>JAHWFO010103031.1:0-51776 GCA_023313115.1 Rhysida immarginata
TAGGGGGAATTGGGGCAAGACGGATTTGCTAAGGTTAATGACTGTTCAATTCCAAAAAAGAACCATAAATAAAAAATAAAATAAACAAAAATAATAAATAAAAAGCTGACGTTTCGGATAGAGGCTACTTATTATTTATTGTATTCCAAGGCTCTTGTGTCTCGTCCTTCTTCTCTACATTCGTCAAGAAAGAACCATTGGAATACTTTCATTTTTTTAATATTATGTGAAGAATTATTATTGTCTAATATAATAAAAATACAGCAAATATCTGAACACAGATTGAAAAAAAAAATAAAAAAAAGTGCTTTGGGATCATTTTGCCCCAGCGATGGGGCGCTTTTTGCATGTTCTACAAATGAAATTTTTGTTCTTTTTTACTGACATCTGCACTGTCGTCATGCGCCCAAAGTTTACATTTGGTAAACAGCTTCCAAGGCTCATTTAAATCATTTCATTTGCTGACAACTTGATTTTTTCTGGTAATGTCGTACCATTGCCTAATAAAACCAAAGCACACAGAAATGAAGTAAACATCACCATTGCTCCGTTTTGACCCCGCCGCGTTGGTCCATGTGGTCTCACACGCATTATCTGTATGCATGATACAATTCGATCCCCTGAGTCTATATTAAAGTTCTACAACCTAATTAAAAGCTCATCGATTTCTTAATAGATATGCGACATGTTCAAATTTACAACTGTTTTCTCTTATGACAATAAGATTGTTGATTACAAGTTTATCTTAGATCTGAATACGATAAAGTCGTTCAGTCAGGCGCCGTTCAGTGTTGTTTCTTCGACACATGATGTGACAAACAGGAAATGCAAGGGCACTAGGCATGAACAGGTTAGTTACGAAAATTGCCAATTTGGCAGAACTTAACATGGAAATCTCCATCTAGTCCATATAGTCCATCTTGCTCCACAGGTCCGTCTTGCCCCATTTCCCCTATTCTAAATGAACATTTTAATCAGTGTTACGTTAAAGTAAATAAAATTAGAAATTCTCAATGTTACTGTCAATTTTTAAATAAAACTCTATTTCTCTCAAAACTGGTGGGCAATAGAATTTTTCGGGTTTCAGTTTCGGATTACACGGTCAAAAACATGTGGTCTAGGTAAAATTTCTGAAGGGAGCGAAAAACCTTTTCTTTCTTTCCGAAGACAATGTAATTTATGAACATAATATTAATATATTATGTCTGCAATTCCACTTAATTTTCCATTAAATTTCTCGCAACGAGAAAGTTTAAAACTTTCCAGTGATAACTGAACACATCCCTGGGCGGGAATCTGTTCTAAATTGAACGAACGTTGAAATTTTTAAATTACTAAATTATATACGTCAATAAATCGTACTAAATAAATTTAAAGGCTATTTCGCCTCAATTTTACATTCAAATCGAAATTCAGTTAACACGTTTAAGTAGCGGGGAACGGAGACTAATCCCGTATTAAGCCATGATCACAATTCACATTATAGAATATTTTTTTTTCAAATTTTCCTTCTAATTCATCGTAGGCATGATAGATCACGCTTCTCTCTTCTCTTGTGATTATCACTTAATTATGTTTATGACACCCCAAAAGTGACTTTATGGTCTCCTTGTTATCTCCTCAGCGACGGCCACTTCATTTATGACATCAAGAGTGTATTGCTTTTTTCCCCCCTTCCAAAGGAGAGATAACAAGAGAAGATTTCACGTTCACTCGTTTACCCTCCTCTCACCAAAAATTCTTTATATAAAATCAGGAGTTTGTATTAATTCTCCGATTTCAAATCATATTTCAGATTCTTTCTTCCGATACATGAAAATTTAATTAAAGACTGTCAAAAAAAAATATCCTTATAGATTAATGATTATTTCCTCATAAACAGTCGGGCTTTACTTTTTTAAGGAATGAAACTTTAATTAAAAAATACGAAGCAAAATGCGTATGTTATCTAATATATCTTAAAATGCCGCAAAAAAATGTTCACACAAATAATGGAAAGAATTCTTAATTCTTTAATAGAAAAATTGTCTTTAAGAAGAAACCACTCGAAATGACAACGAAACTGTTTTATCCAATGAGTCAATATAATCGTCCCCAATTCACAAATCAGTAGCACAAAGATCAGGAGGATAAAGGCAGCGAGTTCAAAGTAATGAGCGTTGACTAATACGAAAGCTACGAATTGCACCACATAAACAAGTCCAGCTGTTGAAGCAATTACTGAGATGAGAGACAACCATGTATTATTTTCAAATGCTTTTTCAGCTTCATCGCCTGATACGCGAGCTACTAATCTCTGAACGTTCATCTATCTCAATTTAAACTTCAACATAAAATGAGCTGATTATTTATTTCTTTTCGCACACACGCCATAAAGCACGGAACTTTGAATTACTCTTCTTTTTATCTCCTAAAGCTATATTCGACATAATCTAATCCGACGACACTAATTTTACAAAACTTGTATGAAAAACAAGATAAAAATACCTACGCTATTCGGGACCGCATTTGAAACGCCGATTCGAAGAATCCGGAAACACGTTTTCTTCTTTGTTTCACAGTAAAAGTAGAGTGCTGACTCGAAATGTCGGCTTCTCCGCGATTAAATTCTGGCATCAAAACCACAATGTTACGCCTGACGTTTTTTTCTTTTTTCCTCGCTTAAAAGCGTGGCACTACCCTCCATAGTAATCAAAACAGGCACGAAAAAAACGTGCACGCTATCCAAAACTACTTATAATAGTTCTATTCGAAAGATAAACTATAAATTTCTCTCATGAAAGTCCCCTAATAAAACGTTTGAATAAGCTGAACAGTGAAAAGAAACTGCTATTGCCGATCAAAAACGTCTATTATGTGATTACCGCTGAACGTTTTTAGCTTTTAAGTAAATGGTATTTTTATCATTTCCTTGATGTTTTTTTTCCCCTTCTTTTTAGTGTTTGCAGTAATTATGTAATATTTCAGTAAATACTGAAAGTGTTTTATTACTGACAAGCTCTTCTTTGATGATACAGTACTGTCTCGACTGTCCGGACCCTTAATAACCGGACTTTCTATTATCGGGATGACTCGTGGGAAATATTGCGATAAGCACATGGGAATGTTTTCTTCACGTGTTCATCTACTCTCGCTTTTCTTTTTTTCCACGATAAGGAATCCTCAAAATACGGAGAGGCAGTTGCAGTGTGGTTACGTGATGGAATCACGCTTGCCTTAAATCACTGGATGTCTTTTTTAGACTATTAAAAAAGTAAAGTTTTTCTTTACGTGTAAAAAACTCGTTTATCCGGGATTTTCGATTATCCGGATTCGCCGAACAATCAATAATCCGGTTAACCGAGACTGTTCTATATTGCCTCCGTCTTGCTGAAAAATCACAGCCTTCCCTCTGTTTTCAATTGCTTTCAAAGACTACGTCCGTCTTATGACAATTGCAAATTTTACTTACGATTCCAAATTAATAATGAATGGCAATTTAAAACAATTAAATGTGGTCAGCAATAAAAAAATTTTTGCAGTTAATATAAACAAATTTGGGATTTCTACTACAAGATGAAAAGAGCTAGTTTAGGGTAACGTTTATGTAGTTCGTCAACTGATTAACGACGCTCATTACTTTAAATTTATTAGCGGTCACATTATTTAGTAAATGTAGTTGCCGAATAAAACGTCTGAGAAAATCTATCGTTAAACATTCAGTTTGAAAAGTCAATTTAGGTCTCCATAAAGTGATTTCTCTCCTTCAGTTCAGCGTAAGCACCATTTCTGAATGTAAAACTTTTTGTTTCCTGTCTTCAATTTCATCCTGGATAAAGAGAAATGGATATTGAATTTCGTTAAAGCAACAAACAATCGCCAGTTTGACACGCAATGCAACCTTAAAAAATATTTTCGGTGAGGTCGTCTAAATGGCATGGAAGGTGGAGTAGCGTAAACGGCCACAATGAAATGAAATTGTGCGCCTCGTATGCACAATTAATTTGATGAAAATGCTGTTTGCATTAGAATGCATTTCATTACATATTTCATAAGTTAACCTTTCCCTTGATAGTTTAAATAGCGTGTTTATTTAAAAATTTATATATTATTATGTCAAAATGTTTGTTTTTATATTCAGATTTAAACTTTCTACACTATTTAAAGGCAGTATGAAATATAATGAAATAAATGAATGGAGTGAGTGTCGTTTGTTATCATAATAAAATGAAATCTGTCAAAACTGAAAGGAGTGAAGAAATCAAGATGGGCTGAAGTGAACGTGATTAAACGGGTGTGGTAGAGTGATCTGTGTCAAAATGAATATAAACCATAAATAATGCCCCACCTTCTTTTTATCTGTAAGAGAGTGGAGGGTCAGAATATCGTCCTGAGGATAAACAGTTGGCACCGTTTATCCATGAACAATTAACGTATGAACTCACAGATTTTTAAAAAAATATTTTTTTAATTTCTATTAAATCCTATTTGGGGTGGTGTTATATGATTTTATAGCAGTCTGCTCATCGGTAAAGTAAAATAATCGATTATAATAATAGTAAAAATTCGAAAACGGTTCAAGGAGAAGTTTTTTACTTCAAGAAAATTTCACGCCATAGCTGAATAATTAAATAAGCTTATATTAGCAAAACAGTGAAGGAAATTCCACGATCTGTACTCGAACCAGGGACCTTCGGGTTATCTTCCCCGTCCACGGTGGCTTATTTGGTTAAAACATCGGGATGGTCGTGAAATTTTCTTTACTATTTTTCTAATTACAACCCATTCTCAAAAAATAGAATATTATTAAAAATTTAGTTTTCATGGTTTCAAGTGTTAATTTTAGCTATCAATTTTAACTTTGAAAACGTTAAATGTTTTTTTCTTATTCTACATCAATGTAATCTAAACGTAACGCAATTTTATTCCAAAAATGTTTTGTTTTTTTTAATGTTTTTTTTTTTTATATATTATGGTAGTCTCATAAAAATACAATATCAATGTTTTTGTCTCAAAAAAAAAAAATAGAATATTATCAAAATAGTAGTATAAAATTTTTTTTAGTATTCTGTCGCAAATTCTTTGCTCTGAATTTCAACTTTGCATCTTTTGGGTAGCGATTCAGCCAGCTTTTGACATTGTTCGACTGAAAATTGATTCCACACGGTCTTTATAATTCCTCAATTGTTCGAGGTGGTGGGTTGCATTGTTGAATACGTTTCATGCCACCCCAAACATTCTCAATTACGTTCAAATCTGGAGAATTACCAGACCATGAAAGAGTTTCAATTTGATGATCAATAAGCCACTGTTTTATTGATTTTGGTGCGTGGGGAGGAGCAAGATCTTGTTGAAATACAAGGAACATCTGGAAATTGATCTTCAATTGAGGAATTGAGGAAATTGGGGAAACTGATCTTCAAGAATCACTTATTATGCGCTAGAATCCACTTTTCCTTTGAGAAATAATAATTTTCCAACTCCTCAGAAGACATACACCTCCATACCATGACAGTCCCTTCACGCAAGTGGGATGAAATTCTTCACCCTTTTTTTTCGCCAGACATGCCCACTTTCTCCAACAGAAACACAGAACATTGACTCGTTGCTGAAGATTACAGAATTCCAGTATTCGATTGTTTTTCTTTTATGAAATCCTAGGCCCATTTGATTCTGGATTGTCTTTGTGCCATTGTCAGCATCGACTTTTTCTTATGTATATATGGCTTAATTTCTCGAAGTCGTCGATTAACGGTGTCTTTGCTGGCTGTAACTCCTGCTTACTTCCAGATATTGAAATCTCTCACCATGCTGGATGGCTATTTTCCTCAAAGCCACATCCTCTCTTTTAGTGATGATGGGTTTTCGGCCACTGCCTAGCTTCCGTCGGTTACTTTCCCTGTATTGACATACTCCTTCAAAGTTTTGGGAACTGATGACTGCGAACAATGAACTTTTTTGAAATTTCAGTTTGTTTTTCTCTACATTGTTGAAAAAAAATGATTTTTTGCTTATCTTCAGATGTTAGAGATATACTTTCGTCCCATCTTGATTGAGTTATAAAAAAAAGCTGTAATCTTTTTTCTTATGCCTGTTTTTATTCTGTTGGAACATCCCAATAACCAATGTAGGGGCGTTAAATATAAACAAAAAATATTATTATTATATTCTAATTTTATGAGACAGAAGTTGAAGCATTCTAATTTTTTGAGACGTTCTATTTACACGACTTACTAATTACATGTAGCAAAAAAAAAAGTATTAAAATTTTATTATCATTGTTTTGCATCATTAAATAGTAGAGCAAATATATATCAATTAAAAAATGCATTGCAAATTTTATAAGCTTAAAAAATCAATATTCATTAAAATAAATAAAACTCCTTTAATTAAGAGAAAAACAATTAAAATAAAATAATTAATAGAAACAATGAAAAAAAGTCACCCAATTGATAAAGTAAATGTTGAAGGACGAAACACAAATGAAACAAAGGTCTTGTGGAGAAACAGATAAAAAACAGAAGAAATACAGAAGAAACACAGAAGAAACGAAGATCTAGTGGAGAAATGTTACACGAACACAGGGAGGCACACAGTTACAGGTGAAGAAGGTCTATGATGAAAGTTCGATGATTCATAACACGTAGATGACAAACTTGAAATATAAAACGTTTTCTGGATTTTTTTCCCATCTTCAGTATGTATACTTTTTGAATGAATGGAAGATGTAATAATAAAAAACAAAACAATGTAATCTAATCCAATGTGTGATATTATGATTAGTTTGATTGTTGTGAACAGGATTGTTGAGTGCAAGGGAAGTGATATTATAGTTTTAGTAGTAATTTCCATTTATTATTATTAATTTCTATAGATGGTTTGGCTAAATTTTTTTCATTCGAAATAATGTTGATGGTTTCTTTTATTAGTCATTTTTTGTAATTTATTTCTTTACTAATGATTTTGATTTTGTTCCAATCCGGATTATGATTTTGGTTAATGCAGGTTCACTAAATGATTATTTTTATCTTTGTTTCTAAGTGCTCTTTCATGTTCTTTTATTCGTGTTATTAATTGTCTTTTTGTTCGACCTGTGTAAATGTGTTGACAGTTGGCGCATGGAATTTGATATATTATGTTAGTGATGTTCCATTTTTCTTTATTATTTTGGCAAATGTCTTTGAAATTAGAAATTGTGTTATTGTTTTGATTTCTCCACTAGATCTTCGTTTCTTCTGTGTTTCTTCTGTATTTCATCTGTGTTTCTCCACAAGACCTTTGTTTCATTTGTGTTTCGTCCTTCAACATTTACTTTATCAATTGGGTGACTTTTTTTCATTGTTTCTATTAATTATTTTATTTTAATTGTTTTTCTTTTAATTAAAGGAGTTTTATTTATTTTAATTAATATATATTTTATCACAACTCCTACATTTATTTAAAAAATCAATATAATTTTAGGAATGTAATAAGCGAAGAAAAAAGTTTGTATAATTATCTTAATTGATCGACACAACAATTGAACTAAAACAGACAAATAATAAAAATTTCCTTCCAAACTAACAAACTGTAAATTTAAATTAAAAATTTTAAATACCCTCCCCCCTCCCTTACAAAATAAGTTTTAGTTTATGAAAAATATAATATCTGTAAAAAAAAGTTTTTTATCAAAAATATCTTATCAAAAATATGAAGTTTATTTTAAAATTTTTCGTAAACACTTAATAAATTAATTTAAATTTTTTATTATTTTTTATTAATTGTCTCGCATTGAAGGCTTGGTCAATCAATATTTCTTTCTTTAAAATGTTGTGCTTTTAATTTACTTCTGACTCGGGGAGTTGAATAACAGAATCAATATGCATGTACCTACGCTTACGAGATTAGCATTGGCTGGCTAGTGAACAAAAAATAACGAAATCCCAGTTATACTTCCAAATAAATAATATAGCCTATCATCATCCATGTCCAGGCATAGGAATGAGATTATCGCGTTCCTATTCCTTAATCCATGCCCATTAACCAATTTAATTCTTACATAAAGCACAAATTTAAAAAAAAAAAACCTTGAAAAAAAATAAAACTGGGCTTTTGTGTCCTGATTAAAACTTGCGTATTAAAAGGATTACAACATTCATTCAGCTTTCGGCGTCGTGAACGAAATACTCACGTTTATAACGCAAACCCATTTTTTAAAAAATTCCCTTCCCCCAGACAGAATTTTTTTTTTTTTTTAATTTATCCCGATCTGTCACGATGATATAACTAATTTAATTGTAGTCATCAAATAATAGTCAACATAAGCTAAACAAACCTGCTTCATGTTCATCAGATGTGAAGTGGATCACATAATTTCATCGATGTTTTCGACCGTCCCGACATCGCAGGTCGGCTTCGTTCTTACAAAGCAAGCTGCCGCATATTGAATCCATTGTTGCTCCGAGACAAAAACGAACACTTGGAATGAACTCTCTAAACGAAAAATGGATTCATTCATTAGAAACAACATATGTCGCTCATAGAGGGAATGTAAATAACACTAGGCTCGTTGGCTCGGCTCTCTTTCTACCCTAGTGCGCAGCCGCCATTGCCACTTGCAATATTACTCAATGCCACCACTTCGAGGCACCGCCTAGGTGAAACACACGCTCCTCCGTCAGTACGGTAGAAGAAAATCAAAGACCCGGTGCCTCATTAGGAAAATGTGGAAAATATTTTTTTATAGTTTTTCTACAGAAAATATAAGAATCAATTTTAATTTGAAATGATTTAAGAGAATTGAAAAAAGACATTAATATTGTGATTTTTAAGCGGTTTATTTATAACTATTTAATTTTTTTAAGGAACTTTGATATATTTACTTTTTTTTTAGGGAAAAATAATAATAAAAAATAAACTTTAATTTTTAAAATAGAATTTAAAATAGAAAAATATTTTTTAGAGACCCAAAAGAATTTTATAAATTTAATAGAGATAGATATTTTTGTAAGAAAATAAAATAAAATAAAATAAAATATATATTATTTCAAACGGACAAATTATATGCAGGGGATAGCTTTTGGTACTTATAGCACAATCCATATGCAATAGATAGTTATTATAATAAGCGAAGATACCCATAAATAATTAACATAATCAATTTAAGATGCCGCTTTTCCACAATAAAGTAATTTTTACTCCCAGAAAGAGCACAAAGAATAAATTCAAATTAAATGTTTTCTTTTCGTTATGAAAAGCAATTATGGCTTCTCCGAAGAACGAAAAGGGCTAGTTTTCGCATTGCTACACCTCCTTGCCAAAAAAATAGAATCATCTGGTTTTCAGCAATATCAGCACTGGTTAAAAATTATTTTCACTTCAAATTTTAATTTTTTAAAGGTTTTTTTTTCATATCTTGTTCACTTGACCCTATATTAATATAAATTATTTACCAAGAGATTATTTTTTTTAAAAAAATTAGCAAAATCTAATAACTACTAAATGACAAATTAATAGAATATCACTGGAATAGAGACAAAAAAATAGAATATTTTTATTTTGTTGAAATTTTACAACTATTTTAAACTTAATACTTGGTTGCTTCACCTTTATTTTCGATAACAGCTTGTAACCTTTGCGGCATAGTATCAACCAGTTTTTTACATTCTTCCTTTGTTATTGTTTTCCATATTTCTTTAATCGCACAAATCAATTCTTCTTTATTTTGCGGTACAATGGTTTTTAATTGTTTTTTCATAATGTTCCACACGTTTTCGATTGGGCTTAAATCAGGGGAGTTACTAGGCCAAGATAAAAGAGGAATGTCCCGATTTTGAAGCCACTGTTTAGTCGTTTTTGCGGTATGGGGCGAAGCACCATCTTGCTGAAAAATAAAATTATCGCCACAAACATTCTCTGATGATGGAGTCATGTAGTACTCTAATAATTTTTGATAAACATCAGCATTAACACGACTTTTCAAAATGCATAGCTCTCCAACTCCTCCAGCGGACATGCATCCCCAGATCATAACGGATGCTGCGAACTTCACAGATCTCTTTAAACATGCACGGTGAGAGGATTCACTTGATAAACGCCAAACTCTCATACCCTGGTCACCGTACGATAAACAAAACATTGATTCGTCACTAAATAACACATTTTTCCAGTCATCTTCACCCCATAAAATGTGTTCTTTGCACCATCTTACACGATTCTGCCGCTGCTTCTTCGTCATGAGTGGCTTTATCTTAGGAACTGTCGATTTAAAGTTCATTTCATGCAGTCTTCGATTTGTTGTTCGACTCGACACTGATGCTCCCCAATTCTTCACTCAGGATGCATATATTTAACACTTTTGAAACGATTCTGTCTTACAATCTGTTTCAATTTTCGGTCTTCTCTTGGAGTGGTAGCACGTTTACGTCCACAATTCTTTCGTTTGGATTTACTTCTACCGCCCATATGGCGAATAACTTTGGACACAGTAGATTGTGAACAATTCACATATTCGGCAATCTCACGTTGAGTTCGTCCAACGGAGTATAAAGCAACAATCACATCTCTCTGAGCGTTACTGACATCTGGTTTACGTCCCATGGCAAAATGAAATATATTTCAGAAATAAAATTTTTTTGCTTTTTATTCCTTTGCTAGTTAATGTGAGAATGTATAATTTGCATATTCTGAAGAAATTGTCCAATAGTATAGGTTAGAACTCATGAAATGTAAAAATATTCTAATTTTTTGTCCCTATTCCAATAATATTCTATTAATTTGTCATTCAGTAGTTATTAGATTTTGCTAATTTTTTTTAAAAAAATAATCTCTTTGTAAATAATTTTTATTAATATAGGGTCAAGTGAACAAGATATGAAAAAAAAAACTTTAAAAAATTAAAATTTGAAGTGAAAATAATTTTTAACCAGTGCTGATATTACTGAAAACCGGATGATTCTATTTTTTTGGCAAGGAGGTGTAGAGCAAAGCTGTCTTCTTCATGATAGAGAAATTCGGTTAACAACCAAGGATAACAGAAAAATATAAAAGGTTAAAGGTTTATTAGAAACTTGGCGTCGACTACTAAGGTCATTTTGCGCCTTTTACACAAGTTATAACAGTACGCAGCCCGGGACAAACACAAACATCCATGCCCACGGCGGGATTCGAACCCACGACCAGGCGGACTCGAGTACTAGAAAGCCTACGCCCTAGTCCTCTCGGCCACCTGGCCGGCGAAAAATATAAAAACTACCTCAGAAGTAAGAATACATAGCTTACACTGGTCAACAAAAAAAATACTTATTGTCAGCTACTTTGAGAAATGTAGGTGTTCTAGACTAATTTGAGTGTGTTGAATCCAAATCTGAACTCCAAATTTCTTTATCACGTCAGGATGTAATGTTATTGCCATCCTGCTGTTTTTGTACCTTTATACAGTAACTATTATAGTGATTGCTTGTAATTTATTTATTTGTATTATGCTAAATTAATGTTAAAAATTTTTTAGGACGTAATCGGGCTTGTATCAACCATCCAGACATAGGTAGTAATAACTCGAGATCCTGACGTGATAGAGACATTTGGAGTTCAGATTCGGAATCAGCACATTCAAATTAGTCTAGGACACCTATATTTCCCAGTAGCAAGAATGCTGTTTAAGTGGCAAGCAATAAAAGATAACAACGAATCATCTATACAAAGCAAAACAACCCCGAAAACATCTGAGTCATTAAAAAAGAATTATTATGTGGATTAGTGTTTTCGGTGTTGTTTTGCTTTGTATATTTGTGTCCACAGTTTTTGGCTTGATTAATTTGAAACGAATCATCTAATGTTAAAGAAAATTTTGTCTTTCTTTGTGTGTGAGCGACAATGACCAAACTCAAGAATGAACTGCGTCAACAATATTTCGCTAATTATTTATTTTGAATGGATGACAATATAAAAACCAATGACGTATATTAAAGATAGACTCCAAAGCAATTGTTGTCACTTGAAGCAAATTGGGAAGCTCCATGCCAACGCCTCCTAAAGATAAGGCCTGAGCCAACACCTCCTAGAAAGAAAGCCTATGCACTGAAAATTCATACATTGTTACATGATCATAAGAAGTCATAATTTAGGGCTTATTATTGGTGGAAATATGATTAACAATGCCTCTTTATAATGATGTAACAATGTATGAATTTTCAGTGCACAGGCTTTCTTTTTAGGAGGTGTTGCCTGAGCGCGAAAACGTCATACATTGTTACATCATCATCCGAAGATACGTTTAATCGCATTTCAACCAATAATAAGCTCTGAAATGCGATTAAACGTATCTTCGGCGTAGCCCACGTGAAAGACAGGCCCTGGCGCGGAAAAGTCACCTGACCATCTTAGTCCGAGTAACAATCTTCGGGTGATGATGTAACAATGTCTGACGTTTTCGCGCTCAGGACTTATCTTTAGGAGGCTTTGTCCATGCCCAGAACTGTCATGGCGGAAAGTGAGTGAAGATGATGCAAAACACACGGCTAAACATGAGAGTAGCTGATTAATAATTCTTTCACACGCCGATCACGGACTGATACATATAGTCGCCCAGGCAGGCTTACCATAGAGGAGGATGGTCCGAATCACTGTCTTGTACAGTAGTAATTTATTGTCAATGCTGAGGGCGCTGTTTCTACCCAGGAGAGCTATAAGACTGTACTTAGCCCTCTTTGCTTTGTTCAGAGCAAAAGTTACGTGACGATTCCAGGAGAGTCTTGAGTCGATGATAACGCCAAGATACCTGTAGTTGTCAACCCATTTGAGTTTCTTATTGAATAGAACCGCTAATGCACCATTTTTGATATCTTCGAAATGGTTCGTGCGATGAACCATATTTATCGACTGGTAAAAAAAGATTTTTAAAATCTTTCATACGCTTCGAGAAGATCGAGTTACAGACGGACAGACAGACACCAGGGATTCCGGGGACACTTTAAGTTTTTTGTTGAAGTACACGGCTTTGCGTTTTCCGACGTTAGGATTCAGTTTCCAGCAATTAAACCAGTCCTCGAATTTCTTCAAGGCGTTCAGCAGCCGAGTGATAACGTGAGATGGCTGGTGCGCCTATGCAATGATGGCAGTATCATCAGTATAGAAATATAAATTACACTTCTCGGGGTCTGGAAAATCGTGCACAAAATAATTACAGAGAACGGGCCCGAGGACAGAACCGTAACCACCGAGAGAGAAGGCCTCTGCGATGAAACGTAATATATTGTTACATCATCATAAATAGGGCATTGTTATCCGTATTTCTACCAATAAGCCATAAATTTGCCCTAACTATGATGATGTAACAATGTATTATTTTTCATCGCAGAGGGGACAGAACCCTGTGGGACACTAGCCTTTACCTTGCGGGGCGTGGAGAAGTTTTCGCCAGCTTTGGCTTGATAGAACCTGTCGCTGAGAAAGGATCTCACCATCATAATCAAATCAGAAGGGAACCCGTCTCTAATCATCTTGTATATTAGCCCCTCGTGCCACGCCTGATCGAAAGACGCCAGGACAAGAGCCGCATTTCAGTTCGTAAATACCTGAGCTAGATTCTTGTGGTATTTTATCCATTTGAGAAATGTACATACATGTATATTAAATTATTTGCGGAAAACCAACTTATTTTCCACAAAAATGAAATATATATTTAAATAATTCTTAAAAAGGGGCCACTGTCCATACAAGTAAAACATCAATAAACAGTAAAAAATCTTAGAAAAAACTAAGATATCAAATGAAGTAACCACAAGATCAAATTTTTTAAGAACTTTACTAAGACGAATTAGACATTTAATCCTCTTAGAAATATCAATAAGAACCTCATTCGCACATTTCGAAAAGCAACATTGCCATCATAAATCATTCCTAAGTCTTTCACATTAGTGGCCCTACAAATGCAGTAGAAGAGAAATCAATAAAATAATTAAAAATAATTTTATTTACCTTGCGGGAAATTGTAATCATCTTGGATTTTTTTATTTATTTTTTTTTTTTTTTATTTATTTATTTATTTATTTATTTTCCTAATTTAAATTTTATATTACGACGTTTATTTTATGGTTTTTATTTTATTTATTAATGCTGAAGAATACAGCTTTGCTCTAAAAATGATA
This sequence comes from Rhysida immarginata, assembly GCA_023313115.1. NCBI lineage: Eukaryota > Metazoa > Arthropoda > Chilopoda > Scolopendromorpha > Scolopendridae > Rhysida > Rhysida immarginata. The sequence continues at coordinate 14,106 of JAHWFO010103031.1, forward strand.
TACAGGATGTAACAAAATGGTACGGCCAAGCTTTCAGGAAACGTTCCTCAAATGTAGAAGAAAAAATATGTTATAAGGACATGGGTCCGGAAACCCTTTATTTCCATGTTAGAACACATTTTCTACAACAACTGTTCATTAATTACATTACTCTTGGGAAACACACAAGAACATACAGCTTACAACATGAAATTCTTTCTTAATATTTTGAGCATTTCTTAACCAAGAGGGCATTTTTGAACATTTCATGTAAGAAAGACTTTCATGTCCATATAACAAATTTTTTTCCTCATGTGAGGAATGTTTCATGATACCTTATTGTTACACCCTGTACATGAGAGTAAAAATTATTTTGTTGTAAAAGAGGTATCCTGAATTGATTATTATCATTATATTAATTTCCACAATTTCCTAGTATAATTTTGCTTACAATAAATCAAAGATAAAGCACAAATAATTTATTCAAGTATAAATTAAATGTTTTCTTTTCCTTATTAAAAACTATTATGGCCTCTCCGAAGAACGAAAATGGCTAGTTTTCGCACTTCATTAATTCAATACTAAATAAAATCAATATATAATAGAATTCTTAAAAGGAGGGGGGTTGAATTTTCTTAAAGAAGAGATACTTTATCATAAATTGATGATTCCCTATAGCATTTACCTGCAACTCTCCCAAATGGAGATGACTAGACTCTCTGTGGATATGACTTTGATGTATCCTTTGATGTATGATAACGATATAATAAATGCACTACTTTCCGTAGTGCTCGATCTTTTATCTGACAGGTAAAGCCTGCTTTCAGGCGAGTTTTCTTATGATTTTAAAAACTTAGTGATTTTAAAAAGAATCAACAAACCAATGGAGTAAGCCAATGCAGCAAGCACGTTAAAAGACAAAACACGTCTTTTATTTTTATATGTTTTCATTTTGTGTTTACAACCAAAACAAAAAGGGAAAAAAATTTCAGTTTTAAAGGAAGTACTATAATAGTGTTTTGTATTAACAATAGATCTCCTTCCCAAAAGGAAACAAAAAAAATAAAAAAAACTATTCCATGCCTCTTTCCTCTTATTAAAAAAATTCAATTGCGGGATACTGGATCAACATTTTCACATTCAATAAAGGAAACTGTGCAAATCAAAATACATTTCTTTAAACACATAAACAAGTTGAACCACAAAGATATCTATTAAATTTTACAGTAAATTTTATAAGAGGGAAGAGGCATGGAGGTATAAAGGGAGGAGGGGGGCACCCCCTTTCTTACCGTCATGGGTAGAGGCGTAACTAGGGGACGGGGGCGAACCCCTGGGCTTCTATATTTCCCTGAAATTTGAATTTTTATTAAAAACATTTTCTTCTTTAACCCCTTCGGTCACCTTGGAACCTGTTTCCAACTTGTATCTTGGACGTGTACCTTGTCAAAAATGCAGTGTTTTATGTTTTGTAAAATTTCATACAAAGTAAATGACCTGAATAAAAATTTGTTGATTTTCTAAACAGATGTAAAAAAAAAGAATTAATAAATAAAAAACTGCTGGTTATGTTTAATATAAAGGTATCAATATAATAAATGTAAAAAAAATAAATGTATACAACCAAATTTAAGGTCTGTGTCTGAAGGGGCTACAATACAAACTATGCTACCTTTTATCTGCCCCCCCCCCCTTGTCTGGTAAAATCCTGGTTACGCCCCTAGACGGATCTCTAGTACCCTATTTAGTTCTCCACTTCAACATACGTTTATAATTCATAAAATTATTGATTCCTTCTTTTAAAATGTAACATATGCCGCCCTCGCACTATGTGTAGCCATGCCAACAGGAAATACTACTACGTGAACTATAACTAGCGTATGTGAAACCAATATTTTGATTTTAGAGCAGAATTAAACACGATTAACATAAATCCGACATAATATACTTAGGAGACAGGAATAAGCATTCGTAACTGCATATATCCGATTCACAATTTGGAAGATGCGATCAAAATTATTTGTATCATGCTGAGTTTATTTATCATCATCACAATAAAAAGGCAAACTTTTACCTTCGTATATATATGAAACATTTTAACGTTATTTATTGTTTTGATCTTTATAGAGGGTTGTTGTTCCTGCTTCATCTATAAATATTATTTTACGATTAGCTCAGGTTAGACTTTGAGTCGGGCGTCGAAGTCCTTGAGACGTTTTCGTGAGTGAGTTATTACCGCGTAAATTTAAAGAATATGAGCATTATATTTTATTTGACTATAACTGTATTTGTTTTTGCATTTTCAAATGTATTTAAATAAGTAAAAAATAAAATAGATAATCTAATACGACATATTCCTGCTTTAACAGATAAAAAGGCTTTTCTCCACTTATTATTTTTTTCATTATCAAAAACGACAGAAAACAGAAAGCAGTTCTCGTATTAATGAAAGCATTTGTTGTTCCCTAGTGAACTGTATTTTCATTAAAGCGTCACACTATAATTACGAGCCAGAGCCGGACCTCGCTATAGTAAACTATTTCAGGAAAGCAGTGATGCTATTTGCGGTGATAGCGACGAATCATCTGGTCAACTTCTCGCTATTCAACTCTTATGATTAGCAAGTAATCATTATCTTAATTATTTAAAAATGCAACTATTTCAAAAAAATTGTATTGAAAACTAAGCAGCAAGGAACGGGAAATTTTCCATTTGTTATTTCATTTTTCATTTACGAGGATTTTGTAATAATTAGTTAGGTTGTTGTTGTAATTAAAGGTTATGATTCAAGCGCACACTCCATTCCGTATTGAGAGTGTGCTAATTCTCTGAGATTGATGTTTATTTAATGTTGCCAGCAAATTGTTTTATCGTTTTATTTTTCTGAAAAGTGGCATCAGTCAACCGTATCTCCCCTAGGAAGATGCCGAGTGTGATTATTTGCAAAGTAATTGTTGTCTAGTGAAGTGAATGAAAAGTTCAGAAAGCAGCAGCTTATGTTAAATATTTTGTTTTTTTTTTTCAATTCTATTTATTTCCAATTTTGCAATTGTAAAAAATTGTGTTTATTAAATGCTTCTATTTCAAAACTTAAATGCTATTTTCTCAATCCTGTCACTAATTGCACCAATTGATCATTACTCAATACTCTTTCTAATATACCTTTGATATGACTTAATTTCCAAAGATAGGAAAATACCGGTTATACAGGTTACAAAAGGGTAACAATCTCCATAAGTCAATTACTTGTGACCATTAAATTATGCTCAGTTTGCTGCCCGGAGATCATTTAATAATAAGCGATATTGGATTTCTCGCTACACCTTTTCAATCACTTCGATGTCTCAATATCAGGAAATGGTAAACCGAAAATTTTGTCCTTAGTATAGCTTCATTAAAAAGACTATCCCGCTCATTCTATCGGTTTGGAAACTCTGACGATTAACTAAACCCAAGCAGTATAGTGGAATGCCATCTTATTGGAAAATACCGCAGAAATTTTTATAATTGATGCATCGTAAAATTCAGATAAATGTATGCTGACAAGGTGGGCTCAGTAAAAACAAGATATATGAGATACTATCCAAATTTCCGAGAATTTTCTTGTAAAAAGTAGAAAACGTATCTTCCACCCTAATTTCCGCTGTGACCTTCAAAGTAGTCACCTCTGGCACGTATGCAGCGATCCCAGCGATTTTCTCAATTTTGGAAGTACTCCTGGAAGCCTAGGGTGTTCAAGATCAGTTGCGATTTCACTTGGATATCTTCATTTTAGGGAAGACATAGAAGTTACACGGGGCTAGGTCAAGAGATTAAGAATGGTGGGTGACCATTGCCATGTTGTTTTAGCCAGGAATTCCTTCACTATGAGTTAGGTGTGTGCGGGCGCGTTGTCATAGTGGAGCACCCAGCCTTTGTTCTTCCACTACTCGTGCCGTTTTCGCGAATTTTTCCCTCAGTCTCTTCAAAACCTCTCAGTAAAACTTTGGTCGAATAATTTGGAAATTCGCAGAAGCACAAGAATACGTTGCAAACACAAACAGCAATAACTCGCAAAGAAATGCGCCTACAATTACGAAACATGGCATAGAAGCAGCTGAAAGGTGCATCAAGAGGCGTATAGCGGCAGAACCTCGTACTGTTTTTGGTTTGGGCGGAATATTGAAATTCCTGGATATTTTGGGTAGAACCTCGTACTTAGGAAAAAATGGTTATTTAATAATTCTCCTATAATAACATTTTTTTACATTTGATTTATTACTAACGCTAATTTTAAGGAAGCATAAATATATTGTGGACCTTTTAAGAACTTTTATGGCTAAAACACTTATTTGAATTACTAGTGCATTCCCCTTTAGAAAAGTAGATTCCTTTTCTAATTTACCCACCACTCACCTGCTAAGTATTAATTTTCCAATAAGTTTTTGTATTCAAACATTAAGAATAAGTGAAAATTAAATCCTACATGTATAATTCTTGGAAAGATTATGTACCCTTTAATTTTTATACAAAATTATTTTCAATTATACTAGTTCGACCCCTTTAAAATAATACTGTACATGTCGCTTGTTTTTATCCCAAATTATTTGATAAATTTGGCCAACATTGTCGTTTCCAGGAGTTTTAATAGCCTATTAGCGGGAAAAATCTATTTTATGAAACTAGCAGAACCCATGCGAAAAGATTTTCGCACAGAAAAGTCAGAATATTAACGACTGATATTATTTTCCATCAGAATCCTCTATTGCCATTTTACCTTTTACCGTTTAGCGATCTTTAATCATAACGGTCAATTTGTTGGTCATTTCTAATTCAATCGCTCAATACTTGAGTCAAATTAATTTTAATTTAAAAATGTTTGATATTCTACATTAACACTCTTCCTCTGCTTCTCAAAATATAACTTAAAGGAGCGCTACAAAGCCAACTAGAAAGACGTTGGCCTCGGGAGCGCTACTCGTTTGCTCAAAATACTCCCTGGTACGTTAAAAAAAAATGCAATAATTAAATTCTTCTGACTATCCTGAGTTTAACAATAATACTTTCATAACAATCGAAACAATTACTTTGCTTCAAATCTCTAGGCGATATTGCTTTTAATCGTCTGGTTTGTGCACACGCGCAAATTCCATTGTTGTAGTCAACAATTGGATTGCTGTATTTATGGAAGACGCGCTTTTAGTCCCCTCTATTGCATGAATTTGGCTACATCTCAAATTTAACAATATAATTTAACGATTGTACAACGTAAAAAAACTGTGAGCCGATGTTATGTGTGAAAGTAAATAAAGAATGGTCTACTTTTATGAAATACGAGGATTTTTTTCTCACGCCAAACCAATTGATGAAAATAGGAAATTAAATTCCACAGCCTGGGTTGGAACCAGGAACCTTCTGCTCACCGTGCAGACGCGCCACCCAATTGCGCCACTGTGAGCAGAAGGTTCCTGGTTCGAACCCAGGCTGTGAAATTTTCTTTCCTATTTTCATCAATTATTTAAACCCAGAGGTCTGGTGTGGAAAAAAAATCCTCTTTAGATCATTCTTTATTTACTTTCAGATGAATCTTACGCCAGCAGGGAAGATAGTCCCAGTCTGCGAACGGGGTACTGCTCCAACCAGCCCTAAGGACATGTAGAAAAACAACTGGCTGGAAGAACGAGAAGTCTCCGTCTATCTGGAAAATGCATCGCAGTATGATCTGATTTTCTCTGGATGTCGACAGTGTAATATATCTTGTGGAACTGGTAATATAAACGATGTGTTCATTTTAAATTGACTTTATTTTTCACATAATCGAATGTGGGAGTGTTAGGAGCATAAGCTTTTTGATGCTCTATCTGAATCTGAAGTCAAAATCAAAAAATTCGAAAAAAATTGGCAACAGACCGACCGACTTAGCAAATACCGTAATGATGTTTGGCTTGCGGTTTTTAACATCGTCCTGACAATGCAATATCACGCATTTTCAAGTGGTTTTTATTTAATTAACGAGTATGATCGTGACAACCAAGAGAGACAATATATCACGCATTCTCTCTCGGTGGTCACGGTATGACTTATTTGACTTTAACAATAATGTCAATATTGTTTTTAGTATTGTCATCCATTCAAAGTAAATAATTGGCGAATTATTGTTGTTAGTTCATTGTCGCCACAAAGAGAGACAGATAAAGAGAGTTGTTTTTTTTAATAAGAGATAATTAAACAATTTATTATCGTCTCTTTCGTCCGCTGCTTAAATGTGCAGAAAAAAACGACGAATTGTTTGTTGTAGCAATTAGGCAATTTGTCTTAATGAATCATACTAACGTTCCACGGACTATTTAAAAAGTCTTTCCATTAACATAGGGTGCGTTGTTAAATTGATCGCTCACTGGAAAAACTGTTCTTAAAATGAGCGCTCAGTTTCGTTTAGGTCTCGTTTCTGTTAGGCTGATCACGAGCAGTGCTAAGCAGGAAGAAAGGTCGCTCAGTTTCGGGAAAAAAGAGCGCATAGCCTATTTCTTTGTAGGCTACGCGCTCAGTTTTTTCTAAAGATGACGTAAAGCTGACTCGCTTCAATGATTGGTTGAAAATTCGCATCAACCCGTTTGAAAATAACTGAATAACCATCGGAATGGGAATTAATATTAACATTTGAAAACAAAGGAATTAACATTTTGTTACTGATGTACTACTGTACACTGCCATCAGCACTGAGTATCTGTACCAAGTTTCACCTCTCTAGTTTGTCGGGAAGTTAGTTTAATATTGATTGCAAGATTTGTTTCATACGTGTTGGTGAGTTAATTAACAGTGTGGAAAGAAAGTCTAATGAACTTGTGCAATAGACCGCAGCAAACACTAAGCGGAAAAAATTCTAAGCGATCGACCTCTGTAATGCCACAACTCTTTCATTTGGAGTCTTAGTTGTTTCAAAACAATTTAAAGTAGATGAATCTTTATAAACAACATATTTTTTAATGTTTCTTCCCATACTAGTATAGTTTCAATTTTAAGATAGGATATTTCTTATTCAGGGAAAGACTTTAATAATTATCTTATTTGTTTTTTAGCACTATCGAGTCTTTCTTAGTGTTTTTCTTATCATGCACCGTTTACTGGATATCCTAAAATTTTATTCGTATAAAATATTGCATTACGGAGCAAAGGTTCCTCGAAAACTGAAACTACAAGTATGTATGCTGAATACACAAGTAGTCTATGATTAGGGAAAGTCCAGAACGAGATCGCAAAAACGAGATTAAAATTATTCTGTTGAAAATGTATAAGGGATATCTATCTTTTAGAAACTATAGGTGATGTTTTGAGTTGCAGATTCAAATCTCAAATCAGATCTCAGTTCAACTCCATCAAGTTAACCAAAATCATATTCAGTGTTCTTCTTGAATGATATCCTGAAGCCATGCAACACCTAGCTATCCTAGAAAATTGCAGTATTCCAGGACAGGTGAAAGCGTCCATCATATAATTTAATTTTTAAAATTACAAAGAAATATTTTTTATTTTATCGTTTAAGTAAAGTACTTAGTACTAGAGAGTTATGTATATGCAATAGTTCAATATGGCATTTGTTTATGGTCATTAGCATTCAAATTTCTTATCAATACTTTGAAAACTGTGGCCAATCGATGTATTCGTATTGCCTTCAGATTAAGTATGTATAAATCTACATCCAAACACTGTCAACGAGTCGGACTCCTTCCTTTTGAAGCCTTCATTGCTTATTGTAAATTGAAGACTATACCCAACGCTCTTCGTAATAATGATGATTCCTGCCATTTTTTTATTAATCATTTTCAAAGTTCTATGGAATTTACTACACCACATCATTATGTATTTATCTTATTAGACTAACTAATTTTAGGGCAAGAACTTTTCCATATGGAATCAATTACCTCTCTATGCTCGATCACATATTTATACATGCTCTCATCTTAATTCTTCACATTTTAATTCAATTTTAAAAAAATATATTTTATTGAATTATATTAAATATATCAGTGCTTACTTTTTGTTTTCAGCTTGGGAACTAGTCACCGAGCACACGATAAGTAATTGCTTCCGGAAGGCTGGATTCCGTTCTCATGGGGAACTATCTGAAGACGATGTGGAAGTTATTCAAGCACACCGAATCCCCATTCAACTCAATGCCAATGCTGTTGAAACAAGTACAAGTAATTGCATAAATGCCGGCATTGATAATGACAGTGTGACTTCGTTTGAATCCGCCGTTGAGGAAATTGTGGAGGAGATTCAGGATGCAGATGTGGACTCAGATGAAGATGGTCAGGAACAAAACTTAAGTGAGAAGTCCAGTAGCATCACAGCCAAACAAACATTTCAGGCAGTGGAAACCATAAAGGGTTGGATTATTAATCAAGAATGTAATCAGGCTGTCCTAACATACCTGGATAAATTGGAGAAGTATTCTTTTCACGTCATTTCTTGCAAAGCTCGGTGCTTTTGTTAAGACGGCTCTGGTTCAAAGCGTTGTATTGTTGGATATTTTCAAAACCGATATTGACGATTAATAGGCGGCAAGTTCGTTACTGGGAGTTATAACTACTCACAAGTTCGTGCAACAAATATGCTGGGCCTCCCAGAAGGCGCTTTTCCTTTGACCAAAAATCTTTCCCTTTGTAATTTTGCGGTAGTGCCATTGGTCCAGTATATTTTGAGAAAGTTTGTCCGGACATTAGTAACCAACTTAAAAACCATCAGTGGCTTTAGTTGTGTCTAAATAATTCTACCGATGTTGAACGTAACAGCTCAAATCACAATGGCAATTTTACCTGCCTGGTCTTCTTTATTATTCAAGTTTATTTTTTAAAACTTGAAGCATGAAATTCCTTTAGGGTGGGGCTGGAAAGGGGCAGGGGTACATAGGAAGCATGCTATTAGGGTAGGCAACGTTTTTCAACCGTTTTTCGGAGTTGGACCTTAGGAAAGCTTTAGATAAAAATATCGCGCTCCCTACAAGATTTGTCAACCAAAATAAAAAAAAAGAATACAATATCACACGCAGTTCCTTCGTTGCAATTCTCGACCCCCCCCCCCTCAGGGAGGGGGCAGCTCCTTAGTCGTACCTCCCCCTCTCCTCCTTGGTTACGTGCCTGAAAAAAGACTGCATTATGATATACAAAATCAATAATGCTAAGCATGAGCACTCGTGAACGTATCATGCGATTTTTGCAGTTGCGTGCGGTATCAGTCAGACTTTTAGACGCATCCTTTGTATGAGCTTGCCATTTTAGTGCTTAAAAATGAGAGCGTGGATAATATTAACCGTTCAGATACGGATAGATTTCCTTGAAATGCTGGAATTGCTTTCAGCAAGCAGGATGAAATTATAGATTACCGCAGTCAGTGTTATAACATGAACGCCTAAATTAAAAAAACTCCATAGCTAGCTTTGCTAGAAGGCTGTTTCCGTATACGGTGTTATAGTGACTAGAAAGAACTGTAACAGTGTTGGTAAAGCTTATTATAAATTTATGAAGGCATTGCAATATGTAACGCACAATAATTTTTTAGGTATAACCAAGTTTATTAGAAGTTAATGGTTGGTCAACTCCGCCTCGAAAGGCTATTACCGTCGAAGTCTACCACCAGATGGCACTGATTGACAAAGTAGTCTATTGCCAATATATTTTGAAGTTGAATAAAAGTAATTTTTTTGAAATAATGGAAAGAAAGTATTATTTAATTTTGCGTAATCAAAAAAATTAAATTTAGGGAATGTAAAACATAGAAGACACTCTTACAAATATCTTTTTTGACATTAAAGTTTAACACGTTTTTTAATAAACACGTTAATCAACAATCTCATGAAAGACAAAAAATGAAAAATTCAATAAACAATTATTTTAATGATAACTGGACTTGGCGTTATAATAAGCCGTCCACTAGGCTTGTCGTTCTCCAGACCAGCGAGTCACGGTTTCGAGTCCCGTTGAAGTCATGGATGTCTGCTCTTGTCCCTTTACTAAGAGTCTTGGAGAACCAAGCAAAGCCTCGGTGGGCTAATCCCTACTAGGTAAATTTCAAATAGATCCAATGGTAACATCCTCGACACTGAAAAGGTATAGGAGGAAAACAAAAGAACGAGGTTATAATACATCGCCTGTCGAAATGCAAATCACATATTCATGATGATTTAGAAAGCGCGAAATCCTTTCCAGGAAGCGCACCTTGCCATTTCAAAAGTTCTTTCTTCATTGGAAAGAATTTTAACAAGATCCCTTTTATCTTTACCACGATCCTAGCCAGACTTGCATCAAGAACAGAAAAGTGGAATCGACTTGAAGGGGTCCACGAAAAAGCCTGAAAAGTTGGTACAGCCGAGCTAAGACCTTGATGTCAAATTTCTGAAAACAGAATTTGAAATTTCTGCAATCTTGATGGTCATATTTCGGGGGAGGCCGTGGCCTGGTGGGCTTTCACTAAACAACAACTACGAAATTAAGCAACATCAGCCACGGCTAGTCACTGGATTGGCGACCAATCTTCACCCCCCGGCTGCTGCGACCATCGTACGGCAGTCGTCAATCCTGGTCCATCCAGGGACCCAACTCGTCGGCCTCTGGCCATACAGGCCCTGGATGGAACATTGGATCCCAATCAAAAAAAAAAAAGTTAATCCGTTTTTAAATTATCGTGAAACTTTAAAAACTCGTTGTTCGTTTTTAAAAACTGACAACGATGGAATGTAAGGGGGTGCAAAGGATATGGGAAGAGCCTTTGCGTTGACAGGACTCTTCAGCCGATGAGCTGTAACAGGAATCTCTCAACGCTGACTGGTGTTTTTCTTACGTGAACCGAGCTCTAACTTTTAATAAACATCGTATAACTTTACTATATATCCAAGCCAAATAATATTGACAATAAAGCTCTAGACCCCGAGCACGGCAACGAAATTCGATTAAGTTACCACCTAGCGACACTGACTGAAAAAAATTGGCAGGAAAAGAAAAATAAAAGATATATAAAAAACCTTATAAGCGTACACTTTTACTTTAATAAGTAGGCCTACACAAAAAAGTACAAAAAATACTTTTAATGACTCATTAAAATAGGAATTCATAAAATTAAAAAGAAAGGTCAAAAGTGTGTTTTTTCATTTTAAAATTTAATATTAAGCTCACGAGGCCAATGTTGCTTTTTTAAATTTTATGAACTCCTATTTTAAAGAGCGGCGCACAAAAATTATTTTCTACATTTTGCTGCACTTTTTAAAGTACAGGTGTATGCTTAAAATTTTTATATATTTTTATTTTATTCTCTTTATTCTTGAATTGCAATCAATTTTTAACCGATATTTTTACTAAAAATATGTGAAAATAAAGAAAACCCTTTAGAAGTGGCCTCCTTTCCCTATCCGGGATGAAAAATTAAATGAATATCAGTTTTAATCCTTTTTAAGAATTCGGATCTTGAAATTTTTTTATACTGGATTGGATTATCACCGAAAACAAATCTGTGTGGCAAATTTGGAGTCATTTGAACAACGGGAAGTAGGTGAAAAATTGATTGCAAAATTTGAACAAAGCGGAAGTTCTGAGCAAACCGTATTAAAAAAAGCCAGAGAAAGTGACCATCGAAAAATGGAGTTTTAAACTCACGTAGAGCTTGACAGAATATGTAGCAAAGTGTTAAAAACGTAATTTAAAAATAAAAGGAGAAGACTAGAGCAAAATTGTAAGATCTAGGAGGCCTTGGTCAGAGAAACCAACATTAATCAGTCACAATTGTCAGTTCTTGACTTTCTTTGAGTTTGCAACATGAGGACGCGGCTTATTGTGCAGCTGTCTCACATCTGCAGAGTTTCTTTCGGGGCGTTTGTCACGACGTGCACGACTAGGCTTGCAACCTTTTTTTTTTTAAACAATAACGAACATCAGCGTTTTTGGCCAATGGAAAAAAAAGAACGCTTAAAAAATTACATTTTAAAATTTTTAATTTAAAGTTTCCACAGACTATAAATATTTAACAAATTCTTATCATTTTTAAACATGTCTACAGCATATTTACAATCTAAATTAAGATTAAAATATATAATTAGTTCGTTTTTTATTAAATTAATGGAAACTTTGTTTCTTTCTCTCATCACTTCATATTATAACAGAGAAAATACTTTCAACAAATGCTGAAGTGGCGGGAACAAATAGAAGAAATGAAAATTTTAAAAATATTTAGGAGATCAATAGATTGGTTAAAAATATGCTGCTACATTTTTGGGCAATGGTTAAGTGTATAAAACATTCTTGGTCATCTGTCTTTGAATATAACTGATTTATTAATAATGTTTCTGAGTAAAGTCCGTTCATATCACTGTTCATTTTTCTTTGGAGTGTTCAACTTTAAGTTGCTTAATGAATATAGCCAATTTGTAGTACTGAAATCAAACCATTTTTCTGGTTGATGATGACTGAAGAGATTATGTTTAGTTCAGAAATGCATGAAAACGGAGGAAGAATAAAGTACATTCATCTAAAATAACGTACAATACTTTATATTACGGTACGGGTGGCAACCCTAGGAACGACGCAACTTCTTCAGTGTAATGGCTAAAGAATGCGCATTAAGGTTGCTCCCCGTCGGAAGAAATTCCACCAGCCCTGCATATCCCAGAACACTGCCACTAACATTTTTTTGGAGAGGGGGGAGGGGTCACTGAATTTCTTTGGCGTTGAGAAATCTGAATGCCTCCACACCATAATCCGCCTGTGGATTCAGGAGTGTGGTACGCCAAGATTCATCGCCATTCGACACACCCTCCAGAAGTTCATGTCTGTCCTCTGAGTAGCGTATCAAGTGGTCCAATCATGCCATCATTCTGACGCCCAAAAACCAATTAAAGATTTGTTCAGATGTTTTACATCAACCACAAAGCACAATTGAACGCAATGTTGGACGGAATTCTAATAATGTACATTTATAAGATCTAATTTAATCTAACATCGCATCATTTCTGCTTTGTCAATGACACTCTAAAGAAGGATTCTCAACTAGGCTTGCGAAAAAATTTTCTTGGGGGTGCGAGGAAAAATGAAAAAAAAAATTGAAGGCGATTATACATTTTAGGGCCCCGATGTTAGCGTTGCGCCTTTGCCCCAATTGACTTCGAGTGTTCTTAGGATGGCTGGAGTGTAGGGAGCTTCACCGGAAATTACTTCCATCAACTTGTATTTATTCAGCCCTTTGAAATAACTAAATTTACTGAATGAAACTTAACACGTAAAAGTGGTAGACGATTCATTCTGTAAAAATAAATTTTACTCGGGGAAATAAATAAAAAAAAAAAAGATTCTCTTTTTACAAGAGCAGCAAAGTAATTCTTTACATTTTAACAATTTTTTGTCTGCTTTATCAAGTTCTCAAAGTCCAAAAGCATTTTTCCTTGAAAAGTTTCATTGAAAAATTTAAGAGTACATAAGACTGTTTCTTAATAAAAGTGGCACGAATAATATTCTTTTCATCGAAGCGCTACATTAATTCTTGAGATTTTCAAAATATTTAACTTTAATTATACTTTTCTCTTTCTTACTTTTTGCTATATTTTATTTTGCATTTATCCTTTTCAATTCGAACGTTTATGTTTTACAGTTAAAAAAAAAAAAAAATCGACTCCCATTGTATTTCTTCGATTTTTTAACGCATGGAGAAAAACTTTTAGTAGAAGACCATATCGACGTTCAACAACACTTAATCACACGACCAAGTCCGAGGAAACACCAACCAAATCTCCTGGGACTTCCATATTTGGCCCCATGTGAATTTGGGACCCCGAAGGTGTGGAGTGCTTAGGGCCCCTAAAGGTACTAGTCCGGCCCTGTCCGCAGGGCACGTTTTCGTTTGTTTTTACAAAGTTATCACTTAGATATCGCGTACGCATTGTTGAAACCCCACTGGAATAAAGTTTTGGGTTTTCAACCGTCTACAAAAGCATAGCCTACAAAGGAAAGCCTGCCTATAACCACAGAATAACAACTCTGCCTAAAATATGTTATTCTGTGGTATAACTCTGTCCAACGAAAGTTGGAGAGGGCGTGTCCAGTTAAACTTCCTTTAATGATTGACAGAAAAGGTCATATGGTCCGATGAATCTCGTTTCCAGTTACATCAAGCACATGGTAGAATGAGAATATGGTGGAAACAGTAATGAAAGCATGGATCCCACATGCACGAGTACAAACCTTAAAGCTGGTGGGGGTAGTGTTATGGTTTGGGGCTGTTTTCCTCGCATGATTTGGGCTCTTTAATTCGTGTGGAACAACGTGTGAATAGCAGAACTTCCATAAGTATCGATGCTGATCAAAGCCATTCTATTATGTTGATGGCGTACAGCAATGGAGATGGCTTCTTCTTCCAGCAAGACAATGCGCCATGTCACGGTGCTCGTATTGTGCAGGAGTGGTTTCAAGAGCATGAGGGAGACTTTTCCTTGCTTAGATGGCACCTACAATCACCAGATCTTAATCCAATTGAGCGTCTTGGACGAAGTGGAAATAGACTATCAACCATCATGCACATTGTTCCACAACCATCAAATCTCACACAACTGGACAGTGCTATTTCTCAGGCATGGTGTCAGATTTCTTGCATCCCCTTTCAACATCTCGTGGAGTCAATGCCAAGAAGAATCGCCGCAGCGTTGAAAGGCAAAAGATGGCCCAACGAAGGAATAATCTGATCACTCAGTGTAGAAAGATTAAGTTCTATTGTGCTTTACCCCCACAGTTACTGATAGAAATCCGTATTACCTTTATAGTTTATAAAGAAACCTACTGACTGATTCCTATAGTACGTTAACACAATAATTTCCAGTAGAAGAGCAAGAAAAGTTTGAATTTGAAAGCCAAAGTTATTAGAAGACCGTAGTTATAAATTCGGTCACTAGATGACGGCAGAAACGAATTAAGAGACTCTCGCACTTGCATTTCAGCAAGAGTTTCCGCTTATTTTGTTCTAAGGTATTTTCTTTTAACAAACAATGATTATTCGGATTTTTTCATAAATTGTTAATGAATTCCATGAGAAAAGTTTCACTTAGTTGCTTTCGATGAAAAATATTTAATATTCCTTATTGACTATTTTTAATGTTAACCTATTTCGGATCAAGCCATATAATTAGCTGTATCTTCCCGATATTAGGTGGATTGAACTGTGTTTTAAATAACTACGTATTCTGTTTGCTATAGGATTAGATAGATGTAGAAATAGCTGTATAACAGTGACAATATACAATTCCCGTAATTTTTATAGTAAATTTTCTTGAGTTTTTGTAAAGTGAGCACGATAGAAATAAGGTAATTTCACCATGCTCAGGGGTTATGCACCTGTTAGTGTAACCCAAATGAACAAATATAAAATTAGTTCAGTCAGGCAACTGAAATATGCAGATCCGATAGGATTTTAATGAATACGAGAATGGAAAGGAAAGTTTTGTTACTGTAGAAATGTTAGGTGTAGTTGCTAAGGAAGAGTGCTCAGCTAAGTTGTAATTCCACGTTCACAGGTATAACTGTGACTGGTACTTTCTGATATCAGTGATTTTTTTACCTGTGAACGTGAAATCACGACTTGTTTATTCCAGGGACTGACATTGTGAGTTTAACTAGGCTTTTCTATGGTGTCTGAAGCGTTTAGGGAAGGAGCATTTACAAGGGAATCCCACATAGCCTATCCGCTTTAACAATGGAGTCCTTGTATGGTTATGTATACTAAAAAGTTTTAGTTTTCGCGGTTTATTTTGAAAGAAACAAAATTTCGCACTCTCTTATTTTGCAAGCATCTATAGTAGCTTCAGATGAGTAACTTATTTCAATTTGGTGGAAATCTGTGACATACATGTTCGAGGGATTCCCTTGTTAGTGGAACTTCCATTAAAATCGGCTTCCTTTTCGTCGCCTTCGGTTAAAGAAATATTTGCAGCTGCTGTTGCGGGTTCAATAGACACCGCTCATCCCCTGACTGCGGAAGTGAGGTGGCAACTAGACGACAGTCAACGATAAACAAGTGGACGTTGAAAATTTTATAACTTCAAAATAAAAACTAATCAAGAAACAACATTACATTGCCAGTCCGTTTTTTTTTTTAATTCTTAGTCGTTTGTATTAAAAAATATCAATATAATGAAATGTTATGCATCAAAAATATCAATAAGGTGTGAAAGTATCTGAAATTCATCAGAGACTTCAAAGACCGTTCACCGAGTCATGTTTGTCTCGATTATCCGTCTTTGCTTGTGCTACAAGCTTGGAGGAGGGCAAGAATCCACCGGCAATGAACTTCATAAGGCAAGGCAACACCTCCTAAAAAGAAATGTTTGTTATTAAATAAAAATTCATGAATGGCTTCTTCTATGTGTTTATTTTGCTACTCTTTTAACCATGGAAATAAATTACAATAAACAGATTTAATTTTAATATTTTTAAAAATAGATTCAATTTTTCGCAATAATCGATTCTGACCCTCTCAGATTCGATTCCAGAATTGATTCCATTTTTCAGGGAATCGCATACCACTAAAAACCAAAGACAAATTGAAAAGGGTGATTATTCGTGAAAAACATTGATCCGTGGAAAATAAAGAGCCATACGAATACCACCACTTGGCATGGCTTGAAGTTCCATCAGTTTGAAAAGCCTGGTATAGGCTACGTATAGGCTATATTCAACTTACTTGCGTATAGCCTTAGCCTCTCTTCAGGGCCTTGATAAAATTTACAGGGCGAAAGTGGATTTCCAAACGACTTAGAAGATTCACCATATAATTGCGCCGGGGCGAAAGTGGAAGGGGCCAACTTCACGGGGCCAAAGTGGATGAACCCAATAAATTACTTACTAATTTTCAAACAAGTTCAATATGTTCATCATGTCTGTTAATGGCCGACGCAGTTTTAGGCTGTGGTCAAAAACCTCCACCGGTGAGAGAATGATGACGTAATCTCTCACTGGGCTAACCGGCGTTTCTGACCGTGTTAAAATGATGTCACAGTTTTCTCACTGGGATTTCTGACCGACCAAACGCTAACTCGGTGAGAGTTTTTGACCTTAGCCTTAGATGCAAACGTAGCAAAAAGCAGCAAAAGTGATCTTTTCACTTCCGGTTTCATTCATAGTGAAAACCTATTTTCTTTGCTTTTCAAAAGCAAAGACAAAATCACTTTCCCTTAGGTGAAAGGATGTGAATGCGACTATTGTTAGATTTTTTCTTTGTTGTGACATAGTTCACCGTCGCTGATTTTACATATATGATTGGATTGTTTATTTCTGACCCACGACAAATAACCTTAACTTGATATAGTCGAATTTCCTTATAACGAAATCATTGGCCACTCCCCGAAAAAAATTGTTATACGGAAAATTTGTTATACAGAAATATGGTTAATACTCAAGATTTACATATTTATTTAGGTTGGAACCAAAGTAAAAATTCATTATAAGGGAAAAAGTCGTTATATGATTTTTATTATACAGAGGTTCTACTGTACTACAAAATAAACTTCAAAACTAATTTTTAAGAAAGCAAATCTACCTAGCGCACCTCTGATCTCATTTAATTTACTTTAACATAATTATGTTACTTGCCTAAATCTTAATAATGTCATAAATCATTTTTCTAATTTCAAGGAAGCAGCTCGGTCGTTCTTTTTTAACTAAAGGCGGAGCTGCAAGTTAACTCTGCACATTGTTGCATTTTGGATCACCATTTGTAGCACTATTGGACAGGCTTTCCTTTATTGTTGTAGGCTATGAAAGTAGAAATATGTGACGATGGCAATAGAAACATAGCCTGGAGGGGAACATCTTCTTTTGAGATAATAATAATAATAACTAGGGCGGACTGCGACTCGCGGAGCGCGATAATCTTATCCAATAAAAGAGCGAAGCTTTTATTGTCAAATTTCAACGTTTATTTATGGTTTGATCAGAGTAATGACTTTAATTTTTGAATTTCATCGCGCCGAACGATCCACGAAGAATGCTTATTGATTGCCAACAGTCGCGAAATCGGAAAAGCTGGGTCAATTAGAAGACCATCAATGGTTTTCACTCTTGAAAGCGCAACATACGTTAAACCAAGCCCAAATTCAGTGTCACCAATATCAATCACTGCTTTGTCGACAGTGATTCCTTGAGCTTTATGCACACTAATTGCGTACGCCACTTTCAACGGAAACTGTTTACGTGAACAACTCACGCCATTTTTCTTGAATCCAACAGAGACAGGTGTAATCGGAACGACACTGTCATACAGACACGGACCAGTGTAGTTGTCGAACTCAACCAGTATACATAATGGTAACTCACTAAGATGGTTTCTAGACTCTAATCCTTGTTACACGAAAAAATGACAATCTCTTTCAAAAAATTTACTATGCAAGACTACGTAAAAAAGAATCAAGGTTACTGAGTTATTCTTATGTATTTGTTAAGCAATTTACACCTTAAATCGAAGGGTTCAAGAAGCGATGAATTAAAAAAAAACAGATGATAAAAGTTCTAAGAACTCGATAAAATGGTCTCAAAAATCGATGGTGCAGAAAAAAATTTGCGAAGGGCTTCGCCATATTTTCTATGTTGAAAAATCTATTAGCGCGTGCAATTGTTTGTTTACATTTTTTTCAATGCATTTCAATGGGAACAGCAAAATGGTGATTATTCCTCGATGGCTGAACCGATTTTTAAAATTTTTATTTAGTGACCATCAGGATGGTCATGTCCACCTGTGTGCAAAATTTCATTTGTCTATGTTCTCTGGTTCAAAAGTTTTATGCGCACAAAGAATTTTGATTTTCGCCTGATAACAGAGCTTCGCTCTAATAATAATAATAATAATAATAATAATAATAATAATAATAATATAAACAATGTTGGAATTAAAAGTAACTTATGTCAAATTAAAATATTTACAAAATGTCCTTTGTGAAATTTATGCAGTAACAGCTATGTTATGGCATTTAAGCAATTAAGCTGTTGATCTTGAAAACTTGAAATGAAATATGAGGGTTTATCGTGCTGTATTATTGGATATTAGCCTATGACTGACATTGAGTGGTTAACAGGTTATTAATGTCATTACTTATCAAACTTATTGTTTGATGTCATTTGAAAGTAATGAACTCGTTATGTGGAATTGAGAACGTTTTAAGGGAAGTTAATTGTTAAACATAAACTTGTTAAGGCATCGTTGATTTATTGTATGGACAAAGCAATGACGGATTTGTTTCCTGTGATGCCATATGGATTTCGGGCTTTGTTAGTTAACTTAAATTTGCTGAGGTCGATGATACTTCAGGTTAGTGCTAATTTGCTTTGGTTCCATTGCAGGGATAATTAATATTGGTTCCACTTGTTGAATAAGCTAATTCATATCAGTAGGGCTCAATCTAGTCAAAATGATTATTCTGTTGTTAATTCAAAAAATTAACATAAATTACCATATTCACATTCACTTTCATGCGGAAAAGCAAATAAAAGGCATGTTTCAGCACACAGAAGATAGAACATTTCCAGGATGGCAAGCTACACTGTTCCAGAAATGGTCAACATGATCTTCTACTTGTGGGTGATTGGTTGGTCCGATTTGGATGATTTTTTTTGTTTGTTTTTTCATGCTGAACAAGTTTGCAATTGGGTTTTTTTCTCTATCCCTTACGGTTTTTAAGATAAATTTTGAATGTGTCCTAATTTGCATATTTGGAATGATGAAAAGTGCACCATGGGATAGGCCACCCACAACTTCCTATTCATTGGATTCATCAAAATTGACATATCTGCTTCGGTTCAAAAAATATAAGGGGGGGTTCAGACTTTCGTATTCAGCCTGTATATTTTTTAAATATCTAAAAAAAATAAATGAATCACCCGTGCCTAAATATCTAAGCCTGATGACAAATTTCATTTCATCAGGCATTGAATTTCTTAAACGAGAGCATTCTGTTTTATAATCATTGGCTCCACCATCCTCAAAGCGGATAAAAATTATTTTTTGACATACTTATAAGGTTCTTAAACAGAATGTCTTCGTTGAATTCTCATTATTCCCTCATTATTTCGGAATTTCGATATCTTAAATAGTCTTTAATCCATATCGATCGTTTGTTTTTCTTTCTCGCGTTTTATTCATATATTTTTTAAAACTAATACTGGCTAACATCGTGGCTAGGTCAAAAAGCTAATTGTTGCATTTCCCCCCCTCTTTTGTGCACCCGAGAAAGCTGAACCCAAAGTTGATCTGCGTCATAACATAGTGGTCAAAATGAAAGGGAAGTTGAAAGGGCACATGTATAGATGTAACATTTCATTGATCACTCTATCTTCTTTAATATCTGACGAGCATGGCGAACAAGACCGAAGCCGACGGGATGTAAACAAGCCGTGGCACTTCGATGCTTTTCCGGAGGCAAATAGGTTTCTTATTTTTGCCAAAGTGGCGCTAAAACTCGTCTCCATGCAATTGAAAACAAGAAATTAATTCCCGAGGAAAGTATAAGAAAGTAGCGGAAGCCCCTGAGATCATCTACAGGGTCGTGGTCGTAAATTTAATGGTATGCATATTCAATAGCAAGGAACAAAAAATCCTATGAACATAGGTCGAACAACGACCACGACTTACGGGACACCCTGAATTTTTACCCTTTTATCTCACTTTTTAACCCCCTCCACCAATTTTTTTATTCGAAAAATTGATTTTCTCGAATCTAGTATTTAGAAAGTGAAAAAAAAGCTCTATCTTTTGTTTCTCATCATTTCCGATCAAAAGATATATCACACGTCTTATGTTGCCATAGTTCTAAAGACCAAGCGACTGCCACCCCCACAACTCCGGGACAAATTGCCCCAAACTTCATAGTAACGTAGATCTTGCTTAGAGGAAATCTACATACCGAATTTCACTCCTTTACATACATAAATATACGAGACTTTTGGTCCCCTCTAATTTTCACCCCTGAAACTCCGACCCCAGTGGGCTATCAAAACCAAACTAAATAGTGAAGGTACAAATTCGATAGTAAGCTATATTCCAACCTTCTCAACCAAGCTACTCAAAATTAAATTTTTGAAGATCTGATGTATGTTGTTTTATATCGTATCCATTTCGTAACCATTCAAGACGCTTTCTTCTTTCTTTAATTATTGTCATGATTGTTGTTAACATCTTATTGGGTGTTATTGCTAGAGCACTGCCATAAATTGCCATACGCAAGTTCACAAACATTGTACCAGGTAACCATAAAAGTTCTTGCCGTTTCTATGTTCCCATAAAAGGAAGTGATAGAAAATATACAAATGAGTGTACAGTATGGTCCCAAATCTGTCGGGGGGGGGGGGTACAGGGCTGTTGGGCATTCACTACGAGCTGCTATCAACTGGCCAAACCATCACTGGAAACCTGTACTCCCAGCAGTTGGAACGTGTGCAACAGGCATTGCAGCAGAAGGAGCCAGCACTGGTGAATCGCAAAGGGGGACTCTTCCTTCATGACAATGCCCGGCCATATGTGGCGCGGGTGGCCAGGAAACCATAGAGCGGCTTGGCTGGGAAACATTGTGTCATCCACGTTACTTACCAGATCTTGCTCCAACGGATTATCACCTTTTCCATTCTCTGGACAATCATCTTCGAATGGATGGTTGGATCCTCGCATCTGCTTGGATTTTTCGAATTGGCGAGAAAAGTTTGCTGATAGTTTGTTTTGAAATTAAGAATATTTGATCTTTTTTTCAGTTTTTGTTTTAGTTTTGCTACTTGTTTTTTCAATTTGTAAATTATTTGCCTATGTTTAACCATTCTTCGAATTTTTCTGGGGCTACTAATTTTCTTATTTTGAAAAAATGACTTATTTGATGCATTTACATCATATGAATTAGTTGATGCGTTTTCATTAGGGAAGGCTTCCAAATTCGAAATGTTCATTTCAATGATCGTTATATTATCATTAGGTGATTATCTTTTTTTAGGTGGTTCAATTCTCTCGTAGGAGGTTTTCTTGTTTTAGAATTGATTATTTGTTTACGTTGTGGGTAGTCCGGAAATATAGTTGGGAATGCTGTTGGAAAAAGTCGTTTGAGTTTTAAACCAGGTCGATAATTTATTAGAGGAAAAGATATCAACAAAAAAATTTATTAAAAATTATTATAAATAATTAAGAAATGGTGCAATAAAGAAGACTTAAGCTTACTTTTGGTTAGGCTGCCAATTTTCATTTGTTTCTCCTTTCCTTGAAATATTTCGCAACCACGACTGTTTTCAATTTTCACTACAGGGGAATTCATGAAAGGAAACATCTTTTATTTGTCCCTTTTTGGATTTACATTTTGGAACACAATAATGCACCATGATTATTAATGAGTAACCAAAGTGTATTATTGATTACTCTAAAATACGGGTGATGAAAATATGATCGAATTAATAAACTGTGACACCCCCGCATCAGAAGGTGTCTCCAGATTATGTATTAAGTTATAAGAATAGGAAGCAAGTACACATGGGTAAATAATAAAGTATTTATTAAAGAGCAAGAATGATAAAATAAATATCATAAATACAAACAACAATTCCCAGTTGGGTTCTTGATGAGGGTTACACAATGATTAATAGCTCAATTCTCTTATGGTTGCATTAAGAGTAGATCCGTTAACATTACATATTGATTTGCATGCTTTACATGGTGGAAATATCAACATTCAGTTTTCCTAGTGCAGTGTGACTGTTTGTATACTACAAACAGTTCACCACGTGATTGTGGGTGATTGGTTGGTCCGATTTGGATGATTTTTTTTGTTTTGTTTGTTTTTTTATGCTGAACAAGTTTGCAATTGGGGTTTTTTCTCTATCCCTTACGGTTTTTGAGATAAATTTTGAATGTGTCCTAATTTGCATATTTGGGATGATGAAAAGTGCACCATGTGATAGGCCACCCACAACTTCCTATTCATTGGATTCATCAAATTGACATATCTGCTTCGGTTCAAATAATAAAAGGGGGGTTCAGACTTTTGTATTCACCCTGTATATATACAGAGTCCGCCAAAAATGTATACACACTTCAGCAAAAGAAAAAACAATATAAAAGTTGTAACAGTATATTTACACAGGCATCAAGTAATGAATGCAAGTCCTCTGTGACTTCTATAATTACGACAGAAGTTCAAAGTGATTATCATAAACGTTGAAATACTTTTGAATACGGCGAACAGTTGCTCCTATTTTTGCAATAACTGCATCGTTTCATTGGCAGTGTGACATGTTGCACTGTCCCGTTGAAACCACTGTCTTCCACTCATTTATTGCATTCAAACGAGATGTACGAATTGTTATCGACGAAATGACAGGTAGTGATCCAGGCGACGAAACAAATGAAAGTCTACAAGAAATAGGTAGGATGAGGAAATGCTTCACAGCCTAAAGCAATTGAAGTGTCAGCATCGTCCTTTATACAAATGAGGACAGGCAGAAGCACACCCTGACCAAAGCCGGGTGCATCTATTGCAATTCAGGACAATAACGTTTTGTACTGATGGATGGGCCTCTTGTAACCCATCCCGGCTGTGGACCGTCTAGGAGCATCTTCTTGGGGTGTAGGGATGGTTTACGATGCTGTCTGGGAGGCTGTGCCTTGCTTAACCATTGTCCAGATCGTTTACGATTATCATACAGAGCCCATTCTTCGTCGCAGGACGATTCGGTGCAGTAAAGGTTCCTCTTCATTCCCGGCAAGCAGGCAGTCCAGAATGCAGGCAAGATTTCCAAACGCCTGGTCATGTTGCGGTTTGCAGTTCATGAGGCCCATTTTTTCTTACCTTATCCAACGCAGGCAGACGCCGAACAAATATTGTGTTCTGAACACCTATCTCTGCTGCTATCTCATGACACGTGTTTCACGGGTCAATTTCAACTGCACTAACAGCATTGCGTCAGAAACTGCAACAGGTCGGTGACCATGTGCCTTGTTTTGCAAGACCATATTTTCGTTTCGAAACCCTGGATTTTGGAGATAGCAGGTTTTAGAAATCAGCCCTTAACTTAGAAGCAGAGGGTTATTCCAAATAATTCATTGGGTTTTGAAGTTCTGTAACTTCCAATCTATGGATTACTCTTGTTCGTGCCAATCATATAATGAATTGCTGAAATTTTAAAATTTCTGTTTATTTAAACATGAACGACGAATTTTCGACAACAGTTAGTTATTGGATATTTTTGTAAAACATGATAATACTTTCTTGTCACAAAGCAGTTGTTTGGAGATGGCAGGTTGAAGAAATGGACTGGCCAGCATAGATTTCCAATTTAAATCCCAATGAACACCTGTGAATGAACATCGCTCAATACTGTAATTGAACTCCTCAAAGCTCTTCGGGAAGAATGGAAAAAAATTCCTGAAGCTACTTACCAAACTCTGGTAGAAAGTCTTTCTCGGAAAGTGGAGGTTACCTAAATAACACCCGAGACTCACAGGTTAATCATTCCTAATAATATTATTATTTTATCTGTATGAAATATTTATATCAAACTATTTCCGATAGATTGAAAGAACCGAGGGCATGAAATAGTTTTAAACCTTGCACTACGTGCATCAGACTTCAAATAGAAGCAAGGGCCACAACACTGTTTAAAAGGGATTCCTATAAGCTGCAAATAAAAATTCATAATATCAGGTCGTTGCATATCAAATGTCGGATTGCAGAGGTCATCTTTAATGGCCCTCTAGAAAGGACACCTTCACACGTGCTATTCGAAATAACCCCCAATGCAATCTAAACATTGTTGCCAACGATTTGGCACCTTCTTGAACCCTCTCGATAGAATCCATGGTCACGGGACTCAATAAACTCCCGGAATGTGTTTTCGACGTCTGCTTGGGTTAGGAATGTTTTCCTCTGGAAAAAGTTGCCCAGGCTCTGGAAAAGATGGTAGTCGGTAGAAGAGAGGTCCGGAGAGTGCGGGGGTGTGTGGAAGCACCTCGTAGCCCAGAGCCTGTAGCGCCTGCACGGTCGTTCGTGCAACGTGCGGACGCGCGTTGTCATGCAGCAAAAGGACGCCTTTGTGATGCACAAGTGCAGGTTGTTGCTGACATAGTTTTGTGTGCATACGATGCAGTTCACGACAATAGGTCGCAGCGGTGATCGTCTCCCCCTGCTGCAGGAAGCGGTAATGCACTACACCACGGATGTTCCACCAAACTGTAACCGTGAGCTTCCCGGGGTGCAACGGGGGCTTAGGGTACTGTCGTGGGGGTTCATCAGCATCCAGCCACTGTGCTGACCGTTTTCCTTAAGTTCATGTGGGGCCCATTTGTCCTGATTTTTCACCTTGCCGATATTCCTAAGGTGTCTACTGACAGTCGACGCTGATACAGCATAATCCCCTGCAAGGTCCTCTTCCGCGTGGCTCATTTGCCAGGTCCATCACTCCCGCCCGGAATTTTCGGAACCAACGTTGGACAGTACGTTCGTTTTTGGTGCCTACACCGAATACCTTATTGATGTTTCGAGAGGCATTGGATGCAGTGTGATTCAACCTGAACTCGTAATGCATTATCACACGTAATTCGTATGAACTCATGACTATCTTCGCTTGGGTTCAAACGCTATTAAATATCATCGCAGACATGCAAATTTCAGGCAGCTGATCGCTCATAGGTTTATCTCTGGGAATGTACCACTTTGTTATGGGTACTTACTATTAAACGTGGAAACCGTGCTGAAGCGCGGAACCCACCTCGAAATCCGACATTTGATATGCAACGACCTGATACATGTGCACGATTAACTGCAACGATATTTTCAATCTTCGAGAGTGTACAGGAAACGTAGCATACCACACGAGTTTGACATCTTTGGTTTATGTCGTGTCGGCAAACAACAAGTCGATTGTTGTTGCACACGACGATTGTCAATTGTTTTGTGACGTTCCTTTGTGTGTTACATTGTTGCCATTGTTGTCGTTTCTTGCGATGATCGCCAGAGATTAGTGTTCATCCGTTCCTTGCTTCTGATGGATGCTGAGTTATCATCCTGCAGCCGTATTCGAATGGGAGCCCCACGTCACGCAGTTCCAAGCCAGCGTGATTCCACAGGTAACCACCGTAGCTAATAAGCACGTAAACGATCGCTCCTCCCCACTCATCAGCCCATACATAACATTTTCTGGTGTCAGAAGTAGGATCTGTGAAAAAAGAACGCCCAACATCAATCACAGATTCCAGACAGATCCCAGTAGAAGAATAAAGCCAATAATCAAATATATCTACCTTAACGAGACAACGAAAACCTAGTATGGCCGTTCCGCCAGAACTCATGCAGGAATTATCCAAAATGATTGCCACTGCTCTACATTGCAAAACCTCCCCCGTTCACGATGCCACCGTATCGCATGGACGAAGAGACGTCCATCGGCGAGTATTTTAAACGCTTTGAGTGGGCCCTCCAGCTATCCAACATCGCCAGTGAAAAATACGCCGCGTACGCTCGAGTCCATATGGGGGCAGAGTTAAATGGAGTCTTGAAAGATACTCGCAAGCCCCAGGGAGCCTGAAACCATCCCGTACAGCGAGTTGAAAGCGATATTGACCGGCCACTTTGACAGACCCAAGAACAAGTACGTCGAGAGTGCGAAGTTCCGAGCTGTCGTTCAGAATCCGGATGAATCTGTAGCGTAATAGGCGCTTCATCTGCGGAAGAGCGCCGCCCATAGTGAGTATGGAGCCTTCCTGGATAGAATGCTTATAGAGCAATTTCTTCACGGCCTGCGATCACCTGAAACGAGGGATGAAATTATTGAGTCCAAGTTACCATAGGAGATACCAGCCAGCGAATGGACCTCTATGTGGTCGAGGGTAGCTCCACGGGACTCATGGGACGCGACTGGATCGCAACATTTGTAAAGGAAATCAAGTTCGATCAACTATTATCACCCATACAAGGCATCCAAGAGACGAAAGGCGTCTCTAGATGGTCTAGAAAGACAAACTGCTCACCGAGTAGCAGAAGTCTCAATTAGATGGATTAATAATGGAATACGCCCACTTATTCCAAACCATCGCGGGCAACTGTAACCCCCCCCCCCCCCGGCAAAAGTCCATCTTGTTCCAGATGCAACCCCCTCTTCGCCAAAGCTAGAGACGTTCCTCTTGCGTTGCGGGAGGAATACGCAAAAGCCATCGACCAAAAGATACAAGCAGACTTCTATGAAAACGTCGATTACTCTGAATGAGCATCGTCGACCCATGTGGTGGTAAAAAAGAATGGAGCTCTGCGCATCACGGTTAACTACAAGCCAACTGTAAATAAATAGATGATTATCGAGGAACATCCGATCCCCAAAATAGAAGACATTTTCAATAAAATGAGAGGAGCAGCTTGGTTCGCCCACCTCGACATCTCTGATGCGTATACTCAACTGACAATCGATGAAAAATTCCGTGAAATCCTAACGCTGAACACACCGACACATGGACTGGTCAGACCAACCAAGGCCGTCTATGGTGCAGCCAACATCCCTGCAATATGGCAACGTCGGATGGAAGAAGTTTTTCGCGACGCTCAAAATGTGATCAACTTCTTCGACAATATAATTGTGTTCGCCCCGACCTTCGACGGTCTCAGAGCTTTGCGCCAAACTCTTCATCGATTAAAAATGTATGGTTTTCATCTAAACAGGAAAAAAATGTTCATTCATGACCACTACACTAGCCTGTTTAGGACACATCATTAACAAGGACGGTCTCCACAAATCGAATGAACATGTCACAGCCATACAAAAGGCCCCAAAACCAACAATGTCCGAAGAACTGCAATGATTCCTAGGAAAGGTGACATATCACAACGCGTTTATCCCAAACCTGTCCCATAGAGCAAAACCTCTACACGAGATGGTGGCCCAAGTTAAATTTAAGTGGACAAAAGAAGCCCAAAATGCATATGAGAAGTTAAAAGCCGCCCTCATATCTCCACAAGTCCTCATACAGTATGACCCCTCTCTACCATTAATTCTCGTCACCGACTCCAGCAGTTACGGATTGGGAGCCGTGTTGAGGCACCGCCTGCCCAACGGTCTAGAAAGACCAATAGCATACGCCAGCCGGACCCACTCAGAAACAAAGCGCAAGTACCCACAAATTGACAAAGAAGCCCTAGCCATCGTATGGGCCATTAAGAAATTCTTTAATTATCTGTACCCCCGAAAATTTGAGTTGGTTACGGACCACAAGCCATTGACTCAAATTTTTCACCCCCATAAGTCACTCCCTACCCTCTGCATTAGCTGCATGGTCAATTATGCGGAGTACTTTAAAAACTCCGTTTACAAGCCAACAAAGGAACAAAGCAATTCGGACTATTGTTCAAGGGTGACCTCAATCAACAGGATAGAAGAGGAAGATGGCTTTGAACTATTTACCATCCATCAAATGAGTCAGCTGCAATTAGACCGGACAAACGAAAGCAACCAGGAGCGATCCAAGATTGGGCCGGATCGTCCAAGAACTCGGACGGGGCCGCGATTTAGCCCGCTCCGGTTTCAAATCCCCAGAAGACAAATACACAACGAGCGAAGTAGTGATACCACCAATACTACGGCAACCAGTCCTGGATGACCTGCACACTGGCCATCTAGGAATGGGCAAGATGAAGGGCCTAGCCCGTTCGTTTGTGTACTGGACCGGCATAGAAGCCGACATCGAGCACACAGCTAAATCGTGTGTCGACTGTGCGATGTACTCCAGTGCGCCACCTCGATACCGTGTCCATCATTGGGAGTACCCCAAAGGACCTTGGGAGAGAATCCATCTGGACTACGCTGGACCAGTAGCGGGCAAGATGCTACTCATAATTGTGGACGCGTACAGCAAATGGGTGGAGGTAAAAGCGACCACGTCGACGACTGCGATAGCCACCCTAGCCATTCTTGATGAACTATTCGCTAGTTATGGAATACCAGTCACGGTTACAGATAATGGTCCCCAGTTCGTCGCCGACGAATTCACGTCATATCTTAGAGAGAGGAGTCAGGTTTCACAAACGTACCAATGGACAAGCAGAACGTTATGTTCAAACCGTTAAGAACGCTCTGAAAGCCATGGGAACCACCCCAACTAATTTACATCGCAATTTAAACTTATTTTTGGAACGTTACCAGGCGGATGCTAGAAGTGGCGACCAACCAGCTCTCCCATCCAAGGAGGGACCCAGTCGCCCTCCGACGCTCGGGCCACAATCGCCACCGCCCCAGCGGATTGCCCCTAGCTTATTGCGACAGGAGGAAATGTCGTGTCGGCAAACAACAAGTCGATTGTTGTTGCACACGACGATCGTTAATTGTTTTGTGACGTTCCTTTGTGTGATCGCCAGAGATGTGTTCATCCGTTCCTCGCTTCTGATGGATGCCGAGTTATCTTCCTCCTGTTTACCGTAGACGTTTTCGAATGGGAGCCCAACGTCACGCAGTTCCAAGCCAGCGTGATTCCACAGGTAATCACCGTAGCTAATAAGTAAGTACACGATCGCTCCTCCACCCTCATCAGCCCGTACATAATATTTTCACACTATCGGACATCTCCAATGCAGATTTAGGAGTGTTGAACCTGATACTACAAACAATTAATATATTCCTTCCAAAAATTTGTTATTGGGTGGAGCCTCCGTTTCAACTCGTTTCGGTGCACGACATCATGACTGATCATCGATTTTGGTGTTATAGCAGCCACGCTCTTTCCCACGGTTGGCGTTCGTCCGTTCAAGGCTGAGCTCGAATCACAAGTGGTAATAGACTATGGTGGTCACTGATGCAGAAGTTCTACTCATAACTAAGGGAGACCCTCTAATTGCCTTCAAAGACTTAAGGAATCAACTAGGAGTAGAAGCCTAATGTCCAATCAGTACCTTCCAGTTGGGGCAGCCTGTTAGTAATCATGCCTTGTGCCCACTACTCTCTAAACAATTTTTCTTCAAAAGCAGCCATGGCCCTCAGTTCCCGGCAGTCAGATTGTCCTTGGTTATGGTGGCAACTAGCAAGACATGAAGGCAGAGGGTGCTAAAATTATCCGGTTCGGACCTGGCCACCACAAGACACTGACCCTGGCTACCTATAACGGACGTTCCCTTGCCTCAGAGAGTCGTTTGCAAGAACTAGAAGAAGAATTGGATAGGACCAACTGGGATATCATTAGACTCTGCGAAGTAAGAAGAAAAGGTGAAGATAAAATTGAGCTGAACAGTGGGCACATATTATACCACAGAGGAACAGCCGACGTAAAGAGTTAGTGGTGTTGGATTCCTTATTCATAAGAAATGGAAGAATCAAATCATTGAGGTAGACAGTGCCTCCGACAGAACTGCAAGATTGGTCATCCAATTGTCGAGAAGATACAAGACACAGATCATACAGGTCTATGCGCCAACCACAAGCTACTCTGATGAGGAAGTCTATGACTTTTATGAAGAAGTTGGCAAGATGAACCAAACAGGAAATTATTATCTGAAAGTCGTCATGGGCGTGTCAGAGAAAAAAAAAGGAGGAAATTTCCTAGATAGTCAAGGATATGGCACAAGAAATGAAAGAGGAAACAAACTGGTGGAATTTGCAGAGTAAGAACAACTGTACGTCATGAATTCCTTTTTCAAGAAGAAACCTCAGCGTAAATGGACTTGGAAAAAGCCCAAATGGAGCAACTAGTGAAAGAGATTACATTCTGGCAAATAGGAAGCACTTGATCCAAGCCTGCACTGTTCTCAACAACTTCAATACAGGAAGAAACCACAGACTGGTATGATGCAAGCTCGTTCTAAACACGAGAACAGAAAGACGAAAACTTTTCAAGAACACAAAGAAGATCATCAACATTGCACGCCTACGGGAACGCAGAAAGGAATTCCAGCTACAACTGCGAAATCGCTTGGAAATCTTACAGAGTGGCATCCAGGAAGATGACATTACAGATATTAACAGGAACCTAACTAAACACTTAAAAGAAGCAGCGGAAGTAGTAGCTGGAGAACAAGTTTCCAAACCACAGACGAAAATCACAGAAGAAACGAGGAAATTAATGAAAAAACGAAGAGAAATGAAGCCAAAAAGAGAAGATACAAGATCAGTAATAGAATATGCGGAACTTTGCAAGACAATACGGAAACACATCAATGCGGAGCTTTGCAGATGTTCGGAAGTTCAATTGCAATCTTGTCAAGAAGGCGGTTGATGATAACAAGAGTTTGAAAACTGCGAAGAGAAAGCTCTGCATCAGAAGAGGAGGAATATTTGCACTCAAGAGGGGGAAATGGCACAATCACGAAGAATGGAAGTGAAATCATCGAAATTGTGTACGATTTCTACAATAAACTTTACAAACATGAGGATGATAATGACGTAAGAAGAGCAAACCAACTGAAAGGAAAAAATGAAGTGTCACCGGTTATGAAAGGTGAAGTTGACAAGGCTATTAAATCCATTAAAAAAGGAAAGTGCCCCGGAGAAGATGGAATTACAATTGACCTGATTAAGGAAGCAGGAGAAGAATTCAACAAGTTACTGGCAAGTCTTTTCACTAAATCCCTTGAGAAGTTAGACATACCAGATGATTGGAATAATGCAATGATGGTTCCGTTTTTCAAAAAAGGAGACAGAGAAAATATCCAGAAATATCACCCTATCAGCCTTTTGTCAGTTGTTTATAAGATCTTCAGTAAAGTCCTGACAAACAGACTTGATTCAGCATTAGACTCAGCACAACCAAGAGAACAAGCGAGCTTTCGAAGCGGATATAGCACGATCGACCACATTCAAGTTATAAGAGAACTTATCGAACGCCACAACGAATATGAAGTACCACTTTGCTTTGCCTTCATCGACTTTGAGAAAGCTTTCGATTCAGTGTTCACACATGCTGTAGTGTAAGCTCTGGAAAGAACGGGAATAGCCGGAAGCTATATTCTCCCGAAGATATTTAGTAAAAGGAATATTTTTACCATTCGTTTGGATAAAGGAAAAGCAAGGATCAACCTTGGAAAAGGAGTAAGACAAGGAGACGCCATCTCACTAAAACTCTTCACCCACTGCTGTGTTAGTGAGGAAGTCTTCAAGGAACTGAATTGGACAAAGAAAGGACTTAAAATAAACAATGAATTCCTTAACCATCTTCGTTTTGCCGATGACATTGTTTTCACCAGTAGTAGTGCTTCTGAACTGGAGGAAATTTAAAAAGAACTAGCAGAGGCTAGCATGCGTGTAGAACTGAAACTGAACACACAGAAGACAAAAGTTATGTTCAATGCATTTGCTCCAAAACAGAAGGTCATGGCAGGCAACACTGTGATTGAAGAAGTACAGAGCTACATTTACCTTGGACAAGAAATCATTATGGATGGCAACATTCTGAATGAGGTTAATAGACGAATTAGAACAGCATGGCGTGCTTTTGGAAAAAATAACATTACCTTCAAGAGCAGCATGCCACTTAGCTTGAACGAAAAGTTTTCAACCAGTGTGTTTTACATGAAAAGATGTATGCTAAGAATTACAAGAAGAGATCGAAAATGCAACAGCTGGATAAGAAGTCAAACGAAGGTGATTGAAGTCATCGAACGGATCAAACATTCTAAATGGCAATGGGCTGGTCACATCGCTAGAAGACAAGACATGAGATGGACCACAGTCATTCTGGACTGGTATCCTCGAGACCTTAAACGCCCATGCAAGGTGCATCGACGAAATAAGGAAGGTGGCTGGCGTTAACTGGAAATCCAAAGCTTCAAACAGAGAAGAATGGAAGCATTTAGAGAAGACCTTCATTCAGCAGTGGATTGCAAATGGTTGACTGTGATGATGATGATGATGTAAAATATCAAATAAGTCATAATTATTATATAATAACATATTTACTTTTATATAATATGAAAATATGAAATAGGTCAGAGCTCAATATCTGCAGACTATATTAAAATACTGCTGACATTACATTAGAAATTTATAAAGTAAAAAATTATAAATTAGATTAGCAATATTATGTTTTATTCTTATAATACTTTAAAAAAAAAACAAAAACAAAAAAACATGAATTTTAAAATTTCCTTACAGACAGTTCATTTAATTTAATAATTGTTTTGGTACAATTCTATTGCACAATATTAAAAAATATGTATATAATAAAAAGCTTAATTCATTAGCAAAGTTTTTATTATACTGAAATGAAATATTATGATTAGAATCATCAACAGTTCAGCAAACACACAGTTCATTCACAGAATTGCCAGCACCATAACTTTTAAAATTCTCTTCGCTTTGAAAAAAGCTTACACTTCATGCAAATAGTCATTACACTTCTTCACAACACCCAGAAGTAGAGAATAAAGACACATATCACAATGAAACCAGCTGCAGCTTTAGCATACATTGAACGAAGATTCAAGTATCGAGCATCCTTTTTATACTTTTGAGAGAGAATAGATAAATCATTTGCCTTGTTGCCTATTTCTGAAAAGATAGAATAAACATAACTTAAAAAAAATTTTAACAGAAAAGTAAAATGACCTCTCTGTCAAAATCTGAAAAGAGATTTCTTACACCTTTACTTAAGTACAATAATGAAGTTAAAAGACACTTTTTAAAATCCTTTAAAAATTTGTTTGTGTTTTATATTTTTAACCTATTGGTATTTTTGTTTGACATTGATTACACTGTCAAACACACATTTTGCTGCCAATCATTTAAAAAATCATGTTATGGTAAATTTGTTGCACTGATTCTGAATGCGACATCAGTTTATTCAAACTGGCTCTAGTTTTTGAGATATTCATATATTTCATTTTCTACGTTTCAACATGTAGCCTATATTTATCCAGTAGAACTGCAATTTTGACAAATGTAGGTATTCTAGACTAATTTGAGTGTTCTGATTCCAAATCTGAACTCCAAATTTCTCTATCACATCAGGATGTTATGTTTCAGTGGTGTAAAACAGTCTCATAATGTCAAATTTAAACAATGGCTACCAAAAATTTAAACTATTTCTATAACTCGAGATTGTGATGTGCTAATATTATTGGTTTAATTTCTTTATTTTGTCCTGTCTGTATTTTTTTTTTTAATCTAATAATGGTTAATGTGTTTTTTTACTGCTATGTATTCATTCTATCTCGGTAACAGCTCGTAGCTATTGTTTTCTGTTCATGACCATTGTTTCCTCGTTCTGGCCAAACGCGAGACTATTGTTATGAAAATTTACGTCTGCAACTGCTAGTCTTATACTCATCACTTCATCGTCGGACAACTCCCACATCACTTCACTCGCCTTCAGCTTCTTCAACTGGACCCTCTACACCCTGTTGAGCAGGACATAGCCATTCATCATGGAGTTTGTCCCTGTACTTGAGTGATTGGACATTGTCAATGCCATTCCATCTTGCGAAGCCTTCTTTTCTAGAGTTCAATTTCTTACAGCATTTTGGAAATTGTGGACAATATCTTTTGTATTTATGATATCTCAGAATTTGTAGCAAAATATTTCACTTATTTATTCATGAACTTTATTTTATTTTGTACTTTCTTTCCAAGGTTTTCCTCCTGGAACAGTGTCCTCTTCTGTTGTTGCCTCCGACATGACGTCATTCATTTTTGTTTTCTTATCCATTTATTTTAAATTTTATACTTAGTTTTGAATGCAGTTATTGGTTTCTGATAACTGAATTCATGACCATTTAAATTTACGGGCTATAATTTATAAATGCTGATGCATTTCTTTGTCCTTTTAAACATTTGAAACTGGATGTGCTTACGTTTTCTGCCATGTTTTTTTGGGCTGAGTGTTGACAACTCTTCATGTTTAATTAGAACTATAATTAGTTCTGGAGCCTATTATTTCCTTTGCTTTAAGCAAATCACCTGGTTTGTATTCTTGATCTTTTTATTCTGTATCTGTTGAACACATTGATTGTTCTATGTTTGGTATTTCCAGTGCCAGTTTATTACACTTATGAAGTGTGAATGTACTGTATGTCAGTACTTTAGTTTTTTTTCTTAGGTTTTGTATTTGTCAAAATAGAAATGCTTCTTAAACATGCATTTTTTAATTTTTTACTTGGTCTGACAATGACTTGTGTGGTCTGGTTTCTATTAGCATTGCTATGTGCAGTTTTTTATGTAGCGGTTACGTTCTTCGGAACAGAATTTTGTAACCTTATTGTTATTATTATTATAAAAAAAAATTTTTTTTAATTAATTTTTCCCAATATTCAATTTCTATTTTAATAAACTCTACCTTTTGACTCACTGATTGTTAAACATTGCATTTTCTTTTATTAATAAAATAAACTAAACATAGGGTTATTGCGGGAATCACAACGCCATCGTTACTTTATTATCATTATCGATTATAGTTAAATAAAAATAACGTCATTTCATTAACGTTGCAAGATCCTGACGCGATAGGGAAATTTGGAATTTGGAATCGGCACACTCAAATTAGTTTGGGGGGAGAGGGTTCTAGAAATTAAGGCGTCGACTACTTAGGTCATTTTGCGCCTTTTACCCTAGTTATATCTGTACGCAGCCCGGGACAAACACAAACATCCATGCCCACGGCGGGATTCGAACCCACAGCCAGGCGGACTCGAGAACTAGAAAGCCTATGCCCTACCCCTCTCGGCCACCTGCCCGGCCAAATTAGTCTGGAACACCTATTTTCCCCAGTAGCAAAAATGTTGTTGACCAGAGCTATTTGCATGCATTTTGTTATATAAACAATTGTTTTTGCAGTTTATAAAAAAACTAGAGCCAATTTTGCATTTTTTTTTTTGTAAAAAAATTGATACAAAATGACTCAATTTATTTTGGCAACATAACTTTTGTAAAAATTTGTTGACTAGTGTTATTACTAAAAAAAATAATAAAAAAAACAAATAAATAAACCCCCCCCCCCCCCCCCGGCGGGGGGGGATATAAATAGCAGCATTTTCCCTAGAAATTTTAGCAAGCAGTTACATATTCAATTTTTAACAGCAGAAGATATAGAGCTATGTCAGTAACGAGATTTATAGAGGCCTTACAATACAACAAACAAATTTCATTCCTCCATAAGAGCTGGAAAAGGGGTGCTCATGTTTTCTTTGACAAGGACGCCCCATATGCTTTTTAATGGTCTGCATAAGCCATATGGTCAAGGCAACAACATACTACACAATTTAATACAAACTCAAGAGACATCCAGAGTAAGTGATCCATAATATTGTCATATGGGGTTATTCTGCTGCATGAAAATGCATGCACACATTGGCTATTCTGAGCAAAGATTTGGTGTTGTACTTCCTTGGGAGGCTTCCCCTAGAGCTCAGATCTGTTGGTCTGCAACTACATCTATCCTCATTTATCACAGGGGGAGGGTTCCAAAAAATAGTGATAAGCAATACCATGATATATGAATAACAGAACCTATGGGAAAAACAGGATTTCATCCAAAGACCCCAAGCTGCCTTTCAACTTACCCAGATATCACCACTAAATAAATTTAAACACATGTATTGATATTTAATTTTAATATTTACAGCTTTTTGCAGTCGATAAAATGTAGTTTGCAATTGGTAAAATGTAGTTTGCAATTGAAAAAATAATCTTTTCAATTGAAAAAATGTAGTTTTCAAAATAAAAAATGTGGTTTTCAAAACAGAAAATGCAGTTTTCAAATTAGAAAATAGACAAAAAATTCATAAAATATAAGTCAAAGAAACCAAAGAATTTAATTCTATATATTGTT
Source organism: Rhysida immarginata (assembly GCA_023313115.1). Classification (NCBI taxonomy): domain Eukaryota; kingdom Metazoa; phylum Arthropoda; class Chilopoda; order Scolopendromorpha; family Scolopendridae; genus Rhysida; species Rhysida immarginata. The sequence continues at coordinate 50,838 of JAHWFO010103031.1, forward strand.
ATAGTACAGTAAATTACAAAATTTTATTATATAAATATTAGTATTATAAAATTAAAGATTATTATACAAATTACTGTAGATATAGTGTAGAACTATATAAAAACATTGGATATTACGCCGTATTACAAGGAGTAAATATAGTAGCTGTATACAATAAGAAACATACAGTAAAAAACACAAATTCTATTCTCTTCTATTCATTGTCATCATCATTATCATTTTGAGGAATGTCTGGAAGATCATTTAAAATTTCAGTACGCTGAATGCACGGTACTAAAAACTGCCGGCTATGAACGACCCAACCATTGCAGTCGCGGGGGGGTTATTTGCGCTGCTGCAGTTGAAATGGCAGCGAGTAAGGCTGGCCGGTCAGGCGCGTGTTCGCAGCGCACAAGCAATTTTAGTTTGCTGAACGCTTCCTCTACAGGGTTTAGGAACGGGCTATACGGCGGTAGATAAATTACTTGGCAGCTGTGATCATCAATTAGCTGCTTCACTTGGGTTAGTTTTATGGAATGGAACATTATCCATAATTACATGTAAAAAATTTAATGTTTTACATGTATGTAAATTGTGGAAATCTTTTTACAGTATGTATTTTAGCCTATATTCGAGTTACACACGTTCGCTGAGCTCATCTTGCCCTGTCGTCTGCTTAATTTCATCGCCGTTTATGTAATACAAATAATTGCCACTAGAGGGTAAGGGAGAGTGAGGCTAACTAAAGCTCCTAATCTAGAACTTTAGGGCTAACTGGGACGCTTTCTTTATTTTATTATGTAAATTATTTTGTTTCTTTGACTTATATTTTATGAATTTTTTTTCTATTTATTTTCTAATTTGAAAACTGCATTTTCTATTTTGAAAACCACATTTTTTCATTTGAAAACTGCATTTTTTCATTTGAAAAGATTATTTTTTCAATTGAAAACTACATTT
>JAHWFO010103031.1:54945-88137 GCA_023313115.1 Rhysida immarginata
TCTCACAGGCCTCGTATGGTTCAAAAAACCATCCTTATTGAATTGTTTTTTTTTTTCCCTATCTAAATTCATTTTAACATGTTTGGGAATATGTAATTCATTTACCAAATATAATTCGGATATTCCAATTTGCCACCATTATTTTTTTTATAATTAATGCATATATGAATTATTATAATTAATGATCCACAGTGATACATGAGCATTTAAAAAAACAGTTGATTTATCCATATTTCATTATTTTTACAAATCTTGTAACATTTGGGATGATATTTAAAAGAAACTCTCCATATCTCAAAAACCTCTTTATCTCGAATTTTTGTTCTGCGAAATTCGAGATATCGAGGTTCGCCTGTATTTATTTCTTTTTAAAAACAACAGAAGAAATGAGAACCCATGAGTAGATGAAGGGAGAGGCAATAGATAATTTCATTCATAAACTTCTGCTCCTAGAAACTAGGAAACTGTAATTCATGGCTAATGTGCTAATTAAAAATGCTTATAAAGGGAGTTTTTTTTTTCGTTATTGATGAACAATAGAAGCCAATATGATGAGTTACATTTAACAGTATGTGCATAGTGCAATAATTATTTTAAGTAATTTTTAATATACGTATAATACGAAGAAAAGATTAAAGTTTAAAAAATCTTTACTAGATATCAGGTCGTTGCATGAATGAATTTTCGACGTCTGCATGGGTTAAGAATGTTTTCCTCCGGAGAAAATTGTCCAGGCTCTGGAAAAGATGGTAGTCGGTAGGGGAGAGGTCCAGAGAGTACGCCTTTGCGATGGACAAGTGCAGGTTGTTGCTTACACAGTTTTGTGTGCATATGATGCAATTCACGGCAGTAGGTCGCAGCAGTGATCGTCTCCCCCTGCTGCAGGAAGCTGTAAGGCACTACATCATGAATGTTCCACCAAACAGTAACCATGAGCTTCCTGGAGTGCAACAGGGGTTTAGGGAACTGTCGCGAGGGTCATCAGCATCCAGCCACCGTGCTGACCATTTCCTACTGTCGTATAGGAGCCACTTCTCTTCGCAGGTGACAATGCGATCAAGAATCCCCGCTTCTTCATGGCGCAAAAGCAATTCCGTACACACCTGTAACCGATACTCGTTTTGGTTTTCCGTAAGTTCATGTGGGACCCATTTCTCCTGCATTTTCACCTTGCCGATGGTCCTAAGGTGTCTACTGACAGTCAAAGCTGATGCAGCATTTTCCCCTGTGAGGTCCCGAACAGTTTTTGACGGGTTCTCTTCCACAGATCACTTCAGATCAGCGTCATTCAACATGTTGGGCGGTCTGTCGCGTGGCTCGTTTGCCAGGTCCATCACTCCTGCCCGGAATTTTCGGAACCAACATTGGACAGTACGTTCGTTTATGATGCCTACATCGAATACCTTATTGACTATCTTCGCTTGGGTTCAAACGCTATTCAACATCATCGCAGACATGCAAATTTCAGGCAGCTGGTCGCTGACATGCAAATCTCTGGGAATGTACCACTTTGTTATGGGTACTTGCTACTAAACGTGAAAACCAAGCTGAAGCGCAGAACCCACCTCGAAATCTGACATTTGATATGCAACCATCTGATATCATAAAATATAAATATTTATTATTCCTATAATAAAAGCAATGAAACTAAAAAATTTTCAAAAATTAAAAAATAATAATAATAATAATAAACTGGGAGTACAGTGGTAAGGGGAGGGGCAAGTATATCAAAAATTATAGTAATCTTTGGGTGAGGATTAATTACGGTTAAGGGGATTAAATCAAGATTTTAATCTTAATGTTAATAAAGGAACTATGAGAGCACAAAGAACAATCATATATATAAAATCAACGACGGTGGACTATGTCACAACAAAGCAAAAATCTAACAATGGGTTATTTCACGATTATACAATCGGGTGGGTTAGCTTCTTGTATGAGAAAAAATGGTACATAAAAGTGGTGCCAGAAACATCAGAAATGCATAAACTGTGTATGCTCAAATATCTCATACACAACAAACTTGCCAAGGAGATTGAAAAATTTTTAGGTGAATTTTTTTTCGTAATGCACGACAATCGTCTAACTTTAAAGGAAGTGACGTCAAATTTCTCATAATGAAAATATCTTGAATCCCTACAGTATCTAAATGCTTTGCATTTTGCTGGAACACGAAGTCAAAATTCGACAAAGCGAGGTTTTCCAAGAAAACGTTTTGAGATAATGAGGGAAAATTATATTGAATTAATAGTGAACATGTAGAGAAATAAAATTTTTTCGAGATATCGAGGTTTTCGAGATTTATGAAAAAATAACCATAGCAAATTGGAAAATTTAGATTATGCTTACAAAACGTATTAAATACTTCCATACATGTTAAAAAAAAAATTAGGAAAAAAGAAAAAAATAATTCGATGAAGACGGGATATGATCCCATACCTGCAAAATAGGATCCCAATACCTTACCGCTGGACCATCACAACTGAATGGAATCCTATTCTACAATTAAGGAATTTATAAAATGATAAACTTTATAAATTTTTGCTTGGAAAATTTTAAGAAGTGCATCGAATGGCTCTGCATGGTTGAATAATGAAAGCTACCCATAGAAATATAGGGTGTTCAAAAATGATCTTTACAACTTTGATCACGTATATTTCAGGAATGGGGATAGGTTGAAATGTGCGATTTGCATCATCATGTTCACACACAGGCACACACACTCAAAGTTTTAGTAGCCGTTTAAAAGAGTTCAATGTCTGTGCCATCTATAGCACGCAGGATATCTAAGCGATATTCCACTTCCTCTCATGTCCGGCCTAGCATGTCCTCATTAACGTTTACAATTGCTGCTGTGATGCGGGGTATGGTAGACAGTATCCTCCACAAAGCCCCCAAAGAAAAAGATCTAATGGGATTATGTCTGGAGACCTTGGAGGCCAAGAAATGGGTCTTCCTCTGCCAATCCAGAACCTGAAATGTGTCGTCCAAAGCGTTCCTAACGATCAAAGTCCAGTCAGGTTGCAGTTCTTCAACCAGTGGAGGTTATTGACGCCTCTGCAAAGAAAAACAGTTCCACCATACGGCCAAGAACAAGACCACACAACACATTTAACTTTGGACTCTCGTGCACAATTTAAAAAAAAAAAACAAACAAACAAAACTTTAGGTGTGTGAATATTATGCCGCAAACCGCACCTTTCTACCTATCCCCATTTCTGAAATATACGTGATCAAAGTTGTAAAGATTATTTTGGAACACCTGTATTTATCAAAATCGGTGAGTCAAGTACGTGGACTCTCATTGTGAGATATGAAATTTTTTGATCCTCTTACAACCCCCCCCCCCCCCTTCAAAGAAAATAAAATTAATTTTTACCTGAAATGGCTACTCCTCGCTGTAGAACATCATCGATGTTTTGAACCATTATTCTTTGTACATCCTGTAATTCTGTATTCAACGTAGATAGAGTTCTTCGAGCTCGTGAATCCATAAATGATTTCTTTGATTTTTGTATATAAGTGTCTATTAAAAAAAAAAAAAAAAAAGGGGGGGGTTAATTCAAGCTTAATTGTTTATACCTATTTTGAAACGAACAAATCGATAAAGGCACACAAATATCGATAAAAAAAAGGGAGGGAGAGGGAAACAGCATAAACTTACCAAATTCAATGAAAGTATAAGGACGAGAAACCGACATAATTTTAGATCCATACTGAGATGTAAATTCGTTTTGTAAATCCTCTAAAAACTGATATGCCAATCTTTTAGAAAAGCTTTTTTCACAAAGAACTAAATAGCATACGTTCTCTTCAATGAGATAACTGGAAAAATTATAAAATTTTCCTACAGCTAAATATTTAAAATTAGGAAAAATCAACAACCCAAAACTTAACGTTTAAGTAACTTGGGAAATTTTAGAAATGTTTACACTACTGCACATTTACATCTTAACGTCACATTCTTGTCATGTAATTCTAGATAAGGAATTTCAGAACTGGGGCAAATTTATTAAAGATATAGGCAATTTTATAAATTTGTTTTAATTACTGAGTTAATAATAAAAGTAAATTTACTCCTTATAGCATCTATTACAGGTGAAATAACATCAGTTCGTACTGAAACATGTAAGGTCCCGTCTCAATGCTGCATCTATTTGGTGACTGGCCATTTAATTTCCTAAAAATCATCTTTGCCTGCGACTGATATTCAAGAATACTTCTCCCAGACTGAAATAAAAAATAATTAATAAATCAATACTTATGACCAAAAACAATAAACACAATAAATTTAATAAAAGATCTTGTAAAATTTAATAGTGGCAACACTGCTGTAGAGACACTGTGCAATGGATCTAATTAATGCTGCTTATACTACACATTATTTATACATTTAAATTACCTCAGCGCATATAATACTCTCCCTTTCCATTTTACATGGTTGGCCAGTGACGAGAAGAATAGAGACTTAAGCTAGCTGGATGTTTAATGTAGCGGCATCAAGATTTTAGAACTGGAGCAGCAGATATTGTACAGCCTGACTGCGTCATCAAGGCCTACTAGAAGGAAACTGCACCACTTTACAGAACAGTAGCAAGTTATGGCAATTCTCGTGTATGGGAATCATCCTACTGTGATGGTATTCTTCTAACCCACAGGACAGAATGCTAAAGTGCAGCACTGCTGTTCATTTTTGCAACACAATCTGTGGCCAGCTTGGAGAAAAAAGCGCAACACTTTTCTGCAGAACTCATCCATCATTCTGGAGGATAACGCTCAGATACATGCAACACAAGGAACATGCAGCACAAGCTGCGACAGATTTGTTTGATCAAGGAAATAGGAAGTACTCTACCAACCACCATACATCCCAAGGTGTGACTTCGATTTGAATTCCCAGGATAAAGGAACCACTTTTTGGCATTCACTTCAGAACTATTCCAGAGAATTTTGGGCATTTGATCAACACAGCAAGCGCTGCCAGTGTCATCCTCAAAAATTCCCAGTTCTTTAACCCTTTACAAGATTTTGAGATTTTTCTTTGCGGGCGCATTTTCGGGTGTCGGGCGCACGATCAGGATCAAAGGGCAACGGAGTAGAAATTTTTCATCAAAAGGGCAAACGGGGCAGCGAGACTGGAAATGGATAAAAACACTCCGATACGAGACTTTTTTTGAGAGAGGGGAATAAAAATCCATTCTGTAAATAACACGGATATTCAACAAATATTTTTTTTTATTAAATGATTTATTCCATTTTAAAAGAAGAAAAAAAAGGCAAAAAAAAGGGGGGGTTCAAACCAACTTTGGGCTGACGAACTTCAAACAAATTTAACATAATTCACCTTTTATTTGAATTTCCCGTCATCAAAAACTAATACGAAAGTAACTTCTCAAAATGATGGAACTTACAAACTGCTTCGATCTGACGCAGTTGCATTCTTGCCCTAAGATGTGATACGGTAAACGAACTTATTTGCCTAACGCGCTTCGATTATCATCATCTTCGGAAGCTATCCTGCTACAAAATTGAACTGGGAAACCACGTTCCTTTTATGTTAATAGTGATGGCAGACCTACTAGAGCGCTTCTCAAATACGGGCGACCTATTGGGAGGCTCTTCTGCCCTTTTGTTCATCTTCCATTTTTATCAAGTATTCAATGATGCCGTCCCTCTCGAACGATGTTTGTCTGTTGAGGAGGACAACATCGCTTCGATGATAAAGCCTTCTGATTTCCATTTCTTCTTTTAGCAATAATTTCCCATCTGTCTCGTCCCTTCCACAGTATTTCCATTCAATTTTCTATGTCCATCATACGATGCCCAGCCTTTATGAGGTGATCCGGAGATGGGAAGTCAGAAAATGGACATAGATGGACACAGAAAATTGCATGGAGACACTGTGGAAGGGACGAGAGAGAGGGAAATTATTGCTAAAAGAAGAAATGGAAATCAGAAGGCATTATCACCGAAGCGGCATCGTTCTCCTCAACGAACAAACATCGTTTCGAGAGGGGCAGCATCACTGAATACTTGAAAAAAATGCAAGATGAACAAAAGGGAGGAAGCAGCCGATCACCACGCAAACTTTTAAATGGGTACCAGACAGGAACCACTCATTGCTAATCTTCAAAGTAGCGTCCATCATGCTCGATGGTTTTCATCCAACGATCAGCCAGTTGGTGGATGCCTTCGCGAAACACTCCTCCGGTTTTTGGGCGAAAAAGTCATGCATAGCGTCTTCAACCTCACTGACATTGGCAAAGCACCGTTCATGCAGGAAGTGCACCATGGATCAGAAGAGATGGTAGTCAGAAGATGCCAGGTCGGGGCTGTATGCTGGATGTGGCAGAACCTCGATTTTTTCCAGCAGCTGACGACATACCTTCACCCGTTGTTGTGCTTGCATGTGATGGCTTCCACTTGTTGCCGTAGGGCTGCGTCATCCACTTCTTTGGGTCTTCTGCTCCTTGGCGCATCGTCCAGGCCCATGTCTCCAGACGAAAAGTGGGAAAACAACCATCGTGCTGTCCGTTCATTGGTCGTACCCAGACCTTCCACCCTGCAAATTTCGGCGGCTGCTGCTCGCGCACTGGTCTCCTTTTACCAATAGTGACGAAGGAGCCTGCATATCACCAATTTTTCTGCCATATTTTTACACTGGCTGACGCAAGTGGCACAATATCTATGGCATTCAAATTCGTACTGACGTTTCTTCCCACTCTTTTCTCTTAATAAACTGCGATATACCCTTATGGTAAATGGTCTTCGCCCAGAATTCGTCAAACTCTAACCCCCCATCTCGAGTCGGCCGCTACTTTTAACTCAACCTCTGTATACATCACAGTACTTTAATTATACAATGTACAATGGAGGTTTTTAATTGTAAAGTTCTAGATTAGGCATATTTAAAAATGTAAAAAATAAAGAGGGTTTTCTGCATATTTTGCATATTTTTATTGCAACGAATCAAAAATGGGGATCGCATTACACTAAAGGATAGTTTTTTCACTGGGTGTTTGGGCTCTCAAGTGGAATCACATTATAGTACAATAAATAAGGTATTTCATTTCTCCTTGTGCATTAGAGGTTCCCCTTTTTGGTAGTCCTTTTTAGGTATAATATTCAGTTACATTTCATTGTCATACAACAGATGGAAGCTGAGGGGCAATGTGAAATAAAAAAACCTGCGTGACATGAACGTCTGTATACGAGGGCGGGCTGAAAAGTAATGCCTCCATGACTGTAACTTTTTTATTTTTTAACCGATTTTCAAAATTCTTTTTGTATCTAATACTCACATTTCTCCTCTATGTAATGCACTATTCACTTTTCAACATAGTCCCCATCCCTTTCCATGCATTGTACCAACGCGTGACTAATCGGGTGAACCCGTCGGAGAGGAATTCCGGGGTTGTTGTCGACACCAAGACCAAACGGCAGGTTTCACCTCGTCGTCAGAACGCAACTCATGCCCGTTAAGGTGCTCTTTCCTCTTTGGGAAGTGGTGAAAGTCGCAAGGTGCAAAGTCTTTCATTTTTGAACTGCAGTTTTTCATCTTTCAACTGTAGGCGCTGCAACCCCCTCTGATGTGTGGCGATCGTGCTGCAGAAGAGGATCCAAAGCTGCCATTCAATCCTCGTGTCGACGACAACCCCAGAATTCCTCTCCGACGGGTTCACCCTACTAGTCACGCGTTGGTACAATGCGTGGAAAGGGATGGGGACTATGTCGAAAAGTGAATAGTGCATTACATAGAGGAGAAATGTGAGTATCAGATACAAAAAGAATTTTGAAAATCGGTTAAAGAATAAAAAGGTTACAGCCATGGAGGCATTACTTTTCAGCCCACCCTCGTAGAAACAAAGGTTTGTAATTGAATTACTCCAGACGGGAAAAACTGACATTCGTCAACGTTTGCTGAACAGTAATTGAGACCAAAGCGTGGGGATGTTAAGAGAGTGAAGTGATAGGGTGATGCATTTTAGGATTATGTTGATGCAGGTTCTTGCTAGTCTGTCGCTCGTGGTGAATATCAAAAATTAGTGTTTTGTAGCAGGGAATTTGCTCTATCATTGTGTGATTGTGATCTTTGTATCTGTCGTAAATAAGAGACATTATTCATCATAGTTGCATATGTCAACTCCTATAGTTTTCCTATTTCATGTATTTGAGTTGTTCTGGCATCAATTTTTTTTTTTTTGTCAAGAATCAGTTAAGCACCAATATGATAAGATAGTGATTGATTGCAAAATTAAAAAGATGTAACAATTTTTGTTAATAAATCTCTCTGCCTTCAAATATTTTTGTTTAACTCGTGATCAATATTAAAAAGAAGTTGGGATCTTGCCACCTAATCGAGACGGCATCGTACAAGAATGCGATTGTGGAGAACCAGGCAACTTAAAAAGGCAGGGAATGCACTTCATGATTAAATTGTAATTTAAGTATTCCAAGGAACTTGCCAAAACCCCTGCCACTTGTCTTTACGACGAGTACTCAAAGAGCTCTTATTAAAATTTCAGATCTTAAAACTGATCTGATGTCGCATAAGAACCAAACCCACGGATGCCAGTCTTCACTCTTTATATGCCGACAGGTTTCGTTAATTAACACAATGAATATTTCAGCGTGTTTACACATTAAAGCAATTACTTTGTCAAGGTGTGCATGCTGAAACCTTGAAATCAAGCTATATCGATATCTACCTGTTCATCTTCTTGTATCGATGCTGTAAGCGGCAACCCATCGGTGACCCTAGCTATCATCGTCATTAGAACCATATTGGATACTTGGCGTAGCTGGGCAGGTTAGCATTTAATTAAACTGAAAAATCCTCGCGTAGACTCTTGTTGAGATGGCTGAGGAGCATATGCTTCATTATTTTTTTAAAAGAGGAAGTAGTACCATCATGACGTGGCCAATAATTATTTCAGAAAGCAAAAGATAATATCCGAATCGCGACGGCCACTTGTTATTGGGTGGATAAAGCAGCGTGACGAATTTTAACCAATCGTTGCTCGCAGCAATGGTTAATGTAATCAACATGAATCATTTGCTCGGTCGATACATTTCCGGAAGTTCCTTAAAAGAAAAAAAAAAACGTCATTTAATGTTAGTCCTTATACGTTTTTGATATTGCAAAAATGAACTTAAGCCTGAAATAAAATATTAAAAATGTTGAACTAATTATTTAACAAATACAGGATTAGTATTGTTTGTAAATGACCCACTTGTTTGAGTGCAGGACTAATCTGTATGCTCTACTCATCTCTAAGCTTTCGGTTTCGTTTTCGTTTATAACCAATGCTCCCAGGTGAACTTCATATTATGCTGCTCTCCGGGAATTGTTATTGCTTATGGCGTTTTTAATTTAACTTCTGAGGAAAATGTGTTAATATGAGCTCTTTCTTAAGGATTCAAGATCTACTTATTAATATATGGTATGTAAATTAATTATTCAAAAGAATAAACATTTAGCCAGGCTCAAAGTGCAGATAGACGTCCCGTAACTTTCTTGAACGATCTAGCCATGATCGTGCTGTTAATTTAATATTTTACTTTTTCAAAACAATAAGTAAATCAAGCAATTTGATTTTGGCCATAATTTATTAAGAATTCACGTGTTTAAAGTTAGAAAATGCCGTGCCGGAAAACCGGAGGTGCGGGCGGCTATGTCGACATTGATCAATTACCGAATTTGGGATACCGATTAATTAACATTGATACATCGGCTAACTTCAATCATTTGCCGGGTGAAGAACAACGATCTTATCTTCATAAACTCACTCTAAGGGCCTGTTCATTATCTGCTTTCTCAGTTGAGACTTCCCAACTGAGTGTTCAGCAACAATACTGTAACATTGTTGTAACCAAGTGTTCCTCATCTCAACAATATAAGCCCATTGTTGCCAAAGACTCAGTTGAGAAGACTCACTTGAGAAAGTCGATAATGAACTGACCCTAAGTAAAGGAGACAGTTTGCTTGATTCGTGTAATTGCAGAAAATTGCTGGTAGAACAGTCCTGCGTATTGGCCGGGGGTGGTATGGCTCGATATCTACAGCTGTCTCATCGAAATGCCAAGTATGTTTACGCACGAAAATATGAAAGGATTCATAACAATCAATGCAGTGTTTTTATTTCAGTGTCATCGGCTTCAGTGGCTCAGTGATTGCATGATCGCCTCAGATGCCCGAGGATGCGGGTCCGATTTTGGTTGAGGAGGACGAGGATTTTTCAGGGGAAAATCCTGAGATCACGCTCTTCTTTCAGAAGAGAAGTAAAACCGTTGATCCTGTGTAATCGTTTGCCATCTGCACATTAAAGAACCCTTGCAAGGCAAAATTTGCAGCCCCTATAACGAACACTGATGGTAAAAAAGCGGGATGATCTGGCTGTTTTGATCTCCTACCTCAGTTAGAAAATTTAATTCATTATGTTTTCCATCATTTGTGGGATTCATTCCTTCTTATCAATAGCTTGCAATCATAATATTCTTCAATTCTTTTCAAAAGAGTGGCTTTTGGCAATGTTATGAAAAGCCACTCCAATATATAATTTTTTTTTCTAGTTGCACATCCAACTGCACAGCAGCTTGAAAGAATTATAAATAAATTAAAACAAACCAAATTCTCATAATTTTTTTTTTTTTTTTTTTTTTTTTTTTGTCGAGCAATCAAAGTGAGCCAGCCAAAACCACAAAAACAGCAATCGTGACGATCCTTTTGCCTAATTGGGTGCAGGCACACACTGGAAATTTGACATTATGTTAATGTTTATTTGTAAACACTGTGTGAGGTCTATGGGCGAAAAACCAACAAGGCCTTCTGCAGAGTTCAATTCTGACCCCAATTTTATTCAATGTATTTACCAGAGACATATGCCAAAACATCTCTTCAGCATTAGGGAAAAACATTTTTGCCGACGATATAGCATTCTGCTACGTTAACAAATCCATCCCAAAATCATTAGAATTGCCTTACAAAATGCCTGCGATATTAAAAATTTGAGGATCTGACAACCAAATCAATTTTTCTCCAGAAAAAAAAAACGTCGTTATACAGTCCAGGCTATCTAAGATGGTCTTCCAATGGCGACATGAATAGGGTCCTTTATAAAATTAGTCCTTTTTGGGAATAACGGTCTTGACTGTCATAAATTATAACGGTCATGGCTGTTATAACGTATAACGGTCATGGCTGTTATAACGTATAACGGTCTTGACTGTTATAACGTATATCAGTCAAGACTGTTATAAATAATCACGAGCTACTGACACTCGCAAGGAATGGTAAATCCCCGATAGGGAATCCCAATGGGGAATCCCCAACATAAATTAAATGATCTTTAATATTTTTTCCATCAAAACTTTAAATTCTTGAATGATAATTAATTTAAATTTAAAGATTACAATAAATAGCATCGCTTGCTTTTATAATACATGGCTACTAAATGTTTTCGAAGAAGAAAAAAGGAAAATTGCAATATCGCCACTGGCTACGAGAATAAAATTGCAGATACTGAAAAATGAGTTTATTTAAAAAAAAAAAAAACAAAAACATTTTTATATTAAATTGTGGATTAAGTTAAATTTATAACATAATCCAAAATTTAATATAAAAATGCCTTTAAAATTTCAGTATGAAAAGAAAAAATTATCTGTAAAAATCGTTCATTAATGAGCAATGATGCCTTGATCGAGGGTATGTTACTCACGAACAAGGTCCATTAACGAACGTAAAGTTCGTTAAGGAGATTACCGTGCTGTCTTTGGACCACATTTTTTGGTCCTTTATAAGGTTGTGACTGTTATAAGGAGTCTGTTATAGGCATACAATTTAACATGGAAAAGCCTATTCCCAAATCCGGGCGACATAATTTTCGACCGTTATAATTTTAGTCCGTCTTGGAGGAGACCGTCTTCGACAGCCTAGACTGTATGTATAATAACAATGCCCCCCCCTCCCCTCTTGACAGATTTTCTGCAAGGAAACGGGCTCCCTTGCAGGCATAACTATAATTTCTTGTGTTCACTATTGACGATAAGTTAAATTGGTGTATTCATGTTTCACAAATGAAAAATAGTCTAACGAAGAACTTAGCCCGAACAAAGCTGGTGATGAAAGCAAAATGGGGACCTCCTTGGAGAGATACTTCCTCTCTAATAAGCTCACTCATAAAGATTCCAGATACTTCGGCAATCTTCTTCCTTCTTGCGGCAAACAGCACAATTGACCCATTAATTAAAGAGGAAAGAAAGATCATCAGAAATAGCCTGCACTATGTTCCTTCCTCACCATGCTCGATTTTATACATTGAAACCAACATCCCCTTAGGTGGGAGGTAAATGCAATAGAAATGTCCACTCTGAAGACCTCTTATTAAAGGAAAACTGTGACTTAGCACTAAAATCTGACCGACTGAGGACGCTAATTTCGTGGATACTAAAAAGATTTAAGTGTGAGTATCTGAAACGTTGCAAACCTACTAAATCGAATTTGGGATCTCCCCCCTCCCCCATCTGATTTCGTTACCGATATGCCAAACTAGATAACGAAAATTCATTCGTCAAATTCCAGAAGCTTACTTTTTAATAGCTACCTTAAAGATAAGTTCTCTGGGTGCCATAAAATCTACACCAATCCATCATTATCTCCAACAAGCCTTGCAGGTGAAATCGGTGTATACCGAAAAAACAAAATTTTCATATCAGAAAAGTCGAACCAGCCACCAGACAACACCTCCTAGAAAGAAAGCCTATGCACTGAAAATTCATACATTGTTACGTGGTTATAAGAAGTCATAATTTAGGGCTTGTTATTGGTAGAAATACGATTAACAATGCCTTTTGATGATGATGTAACAATGCATGAATTTTCAGTGCATAGGCTTTCTTTCTAGGAGGTGTTGCACCAGATCCTATCATCTGGAACTTACATCAATTCACAAAGCATTATTAGTTATTGCATCCCTTCCTCCAGACTGGCTCTTTGGGCAAGAACATGGAAAAAGCCAGCAAAACTATCACTAACAGACGCCTCGAGTCTTAGTGCTGTCGTTCGAAAAAGCACAACAGTACTTTGGAATGAACTATGGAATGAATCAAGAGTAGTCACTATAAAAACCTTTTCCCAAAAATAGGAAATTTTATAAATTCTGCCCCCAGGTGGCTCACGAACTCCAGATATTGCTCTCTAATCTCTGCAAATATGGGTCCCAAGAAACAGTGGAACACGTCTTACCACAACAATGCCCATGCTTTCACCATCAGAGGGAGCCCTTGTTACAAGGCTTGATAAGCCAAAACATTGCCGTTACGCTATAAAATATTCTCCTTGCCTCGTCTGTGCATTTAAAATATAAACGTGTCACAATTGGATTGTTATTTAAATATCTGAGTGAAACAAGACTTCTGGAGAGAATACAAAGCCCCCTAGTGCCCCGTCGACTACAGCCTTTGCAAAATCCAAATCGTAAATAACTCTTGAGAGAATCAGCTAGTCTCCGTTCTAGGAGATGAAGTCTGCGAAGAAGTTTACTGAATGCATCTATGACCATGGGGGACAAAATGAGAGATGACAAAGAATTACGCCAACACTGAAACTTATTGATTTATTCTACATTTGTCTTTGAACACATGAGTCTTATTACTGTAAAAGAAACCAATTTACATAAATTCAATAATTCTTTATCTGGGGAAATTTAATGACAGAAGCCACGCTTGTTAATTTTGAAAGCTAATTTTTACCAAAGAGAGATATCAATATTTATTTTTTTCCTTAACTAACAAGGGAATCCCTTGAACATGTATGTTACAGATTTTCACCAAATAGAAATATGTTACTCAATTGAAGCTACAATAGATGCTTGCAAAATAAGAGAGTGCGGATTTTTGTTTCTTTCAAAATAAACCACGAAAACGAAAAAATTTGAGCACACATATTCATACAAGGACTCCAATGTTAAAGCGGTGTATTAATGCGCTTAACGGAACTTCTCTCTTTCACTACTCACAGCAATAAGCACGAATCCAATTCGGATGAAATAGACAGTAGCAAATGGCAATTGAATGGCTTCTCAAATTTCTAAACAAACTTAGTTTTTAAAATAGATTATTACAATTAGCTAATTGCCTTCCAGTAAAAAATGTCTAGAGTAATTAATAACCATTTCCTTAATTTATTATTTCATTTTATCAAATAATTCGCTAATCAAACACGGGGCTGGCTTCGTGTGCAACGTCGAGTAATACGTTGCGTTGGTGAGGGGGTATGTATCGCGGTGCTTTATAATTTTAAATAAAAATAGTATTCATGGTGCAATTCTTTGTCGATCGCCGCTAATAAGTTTGCTTCCCCTCTTTCCGCCATGTTTTTTGAACTCTGCGCATTTCCGGGGCGCTTCACTGCCGAGCAACGCTATCGCTTCCACGGTGTGCTTGCACGCAAAAAAAGGCTATCTGGGGTTCCCTTGTAAGTTTTAGTTTTACGGGTCATCCAGAACACTTTCTTCTTCAGGTGCTGAATCAAAATTGGCTGTGTTTTGATTTTTTTGGTCCTCATATCCAGATAAGTGTCTTTTAATGTCTTCGTATGCCATTTTAGAGATCACATAGATTACTGATCGCCGTTGACGGCCACAATGCAGCGATGTCTTTAATCCACTCGATATTGAATTTGGTTTTGCATGAATAACATTTCTGCTTTTTTCGTGGAGTCTGAGAAATTTTGTATTCTTCGCTAGACAGTTCACGATCTTTGAACATCGTCTACCATCCACTTGTGCGGCCAGAACAGGCCAACACACAAACAGGACAAGAAAAAAACTTGGGTAATAACGATGCAGAATACCCTAGCCCGTATAGTTTGAAATGTGCGCACTGCAAGCAAGCATAGGAAGTGTTATGCCAATCCTATTGGCTTATATTTTGCAACGTCTGTTGCTAATGAAACCCCTCGTGATATGCTTACCTTTTTGTTAGCCATAAAATGAGTTTTTAATATGGTTCGCAACTCTGCTTGTAGGCCAGTTATCTGCACGAAAATTAGACGGTTTACAGGGAGGACATAGCCCATTAATGTACCAATTTATGCACAAATACAGCCATTAGTTACAGAAATAAGCACTCAATAGTTACTTTTCTCCGACATTATGCAGGACTATTTTAGATTTGTGAGACTGTGGGACAACAGCTTCAAATGCGAGAATGATGTATCATATGTAATAAGGGCCATTCGCAAGAACTTGTTCATGAATGAAAGGCTAAACATAAGGTATAGTTTCGGTATCAAAGTTGTAATTACTAATGAGAAAATTAAAATTGACAGACCATTTTCATTAAGATTCAGGAAAGTCATCTGCACTGATGCCGATGTGTAGTTATAAATCTTTTCGCTTACTCTGTGTTTGCATTTTTTTTTTTCAGATTATAGATCTAAATATATCAAGATTGAAATTGTCATTATAAATAGCAGAGCTGTTTAATAATAAGCAACTATGAGTAATCTGCACGTGAAGACCCTTCGGATATACCAGGGGCAATGTAGATTATTTCTAATAAATTCATGCAAAGACGTGGCATTTTCCAGTTCATTTTCAAGTAGCCTTTCAAGGCGTATCCTACCAAATCTTAGGACGGAATTGAAGTGCCGAAAACATTGCGCTAACTGGAAATCTGGATCATTTTGCATGACACCTCTTAATGGATACACTTTTGATCGAAATTTATCGTCAATGTCTAAATCAAAACCTTTGCTAACTAAAAATGAGATGCATGTTTATATTTGTGAGAAGTTGACAAATAAACTGAATTCATCATCAAAACCTTCCGATGATGAATGGAAACAGCTTCATCAAATAGCACTGGAGAGTCATGTTGCCGATTCAGCATTCGGAGTTTTGGTGATGAGTTTTTGTATAGAAAATAAAGCGTTCTCTCTAGGAAAATCGTTTGTGGATTATTTCGAAGCCAATGGCATCGACTTGTCCTTAGTCGTTTTGGCGAAATACGTATGTCTATGTGGAGAATGTAGTGTACAAGTTAAAGAAGACTTTATTTTGAATCTAATAGACAGAATTAATAAAATATCTTCAGTATTAGATACCAATACTGCTTCAGATGTAATTGTGGGATTAGCTATTACTTCCAGGTGGCGTGAATGTTTACATATAATGAAACAGTGTCGAATTCTGGGTAAGCCCACGACGAAGATGTACAATGCTGTAATAACTGCAGCTTTCAAGAATTCGGATTTTGCTTTAGCATGGTCCCTCATGACTGCTTCGGTGACAGAGAATAAGCTGCCTACAACAGAAACTTTTGTGAAATGGGTTCAGATTTTTGAGGAAAATAAAAACCAAGCTGAAGAGCAGATGACAAAGCTCTTAGATTTTTGTAGAGACTTTAACATATTTCTTCCAAGAGATTGTACCGAAAAAATTAAATCTTGGTTTTTAAGGTAAAAAAAACAAAAAATTTCCTTTTTGTTACTTTTATGTAGTATTTCGATTATGCATTATTCTCATTAAAATCTGTCATTCAACAGAAAGAGAAAATGGAGAGGAGAATATGTTTCAGTTCCACCCAGGTGAGAGGCTTTGCAAAATTTATTTTTTTTGGTTCTTTGATTAATATCTTTACTCATGAGGTGGTATCCGAAAGTTCCTGAACTAGGTATACAGAATGGTTTATTGTTATCATACATCGGTTTAGGCTTAGTGTCCTTCGAAGTAATCCCCGCGGGACTGAATGCATCTGTCCCAGCGTGTTTACCATGCTGAAACACTTTCTTGAAGCCTTTTTCCGTGAAGCTATCAAGGACCTTCTGCGCTTCCTGTTGAATGATGTGCACGGTGTCAAAGCGACGCCTTTTGAGCTACAACTTCATTTTCAGATACAAGGCAAAGTCGCAGGGGGCCAGATTAGGTGAGTATGATTGCCATGGTGTTCTTTGCCAAAAAAGCAATGGTCTTTGTGGTGCATTTGCAGGTCTTCGGTGAGAATTGCTTGGCACTGCGAGTAACCAATTCCTACCACTTCACACAGTTCATGAATGGTTCAGTGACGATCCTCTCGAGTCAGTTCTGCAATTTTCGCAATATTCTCCAGTCTTGTGCTGATTCGTAGCCATCCCAGACGCTCGCAGTCTTCCACCGACGTTTGACCGCCCTTGAACCGAGAATGTCACTCAAAACACTGACTGCGTTCCATAGCAGCATCACCGTACGCCTGATGAAGCATTTCCAGAGTTTCTGTGGTGGATTTACCCAACTTCACGCGAACATGCTGCTCATGTTTTTCATCCATTTTTCAAAACTCATATGGCTTGTGACACATTATCACTCTAGCGCTTGCTGTCGGTGAATGAACTCTCTTATCCACTCACATGATTTGTGTGTAGCTACATCTAACGGCAAAAACGCTTACTTTTTCGTATTTCCCACATAATGACACCAGTCTGGGAACTTACAGATACCACCTCGTATAGCAATCTTAATTTAATTCAACATTAAATTCTTCTGCTTTGGCTACTTAGTAGTCTTTCTGTACCAGTTGGTTCGATCCCAGGCCGCAGAATTTTTCTTTTTTTTTTCAATCTTAATGTATTGCTAATGCTGGTGTTTAAATATTGTTTAAACAGTTAAGCAAACTCAATTACATATACCGAAGAGCCATTACATTATGATCACCTCCAACTTAGAGCAATGAGCTCACCCTGAGACAAATGTAGGGCACAATTGTGGCTCATACCTTTTGAATGTAGAGTGTTTGGCTACAGCATGGGAAAAGCAACAGATTTATTAGACTTTGACAAAGGACAAATCATGATGGCCTGGCATCTCGGAATGTTGGTCCCGGAAATGCCATGTTCGATGGGCTGTTCACATGCAGTCATGAATACGTATCGAAAGTGTATACGGATGATGAAACGTTAAGTTGCTATCCTGCTCTTTGCTGTCCATACCAGAGGGGAGCGAGGACTAGTTTGCATTGTTTGCCGTAAACAGAGGGCTACAATGGCCTAAATCTCCTGCAGCTACAACAGTGGTGAACCCAGACAATATCTCAGCACACAGTTCAGCATTGCCTTCTCCGTATGGGCTTCGTAGCTATCTCTCCAGGGTGCAAATGTTTATGATCATGTTTTAAATGTAAATTTACGAAACACCATCGCAACTGCACTTGCATTCGGCTAGGGAGCACAGCAGCTGGACAATAGAGGACGAGGACTAGAAGAAGTCGCCTGGTCAGTCACGTTTTCTGATCCATCACGTAGACTGTTGAGTGCAGAACACTGTTTTCCAACAGAAACTATGGCACCCAAATGCACAGTTGTCCAAGATACAGCTAGTCGTGGTGATATTATGGTGTGGGCAATGTTTTCTTGTGCTACGTTATCATCTATCATTCGTGTGCAGAATAGGTTCAACACACTCTTCACAGCCGGTTATGGCCTGTATCAAAGGATAATGCACCATGCCATAAGGCCCGAATTGTCATGGAGTGGTTCGAGGAATATTCTATTGACTTTGAAGTTATGTGTTGGCCTCTGAATTCCTCTGACATCAACCTCATCAACTTGTCGTTCGTCTTGGAAAAACAGATTTGTGCTCCTGCACCTTAGAGTGTATGGGAACAGGAGGACCATTTGGCAAGTGCCTTCTACCAGATACCTCGGACTACTTCCAGGACCTTGTCGAGTCAATACCTTACCGCATGTCTGCAGTTTTGTGGGTAAAAGGTGGTCCTACGTTGTATTAAACAAGTGCTCATAATGTAATGGGTCATCAGTGTAAGTGCAGAACACTCATTATATTCACTAGTGTACAATTATTGTAAGAAAATAAATAAAAACTTAATACAGGATATTAAATTCCATCTTTCTTTATGTTTAGTGGACACTGTTGCCATTGTGACAATGTTTTAGATTCTCATGAACTAAGTAAAGATGAGTTTCGACAATTAAGCAAGGTTTTCTTCCAGCAAGTGATTGTTGGTGAAGATGTTTTCCTTAAAACTACTCCTCAAGAACTGGAAACATTTAAAAAATTTGTAGCCAGAACTGCCCCTTATGATTACGTTTTAGATGCATTAAATGTTGCTTATTTTGAAAATCCAACGATAAAATCAAGAGCTCGAGAACAAATAAAAATGAGCACTGTTCGGGCCCAGCAGGTATGTTTTATGGGTTTGTTTTTTTTTATAATTACTACAATAATAAATATAGATGAAAAGGAAAGGAGAAATTTGTGACCTGGATTTGAACCAGGGACCACAAATCTCTTACACATTGCCTCTATCAACTGGGTCACCATTTCCTTTTTCATCTGTAGTCAATATCGTTTATAACTACCTCCAATGGATCATAAAGAATCAGTCTTTTAACTGATATAGCTCTTTATCAGGTCCTTATGCTTCATACTCGCTGATGAAAGTGAATGGTGGCGGAGCAAATGAACTCTAGAATAAACCCTCTAAAGTGCACATTCAGGGAGACCTTTCACATGGATACCAACATCTTTGTCATAGCCTGGCACCTTCACCAGAAATTAGTCGTTATAGCCAATAGGGGACCTCAGTTTCAGTTCAAAAGTCTGCCACTATACACAGTTCTGTCATCGTAGGCTTGACGCTATAACTGATATTTTTTGACGTCATTTAGATAGGAAACCAAACTTAAAAGAAAACTCTGGTTATTATATCCAGTTGGTTGCCATAACCAATGTTGTTATAAATGATTTCGACTGCATTATATAATCTTGAAGCATAGCTTCAGTATTTCCATCTCGGTTTACAGTGAATTTTCATCTCAGTTTGCTGATGGTTTTGAAAGGAGAAACTCCTGACTGCCTCCCCTGTTATTGGGCTTCCACTTTGGCTGCTTAGCGTTTTTAGGACATTTAGAGACAACTTAGCTGTACCAGTGTCTGCGGTGGCCCAGTTTGTAGAGGCGACGAGCTAGAGATTTGTGGTCCCTGGTTCGAATCTAGGTTGCGGATTTTTTCCTTTCCCTTTCTTCTATATTTATTACTGTATACCGGGTGATTCAGAATTCACTGTACAAACTTCTAAGCAAAAAAGTTCATATGAACATGGGTCCGAATTTGAACGATAACCGAGATATTAAACAGAAATAAGTTACAGTCGAACCTGAATAACTCAAACTCTGATAACTCAAATTCCCGGTTAACTCAAACAATATTCTAAGTCCCATCCCCCAGAGCATTTATTTCAATAGAAAATTCACTCATTAACTCAAACAAATTTTTTAATAAATCCCGGATAACTCAAAGAAATTTTGGTTTTAGTGAATAGGTATTCCTAAATTTAAGCAAAATTTATCTTAAAAAAAGCTTTGCCTGTTGAAACTTTATTTCATTTTTCAATGAATAAATAGAGAAAAATTAATGCTCTTAGTGGTTAGAGCATCGGGACGGTAACCCGAAGGTCTCTGGTTCGAGTCCAGGCCGTGGAATTTTCTTTACTGTTTTTCTCTATTTATTCATCAACATCGGAGGTAATGGCGTGAAAAAATCCTCCAAAGACCATTTTCCAATTATTATCATTTTTCAATATTAATTTTTACGTCCACATGACAAAGAAAACGATGCAGGAATTTTTCGTTAAAGAATAATAATTGAATGTTCTATGAGGATTTTTATACACGCCATACCTCAGATGTTTAAATTATTGATGAAAAATAATTCATAAAATTATGCAGGAATTTTTCGCAGTCGCTGGCAGCCAATGTGAAAATCAAAACTTAGTGAGAACACAAAATTGCGATTCCAACTTGTTGACTGCGATCGTTCAATGGGAGAATATTTAGACATAGTAATTGATGACGATTGCACGTTCATTTTTAGAGGAAGTGTTCATGTTGACCATAAAGTTCATTGCAAACGAGTTTTTAGAAGCAGTCATACACTTCTGATTGGCTGTCGCCGTTTTGATTTCGAAACTTCACTGTTTCATTGCTTTTGTCGATGTAAAAGTAACGGAAATTCGAGAAAAAAGTGAATTCTCTGTAAAGTTTCAAATATAAAACATTTATACATTATCATGTCATCAAATGAAAAATAAATGGGCAAAAATCGCCAAGAGATTCCTTTCAAAAATTTTAGAAACCGAAGTAGAATTCGGAATCCATGCCAAAACAGCATTGGAATTGATTTCGTGTTGGAACAGACCGCATTTTACTGGGTGGCAAATTTCATATCCTAAGTGTAATAGAACCTGAGTTAACTTGCTGATCTTGGTGGTAGCAATTAATTTATTTCTGTTCATATCTCAGTTATCGTTCAAATTCGGACCCATGTTCATATGAGTTTTTTTGCTTAGAATCATCCATACTATCTTCCCTAAAAGTTTGTGACAAGGTTTCAGATACACTCTGTATATACTATTGAAGACACCAATAGAGATCAGTCTGACAAAAGTAATTTGATATTCACAAAATATTGCAAACGACCATAAACATGCCTTCAGAATTTGGAATCCTTCAACTTCAAAATGTAGTATTATTTCAGCTAGATATACAGGGTCGGGACACATTAATATGACCAACTCTCCTCGCACATGTTGGAACGTCCCATGGTATACAGATGGAAAATCATTGCATATCATTAAAAGCTGACAACAGCAAACGTGTAGTAGCATCTGTTAACACAGCAATTCTTGCCGTCATGGGCAGAGCAAGTGACCTGTCGGACCTCCAAAAGGGGATGATCATTGGCTATCGGGCCAATGAGGGGCAACATTTTCAGAAACAACCACTTTGTGAACTGCTCTAGGGCTGCCATTGAGAAGGTGTACCGCGACTGGACGAACCAGACAGTTTCGAGCAACCGAAGAGGTAACTGTGGGGCCCCACAAGCCATCGATCCTAGAGGCGAGCGTCGGTTACGACGCCTGGCCAAGACCAATCGGCGTGCCACTGTTGAGCAACTGACACAGCAAATGAACAGTGGGGCCACTAGGCGTGTCAGCACCGGGACAGTGCAACGATCCTTTTTGAGGTTGGGGCTCCGGAGCAGGCGTATGGTAACAGCAACCTTGTTGACACCTGAGCATCGCCGAAAACGCCTCCAATTCGCAATGGACTATCGCCCTTGGACCTCAGCCGAGTGGCTTTCTCTGACGAGTCGCGGTTTCTGGTGAACAGAGTGGACGGACGATGGAGAATTCGCCAAGAAGCATTTGAGAACAGGCATTCTGACACCATCGTTGGCAGATGACAGGCTAGTGGGGGAGGTGTGACTGTTTGGGGGATGTTTTCGTGGTATGTCTGAGTCCACCGATACTGCTGGAAGGTACACTGAATGCTGTTCGTTACCTGATGATCGTTGCTGACCAGGTACACCCCTTGATGTCGACAGTGTTTCCTCAGGGTGATGGCACCTTTCAACAGGACAATGGTCCCTGCCATACTGCCAAAATTGCCCACGACATTTACATAAGATCAAAAAGCTAGTAATACAAAAGTTACCTCTTAAAACACAACAGAATTATACAAAAATATTCCAAATGTACGTTTCGGTAACACCGTCACCATCATCAGCAGAAAGTGAATAAGTTGTGATAAAAAATCAAAAACCAAAAGAGTAATGTCCAATAAGATGCCATTTCCGGTCTTCGATGTGATTGGTGGTGGTTCTGGGTGGTTTCCATTTTAATGTCGTTAACCAGCTGATAAGTTTGGAGTCGTTGATTGGTCCCAAGTTTTGGTTTATTAATAATTCTTGGCCTTCCATTTTGAAGGGTGAAACTCTCGTATCCATCCATGTTCGTCCTTAATACACTTTTATTTTAATACACATGGTTCGGAATATTTTTGTATAATTCAGTTGTGTTTTAAGAGATAACTTTTGTATTACTAACTTTTCATCTTATGTAAATTTGTTTTTTTGTTGTTTTAACAATAGTCCATGTTCACTATTTATCAACTAGCCTGTAATATGTTAATTATTTATCCTGTATACAGAGTTATATTTTACTATTTGTACGAGTTAAAGGGTTAACATGATACAGTACAAACAAGCTTTTACAGTATTTGCAATTATTTACATAAGATGCATTGTGAAGAATTGAAGGAAGCATTTTTGAAATTCACTCTTACATAAACCTATGATTATATTTATTATATGTTTAATAAACCTGTAAATTGATTTATTAATAATTATCATTTCCCATTTAGCTTTGTGGAGTCATTAGCGATTTGGCTGTTAAAAAGAAAAAGAAAGTACTTCTTGTAGGCAAAAAACACATGTTGAAGTGGGATCTCAGATACTTAAAAACGTTGCAACCTTTGGTGTCTTTTTTTATGACTGAAAACATGTAAGTAGCATATAAAAAATATATTATTGATGGAAAATAGGAAAGAAAATTCCACAGCGTGGGATCGAACCAGTCTTTTGGAATTTTCTTTCCTATTTTTCATCAATAATATCAACATCTGAGGTTTGGCGTGAAAAAATCCTCTTAAGACCTTTTATTTATTAAAAAATATATACATGTACAAGGGTGGGCTGAAAAGTGATAGCTGTAACTTTTTTATTTTTTAACAGATTTTCAAAATTCTTTTTGTATCTGACACTCACATTTCTCCTCTATGTAATGCACTATTCACTTTTCGACATAGTCCCCATCCCTTTCCACGCATTGTACCAACGCGTGACTAGTCGGGTGAACCCGTCGGAGAGGAATTCCGGGGTTGTCGTCGACACGAGGATCGAATGGCAGCTTTGGATCCTCTTCTGCAGCACGATAACGCCCGTCCGCACACGATCGCCACACATCAGAGGGGGTTGCAGCGCCTAGAGTGCAAAGATGAAAAACTGCAGTTCAAAAATGAAAGACTTTGCACCTTGCGACTTTCACCACTTCCCAAAGAGGAAAGAGCACCTTAAGGGGCACGAGTTGCGTTCTGACGACAAGGTGAAACCTGCCGTTCGGTCTTGGTGTCGACAACAACCCTGGAATTCCCCTCCGATGGGTTCACCCGACTGGTCACGCATTGGTACAATGCGTGGAAAGGGATGGGGACTATGTCGAAAAGTGAATAGTGCATTACATAGAGGAGAAATGTGAGTATCAGATACAAAGAGAATTTTGAAAATCGGTTAAAAAATAAAAAAGTTACAGCCATGGAGGCATTACTTTTCAGCCCACCCTCGTATTTTTAAAAAATTTTTACGTTTATACATTTTGTCTAATTTTTTGTATGATAGCTCAAAGGATGATGTATTCTGCCTTTATGCAGCAATGTATAGTGGTTTGGGAACAAAAATCGTTTCAAGAGATTTAATGCGTGACCACAAGTATCCTCTGCATCAGAAAGAATTCTCTGCCTTATTTCAACGTTGGCTGTTAGGTCATCAAATACAGATGATAAAATCAGGTGGACGAATTGATTTATTGGTATGTTGGTAAACTTTATAAACCATAGGTATTCTTTAATAAATACCAGGGGTACGCTACAAGTTTTTAGCTATGAATGCTCCACGCACACGAATACCGTCCTTTAAGCACTACTATACAAAGTTTCATCCTCTTGAACCATTTGGAATGCATTTTTCCAGTCTTGAGCATAACCCCAGTCATAACCCCAAAATGTTGTCGTTATACATTGTTAGAACATCGTCATCACTGTCAAAATGGACCCCCCCCCCCCGAGCTTCCTCTTGATTGTGGGGAACAAAAAGAAGTCGCAAGATGGCAAGTCTGGAGAATAAGGGGGATGCGTCAACATATTGAACCAATTTTTGCAAAAAACTCAGCAGCTTGTGCAGGGGTATTGTCATGATGCCACAACAAACCTCTTGTTCAGCTTTTCGGATGCTTCTCCTTCCATTTTTCTAGGACATTTGGAATGCACAATGTTACATACCACTCTGCTATAACCGTCTTTTTGTTATCAAGCACATGGCCGGTGTAACAGAAGAAAGTTGCCACCGGTGGTCCTTGACCTTTGGGAGCCACTGTTTGGATTGTTCCGTAGCTTTGGGGTCGTAATGATAGAGCCAGGTTTCTTCACCTGTGCAGATGTCGTTGATACATTTTGATGCCCCATTGTTGAATCTTTCAATCATTTCTTGACATCACTGCACTCAGCTGCTTTCTGCTCTTGGGTCAACAAACGAGGGATCCATCATGATGAAACCTTCC
This sequence comes from Rhysida immarginata, assembly GCA_023313115.1. NCBI lineage: Eukaryota > Metazoa > Arthropoda > Chilopoda > Scolopendromorpha > Scolopendridae > Rhysida > Rhysida immarginata. The sequence goes on from JAHWFO010103031.1 coordinate 80,113, forward strand.
CGAGTTGCAGGGGAGTCATGCAAGATTGTTTTAACTGCTGATGATCCGATGTCCATGCTTGCTTCAATCCAGGAATAAGTTACCCAATTGCCATTCACCAGGATAATTGTATCGACTGGCCATCCACTTCGAGGTTTGTCTTCCAAGTGACCATCTTCCCCTCTTAAACTCGTGATACCAGGAAGAAACTGTGGCTTTACTCAGAACTCTGTCAGGGATGTATCTTGTAAAGTTTCAAAACAATCTGCCATTTCTAAGTGTTTGGGATAATTGTAGAAAATCATATCATATCATGCCTGCTGAATTTAGCCTCGTTGTGTTTTAGGTTTATCTGCCAGTGCAAGAGCTTTAGAATTGTGTCACGCGAATACAATGCAACTTGACACATCCAAAATTTGTATGCGGCCGTATGATAGAGTGAAGTTCTTGGAGAAAGTAAAACAAACTTGGTGAGATGCGTGCAACATTCCTGGCTAAAAACTTTTTAAGTACCCCTCCTACAAAGGAATGCAACAATAACTCGCGATGTGAAAAATGCCTGTACAAATTTGGCAACTCTATAGAAAAACAGTTTAATATAGTAGAAGCATTATGCATTAAAAATAATTGATAAAATTTTCCACAGCGTGGATTCGAACCAGGGACCACAATTTGTTAGAAGTGATGAGCTAGAGATTTGTGGTCCCTGGTTTAAATCCAGGTCACAGAATTTTTTCCTTTAGCTTTTTTATCCCAACATTGGAGCATTATATTTATTTATTACTTTTGCTTATGCACTTATTAAAATCTTAAAAACTGACATCCTATTACAGATAAATTTTGCATTCTGATAATGGAATGAAGATAAAAAACCTGTTAGGGGGGGGGGGGCCTCATTAATAACTCCCCAAAATGGCTCATCAGTGCCAAACAAGTCATTTACAAAAAAAAAATTGCCTTATTGAGAGGAGTCCATACACGTCCAGTTTATTGAGTTTGTTTCGCTGGTTTGAATGCTACAGCCATTTTTTTAATTTTGAGAAAAAAATTAATATCTCTAAAAAGGCTTACCCAATTGACATAAAATATACAACGAGGCACCATTTAAGGTACCCTCTGTATATGTGTAATTTTTATTCGGTTCTGCTATTTGTAGTTTCGGAGGAGGTAGATGCACAAACTTGGTCACATACGTACATCCGAGGTCTGTTCAAAATACAGGGTGAGGTATTTATTTATCTTGAGACAACTGAATATCTCGGAAACTAAGCATTGTACGAAAAAATGTCCAAAATCAAAAGTGAATTATTTCGCAGGGGAAATTCATTAGTTAAAAAATTATCCCCCACCCCCCTTGTGAGGAGATTTTTAATGGTATATTGAGATTGTATACAATATTCGAGAAATGTTTTATTCTTGGTGTTTTTTCAATTGATCCAACCGTTTAGGAGGTAGAGGCCCTCAAAGTGTAGAACTTTTAAAGTTTTGAACCCAATTTTATCGATGAAGGCAAAGAGATAGAGAGTGGGTCTTACGGACATTCCTATTCTACTTTTTAATGGTCTTTAAGAATCCCAAGTCAGAATTACAAAAATCCAATATTTTTTAATATACACGCATAGACTAGGTCTCCATAGGACTGCTGCCAACCGCTCGTCGCTACGACTATCCATTGCTGCATAATTAAAAAAAAGTTCTGTTGTTTTTTGAACAGACATCTTACATAGAGAGGAAATTTTTTTTTTTCCAAATTTTCAAAATTTCAACATACCCGTAATTTTCGGGATATAATACGCAGGGAAAAAAAATAAAAGTTAAAAAAAATCAATACTACTTATTATAAAATGTAAATATTATTTAATATTCTGATAATAAATGCAATGAAGATACGATTTAAAAAAAAATAATATATTTTGGAGGGGGGAGGGTTGGGAGAGAGGGTCAAAGTGGGGAAGGGGGCGAGTATTATATTCCAAAAATTACGTTACCTTTTTGAATCATGAGTTTTTAAGTTGATTCAGGAAAAAAAATATTTTTGAGTTTCGGAAACAAATACATAGGCCTTCACTCTCAGTGAGTGGTAGGCAATAAAGAACACTTGCTATTATTTTGCTTAACCTGATACAAACCTGTATCATTCGATTTGCGCATCACAGAAAATTTTGTTGTAAAATTTTCTTTATTCTATATTTTTTTTTTTCTCTCCAATTATTTTTTTTTATGTTGTTGTTGAAAACTTTTCATCAGAAAGTATTCTTCTAAAGACAGTGATTGCTGATTAGTAAGTGATACTGACGTTTCTTGTGAACTTCCTTACCTATCTCACCTTTTGAACCCCTACGTACCAGCATATGTCAAGATTCCGATGACATTGAACCCTCGGTGACAGGGTTACTGAAACTTTCGTTAATTATTACTTGGATTAAGTGATCACTGACTTGTGACACAGACTTTCCTATGTAAATTATATCCATACTGAGTGCAACAAACTAAAGCACACTTGCCTATGTGTAGATTATATCACATGAATTGCATGGTGCCAAGACTGTTGGAGCAATAAGGAAGCTTTGCTCTGGACGCATTGATCCTGAACTCGTAAGTGACACTATCGACATCTCTTCTGATGTCTGTTTCCATCAGAAGCAATACGACGTAACGTACCAACCTGTGTTGAGATCCAATCACACAAATGCTAGGTTCCCTCATCATTTGAACTGAATTCTACAAGAAGTGGAAGCGATTAATGTGGAGCACTTACCTATGACGAGATCTCATCGCATAAACGTAAGTTGCCCACACTCATTGAACGGTCTACACAACGCAGTGTGAGAAACAGCTAACCATCGAAGACACAAAGCGATTGAAAGCTGGAATATGAATACCTCAGAGATCTGACTATACATACGATCGGCTTCAAGATATATGACCTACACATCAACTGTACAAGTAAGGTCTTGAGTCAACGTTATTTTGTCTCTTCGCTTATGAATCAGTGTTAATTAATTCCTGCAAAGGAGCATATCTTCATTCACTAAGTGTTAAGAAGTACTCATAGTGAACATATTTACATTACTGTGTGTGTGCATGTGCTGGTGGTGCTGCAGTGCGTCCTTGGAACGAAGTGAGGTCTCAAATCTGAATTGCCACTTAACAAAGGTTTATTTGACAAGAACGACAGGAAACCACTAATCCACATGAGATATTAAGACGTATGCGCATTTCGGCAGCTAAGCTGCCTTCTTCAGCATATGCAAAGATCTGATCAGAACAAAGTAAGTCTGTTCTGATGCAGGAAAGAATTACATAGTCATATATATAGTAAAGTGGGGTTGATTATGATCCAATTACAGAGTTTCTAAGGCTGAAGAAAAAATAATCCAACCAGGACCAATGATTAGTTGAAGACTGCCTACCAGTAACTTATTTTTGTATATATATTTTTGTGCTTATGGTATTAGAAACTCTGTAATTGGATCATAATCAACCCCACTTTACTATATATATGACGACGTAATTTTTTCCTGCATCAGAACAGATTTACTTTGTTCTGATGAGATCTTTGTATACGCTGAAGAAGGCAGCTTGGCTGCCGAAATGCGCATACGTCTTAGTAAATATCTTATGTGGATTAGTTGTTTCCTGTCATTCTTGTCAAGTTGTGTCCACAGCTTCTGGATCCATTTGGTCTCAAAGGTTTATTTGTTATATATATGGCCTTCCTTTGAGTTAACCTGCCTTGAAACCGCAAACATTTTATGCCCTTATTACTTAAAATTACTTATTTTAAATTTTATCTTTTATTCGTTAAGGAGTCCTTGAATCGTAGTTATGAGTTAATAAGTTAAATTTTCTCTTTTTTCCAGTTATAATAGTAACCTTCCTATTCACCTTTTCATTATTCTCTTAATCTTAAAGCATTATTTTAGTAATAAAATTCGTTATGTTTGAGCAATAAAAACCAATGCTGATTGTTTTCTTTATTCCACTACACGACCTGGGGTACATCTTGGTTTGTTCCTGTGTATAAAGTTTTTATACAGTAACCTTCCCCTTTGAGAGGGGAACAAGATGTCACAATATTCTATCCTCTGAATCTTTAGTGATGCTAAGACAGAGTCCATTTTATTTTTTTTACAGCCAATATGTTCCTTTAGCATCGTATTAGGTTGATGCACAAGTTCATCCAGTTTTTTTTTGCTTTGCTGGACGAACTTGTGCATCAACCCAATAGTTTCAGTTTTACAATATATAATCACTTTTTTTTTTCATTTTATTTAGGAACCAGTTGTATATACAACATGTTTACAAATGAATGATAGTGTCATCCATATTCCATGTTCATCAACAGAAAATTTAGAAATGCTTACAACGCCTCCAGAAAAATGGCTGTGCTTAACAATAAAATCTAGCACTGAACATTCAGAGAGAAAATCGATAGATGTTAAATCCATATTAGAGGACAGTTAAAATTTTATAGAGGGTTTTGTTTTTTTTTATAATAAAATATAGATCACAGTTTGGTTGTGTAATTTTAATGTTGATAATGCTTATACAATAAATAGTATTAAACTGAATTTTTTTTAAAGTAGTCCCCTTTAATTTTTTGGCTTTGGTCTTATGCAAGAGCATGTATTTCCCTTCCATATCATTCCTGGTCATGCTCATGCAATCAGTTTTTCACAGCATACACATCATCATCAGACTTCAATTGGATCCCACAGGGACTTTAAAGTGCCAAACATTTGGAAGTCCAGCAGTGCAAAGTTAGGACTATAGGTGGATGAGGCAACACTATGAAGCCAGGTTTTGCTATCGCTTCACAAGTTCATAAATTGTGTGGGGTCTCTCATTCTATGTGCACAGGTTCTTCTCAGGTTGTACACGTCGGAAGCGATTCTTCAATCGTTGCATAGTGATGTAGACATTTGAGTTAATGGTGGATCCTTTAGCCATAACATCCAACAAAATGATATCTTGCATGTCCCAAAACAGTGGTCATGATCTTGCCTGCAAATGGAACTGACCAAAAGATATCTTGCCTTTTTTCATCTGTCGTGAATGGGTATAGTGCCACTTCACTGACTGTTGCTTTGCTTTGGGCTCGAAGTGGTGAACCCATGTTTCATCGGTGATGAAGATGATATGAGATGAGAAATCATCCTCTTCATATTCGTACCATAGCAATAGTTCAGATGAAATTTCTTGGTTCTTTTTTGGTCACGCACGAACTCTTTAGGCATCAATTTTGCACATACTTTGGAATATCCAAGTTCATTGATTGCATGGTGAATATTCCCTACACTGATGGACAACTTTTCGTTCAATTATTGGCTGTGTCGATTCTCCCAAAGCAATTCATCAATGCATTGCTTCATCACTGGAGTCTTAACTATGGAGGGGCAACCAATCTCCGCACCAAATCAAAAATATCGGCCATTTCAACCACAGACTTCTTGTTTCGACCATCGACTAACAGTGCTTCGGTTGACAATGGCAGTCCCGTACACTTAAACAACTACTTATAGATATCCCCGACACTTTCTCCCTCGGAAATGAGAAATTAGATCATGGCACACTGCGTGTAATGTGCCTCACTGACATTGTCATTTTTAACACTTGCTAACAATTAAAAAGATTTTACAGTCTTTGGAGATTTTATTTTACTCAATTGTAAAACGTAGATTGCTTATTGAAAATGTTTTCTAACAAAAGCTAAAAAGTTTGAAAAATGTCATGGAATTATAATAAGCTATGGTATCCAATAACGTTTAATTTCTAAACCATTTCTCAAACTACGCAAAGCAGGAAGTAAATTAAAATGCTCTAAAGGAATAATGATCCAAAATCTGGTCTAAGAAAAATAACTGCCATCCAAAAAAAAAAAAAAATGCAATGAAGAGATCAATATTCTCCGAAAACTTTAAATGTACAACAACTGGCAGATTCGTTCAATACTGACCATTCTGAAGCCACACAAACTAAATTGTGTAAAGAAATGGTATAAATAGCTGCATGACAACACAATAACAAGGATTTCATAGCAAAGCAGGAAAATCTTTCTTCAATTGTGTAAGGAATGACTTCATTGGACCATGAACGATTCGAAATGGATGTAAAAGTCAAGAAAAAAATGCATCCAGCTTGCCCACTGCATATAAATCCTAGGGTCTGGAGGAGGTATTATCTAGAACATCGAGTGGATTGACTGATAATGCCCAAAGTTTGTGGGAAATAAACATATTGCAGTGGATCAATTACATTCCATGTATCGTCTATGAAGCATTCATCCAGAAGAAGGTGACTGCTTGTTAGATAAGTGTAATTTGTTGTGAAAAAAATGAGGTGTGGTCACCACCCAACTTTCTTATACGTAAAATGTCCTGGTCCAAATACAGATAAAAAAATAAACAACTGTCTAAAACGGCCACTTCCGATAGAAATTGTGTGAATAAAAGTTACTTCAAATTAGCTTCTAAACACTTTGGTATAGATTCCAAAATTTCTATACCATTTTCTTTCGCCTATTTTAGCAACACACTGGATTTTGATAAGAGTAAAACTGGTACTTCCGGTTGGAATTTTGAAAAATTTTGTTAACAAAGGTTGTTTACAATTAGCTTTTAAACACTTTTGTATACTTTATAAATTTTCCTATTACGTCTTATTTCGCCTATATTAACAAAAAACTGGATTTTGACAAGAGATGGATTTTCACACCACTGGTACTTCTGGTTGGAATTTTGAAAAATTTTCTTAACAAAAGTTGTTTATAATTGAAATTGGAACACTTTTTAGTCTCTTCAAAATTTTCATAAATGCAATGTTTAACCAGATATTTCAAAATTTATGTTTTGGCGCTGGAGTAAACTGATACTTCGGGTTCACCGATTCCACTGGAAAACCAATCAGACCTCCCGAGGAAGATCATAATCTTAAGTTTAAAGTTTGTTCTCGATAGCTTTAGCCGTTTGGACGCTATCGTGGAGACACACACACACACACATTTCCAGAAATCACTTTTTCTTAATCTAGGGACCCTAAAACGTGAAGATCAGTGAAAATCTGGAGGTCGAAATTTTTCTTGATTACAATACTTCCTTATACTATGTATAAGAAAGTAAAAGTCAGAAACTTCCAACATCTTTCATAGCCCCTCAAGAATCCAGATTTGAATCTTACAAAAGCCGTACTGGGAATAGTTATCCACTTCCATCCAATCTGAATGATATGAAAGCAGATCTCCTGAACGCTGGGTATCTGTTGATCCACAAACTTTTTCTGGAATTCATCACTATTTGGCTATCTGGAACTTTAATCACTAGATTTTTGGGAAAATTATTTGATTCTCAAAAGTATAAGGATTTGAAAGAAATTGAATAACATGATGCATAATTGGTTAATCAGGAAACTGTTTAAATTTATTTATCAAAATGTTCATGGATTATAAACAAAGTTGTCAACACTAACTCAAAATCTGTTTAAGTTTTGTGTTTAATGGAGACATGACTGAATTCTCTATTACTGACAGCATGATCTGTCATAATCATTATCATATTCATAGATATGATAGGCAGTTTGGTAATCGAATAGGAGGTGTGTTGACGCTGACTGATTCTTCACTTAACTGTGAGATGCTGGAATTTAATTATTCTTCTCGAACTATCGATTGTGTTGCCTCAAGGAATAAGAATGAGATTGTTTATCGATGGTCATTGCTGGTTTTTATACTGTTTATATTCCACCGAATACTTCAAATGATGATTTTGAGGAGTTTTTTGAAGATTTGGCTGATTTGAGATCCAAATGCATTGACGATATCTTCTTGTTGATGGGTGATTTCAACTTTAAAGAAAATTTGAACCATACTTCATTTTATCATTCTGCTTGGAATCGGATGGCAAGACGCACGTGCAAATTTGGTAAATTTTAACTTTGTGCAGAATTATTTGGGCTGTTGTTTAGATAAGGTTTATTGATGTAGAGATTATTCAGGGTGTTGAACATTTGGTTTCTTCAGATATTTTTCATTCTGTGGTTGAGATCCAT
>JAHWFO010103031.1:97614-127548 GCA_023313115.1 Rhysida immarginata
ATAATAATAATAATAATAATAATAATAATAATAATAATAATAATAATTAATGATTACAGAAAAAGAAAAACAATAAAAGCCACAGTTCCTTGTTAGTGAAACCACTTTCTAGAGACAGTTTATTGCAAAAATAATTTTTAACCATGCCAATTAATTTCTTTGTAAAGTGTATTGACCTTTATATGCATAAAGAGTTGACTGTATGGAAAAAAAAAAACAAAAAAAACTCATCAACTCTTAGTATAAACATACAGATGTTTTTATACATATTCTCATATACAGGAAAATACACAGATGTATACTCAGACACTCACACGCAGACATGCACGCACACATATATTTGTATGCCAATATATAAGCATAATTTTATTACATTTATTCCTGTCCTTATTTCACCCGTTGACACATTAGCCACATTATTCAATTTGTTTTTTTGTTGTTTTTTTTATTTATTTATAAATAAAAGAAATTAATAAGAAAACATGAAGTTTCATAAAAGATCGAATCACAACAGTCACTTCTAACTGTGAATTTGCTTATTAAAAGACTGGTATATTAGTTTGCTAGTGTAAGATGACATTAGATACTGGACATTAGATAATATAATTATTATTCTACTTGAGTTCAAGTACCGAACACTAATTATAAGACAAATCTTTGTTTCATGGTTTCTCTAATAATAAATTATCGAAAAACAACATAAAATACGAATTAATGTGGTCAAGGGTAATTAAATATTCTTTGCTTAAGAAATCAAATCTGCTTCTTAAGCAGGTGAAATATGCGGCAACTGTGCTGTGACATCTTCAGTTCAGTTAAAAATTTTAATTTAAATAAATAAATAAATAAATAAATAAATAAATAAATAAATAATAAAAGTTTAAAAAAATACAAAATACTTCTATTTTCAGTAGAATAAAAACTTTGATAATTAATATTAGTTAAGCGTTTCTGGGTAGTTTGGGCTGATATTTTTTTTTTTTATTTTGTTTGTTTGTTTGTTTGTTTTTTTGTTGGGTAAATTGTAGCAGAATATTACTACCAAGACAATTTCATATCTACTGTACTGCCATGCAATCAGCTTGTATCAAGTGCTAAGAAACAATCATTCTACAAAATTATAATATAATTACATTGAAATTTTTTGTGTATTTATATACATATCAGTGTATTCATAATGTATGTATATATATATATTCTTATATTTGTTATTTTTATATATATTTATATACAGAAGAGTTTTATCTACAATTTGTTTTCATTTAAAATTAATTTTACAAGAAGCACTGCAAATTGACTGGGTGACTTGATTCTTACTACTTGTTATAAATAAGAATTTTTTCTTTTTTTTTTTAATAAATCTCTTAAAGAGCAGCTTCAGTATGCGAAAGTCTTTTACCGTCACACACTTCTCAACCTCATATATTAAAATGACAAGAATGATTTGAAACAACATCTTTCTTATATGGTATATGCAATTGCTTTCCAAGACACTTTAAACTCTAGATCAAAACCTTAACATATAATTACAATTTTTATGTGGCCTTTAGGTCTTACCCTGGTTCCTTATTTTGTAAATTTTTTCCACTGAGAAAAAGGAGATAACTATAATCATGGAAGAACAGCTACAAGACACATGCTTTAATACCGGGAAAATAAGAAATTAAAATTAATAAAGTTTTAACAGTCATATCTCTTCATTATAATGTCAAATGAAGTACTGTAGTATCAAAAATTGTTATTATGGAAGGACTGAATTATACTGTACATAATTTATCAATGTACATTATCTACACTGCAGTTTATTTTTATTATATAATATATAATATTAATTATATATTATAATTAATATTATATCATAATTTATTTTTATACATTTTTTTGCTTTTGTGTTTTTTTTAATTGTTTTTCTTTTTTTTGTTTTTTTTTTTGTTTTTTTTTTACAATTAGTTGTTCTACAAAAAGAAAGAGTGCATGACAACAATGTCGTATGCTTTTAAGTTGATATACACATAGACGGTGGAAGTCACCTACAAAATTGCTTATGGCTACTGGCTTTTTCAGTCAGTACAGGTGTGAAATAACATAAGTCTCAATGATGTTGTGGCCAACCATGACATTCAAGATCCTCTGCCACTTTCATCTGATCCTTTTTCTTAAGTCATTAAAAATGATCATTACAAAACAGTAACTCCTTAGACATTTGTACTTAATATATATATAGATATATATTTTTTGTATGTATGTATATATATATTTTTTTTTACCCATTGTTTTCTAAGTAACGTATGCATTGTAGCGATGCAAAATAAGGCAGTTTTTATCTAATTAGTCTCTCTATGCAGAGATCCTAAACATTATAAGGACCACTGCACAGAGTTTTTGCAAATGTCTGCAATAAGATTTTGAGCATAACCCTTTACAGAGGGCAAACCCAAATTTTGTATTCAAATAAAAGACTGACTGCTACAAATACGAAATACAAAAAAAACATTGTAACTCCTAAACCTTTGGTCATGCGCCACTTGCAACAAGCAATGGTCATGATGACAAAAAGTAGCATTGCAAACAGAAGTACTATGGAACAAGCCATGCCGGCACTGCTTACTTCAACCGGTTCACCTAATCTAATGATGCCATATATTAGCCACGGACAAGGAAGGCTATTAATGAGAGAGAAAAAAAATATCTTATTAAAAATCTTATATTCACAAGAGGAAATATTTTCTAATGATTAATGGGTCGTTGCAAATGAAATGGCCAATTAAAGGTGTGAGTTATTCTATTGGTGGAAAAAGAGCACAATCTGCAGGTAATGCAAATTTTGTAGTGTCATTCGGTAAGACAACATGGGAATGGTGCAATGAGAGCAATTGATACTTGAAGCACATGTCAAAAAGCGAATACTGTGGGTTCTCATTTAATCAAGGAACTAAGTAAATTAAGAATGATATTTCTCTCAAGAGTTAAAAATTGGGAATTCACGAGGGCTGCAGCCAAATGGATTAATAAAACATTCGGCAGAGGGACTACTTATGAACTAGCTCCTTGGTGTTGTTACAAAATTTACCAGAGATACAACATGCAAAATAAACCAAGGACAAGTCCTTCCTCCATTGATCGTGATAAAGCAGATCCACAGATGGGTCAAGAAATTACCAGAAATTAAAGTTTACACTTGACAATAATAAGAAAGATAGAAAAATTTGGCAAATAGTGCCATATGAACTCACTGATCAGAACAAAGTACTTGTACAGAGATTGGAAGAGAAAGAAATGCTGCTCTTCTCTTCTCTAAAGAAGGAAACAGGAAAATTTTGAAGTGCCTTGTCGTTGTTGATGAAAAGTAGATATTGTACATGTAAAACAATTGTATGTGTTCGGCTCAATGGTTGCAGCAAGAGATGTTCCAGGAAATCTAAAGCAATCTTTCCATGCTAAGGAGATAATGCTTACTATATGGTGCTCCTTTGCCAGTATCATTTATTAATCTTTCTCCCACTGGTCAAACCATAATAGCAGATCAGTATTCTGAAGATATGTTCGCAGATCATGAAAAACTGTGCATTAAGTAGACAACACTTCTCAAATACATGGTGTCTTATTGTTTCAAGACAACGAGTATACCTCAATTGGGCCACAAACCTGTGCCATGTTCTCCTTATTCTGCTGATCTTTTGCCAACAGATTATCATCTTTTCTGGCTCCTGAACAATCATTGGTTGAAGAAATGCTTTACTAAAGATGTGTCAGTGTATTAATGTCACCCAAAGATACTAATTTTTCAACCTGATCATTGTTGGCAACAATATATTGTTTCTACTAGAGGTTATTTTGATTAAGTAGATATGTTGCTTTCTTTTCCTTTTTCCTTTTACTATAACACATAAAATCAGACATTTCTTCATTTGCAACAAACCAATACAAAAATAACACTGCACAACAAATTTTGACTTTTTATTTGCTTATGGTGCCCGGCACAAAAGAAAAAGGAAACTGGCACATGTGTAAATGAATAAAACTCGATCAGCCAATCAGAAATGGACTGGAAACAAGTATTACTTATACCTGGCATCAGTAGTAAATATTGCCTTGATTCCTGTCCGTTTCTGATTGGTTGAACGAGTTTTATTCATTTACACATGCGCCAGTTTCCTTTTTCTTTCCTGCCGGGCACTATAATAAAAGAAAATCACTATTTCTAAAGTAAATTGGTGAAAAAAAAATCATAATGAAAAGGTTGGACCGGTGTATTTTCAACAATAAATGCTATCCTAAAGAATAGATGCACCATTATTTGGAAAAACTATAAAAATGTTTGCTCTTTATCATGTTGGATTTGCAAGCCACCATTTGAAAATGAATCCTTAATCTTTACACTGACTTATCCATTTTCTAGAGGTCTCCTATATTCCCTAGTTGTGACATGTAACAACAGATCTACAATTTTATTGTTGTCTCGTGTCATGTTTAAACCTTAAATCAAATTCTTCCAGCTCTTATGTTCAAACATCTTTGATCAACAAATGTTCTTATGATCTTGCTATCTTGATATGGGATATAACAAATTTAATTTGAAAGGATAAATAAAAGTTCAATATACACTCGAAACTAGTCTGATTGAAGTATTACAGAGTAACAAGGAAACACAAAGAGACAGGTCTTTAGTTCCATGGTAAGATAAAATCCATAAATTGCAATATTGAAGGACTGCTTCATTTTGACATATTTCCTTTCATTAAAAGGCTCCAAGACTCATTTTCCTTTAGTTTACCCAGGATTTTATGCCAATTTGCAGTTCAGGTTGATCCCTCACTCAATACCTCTGCGGTGATGCTTTAAAATACTCATTTTCACTTTAAAAGTTTACTAAGCATAAGACTTACCCAGCAACCCTATTCTAATTCCCAATTCGGAAATTTAAAACAAAATGGTTAGGTACCTCTGCCATTTCTAAAACACAAAATTAGACAGACAAATCTTGGTTGATTGTACGTTGATCACTTAGTATATATAACTAGTGTGAGTAAATAGACATTTTATGGTATATTTCATGTTGCCTCCCAAATGAGCAGTCTTTTGTCATAGAGGTCAACGATAAAAATATGACAATGTCAACTCACACATACATATACAGGGTGATTCTGAAAAAGTGTGTATCAATGAAGAGATGTGGCGATTTTTGATAAAGTCCATACACTGACTTCTTTTTTAGAAGAGATGTAGTGATTTTTGATACAAATACAATGTGGGTCCGAATTTGAATGCTAACTGGGGGCGGCCGTGGCCTGGTGGGCTCTCAATGAACACAACTTCTGTGAAGTTAAGCTACATCAGGCACGGCTAGTCACTGGATGGGGACCATCCGTGATAGCCAATCTTTACCCCCTCCCCCCCTGGCTGCTACGACCATCATACAGCAGTCGTGAATCCAGGTCCATCCAGGGACCCAACTTGTCGGCCTCTGGCCATACAGGACCTGGATGGACGTATTGGATCCCAATTCATAAATAAAAAAATAAATAAATAAAATAAAAAAATGAGATATAAAAAAGAAATATAAATGCCTCCACCAAGATCAACAAGTTAATAACTCAGGTTCTGCAACGCCTCGAATAATGAGTTTTGGAGGAATAATAAGGTACATAAAACTGTGTATACCATTGAAATTTGATCATATTCCAACATGTAATTTCAGAGTACCAAAATCATAATAGTGCTCACATGCGAGTACCAACCAGCACATGTTCAAATTCAGACCCACATTGTATTAAAAGAAAATGTTCATTCTGGTCACTTCTGTCATTGCTTACAGTTAAAACATTTTTTCAGAATAACCCTGTATACAAAAAAAATTAGTCCAGTGTTAGTGGAAGTCTAGTTAGCATAAAAACTGTGACCTTCTTTATCCGTTTGGGGGGGGGGTGTTGATAAGACTAGAAGAGTATAGCATTAATTCAACTGCTGGAAAGGTAAAGGTACCGGTAACGGTGGTAGTGTGGTAGTATTGAACCACGGAGGCCATCCAATCCTGTCAAAACTAGACCTACCTCTGCAGGGGTGAAGCAGGAGTAACTTCTTAAGTAACTTAAGGAACTCCCATATTTTATTGCAAGTTCGGTTTCTATGGTCAAAAATTATGTAGGAATTATCTGAAACATTTTTTCACTTCCCATTCTACTTCTTCCCACAGTGTCAGCGTCCTTAAACTTATTTATTGCTTAATTGTGGTCTTTCCTTTCATTATTGTGTCTACAATACTGAACTTGTGCCAATGATTTACTCATGATTTCCTCAAAATTATGTGGTGCCAAATTTCAATTTATTTAAATATTAATAGTCGTTTATACACAACTTATAAAATATCCAAAAACTAACCAAAAGTTTAAATTTAGAATAAACAGAGAATTGTTCAGGATGAATAAAAATTAGAGTATACAAGATAAAAAGAGTACCTAAATTTATATTAACCATTTTTTTTCTATTCCTTTTTCAATTAATAAAATAAATTCAAAATAAAAATTTATTATTTGTAAAGAAGCTGCTTTGCAGAAATATGAAATTCATAAGCATAAACAAATCTTACTCTTAATATAAATTACAAAAGTATAAGAATTCATATTATTACATATCACTTACCCAACTGTTACATCGAATATATTGCTGCCAATGGAGCTGGATACTGCCATATCTCCTAAACCTTTTCTAGCTACAATGACACTGGTTATGAGATCTGGAATGGATGTGCCAGCAGCCAGAAAAGTTAAACCCATTACCTAAAACAAATTATAATTTTAATTAACCCAAAATAATATACAAAACTATAAACAATGTTTTTATCAAAATTTATCTCCTTATTCAATTTCTTGTGCTCACACATAAAAAATCAAGGCAACACAGAACTACAATATCAAGCAGACAGAACGAGAATTACAAGACATCAGGAATAAAAAGAAATAATAAATAAATAACAATAATACAGAGTAAATACAAAACAGTAATCACTAACAATAAAATGCAAAATGACAAGCATTGAATTTGATAAACAATAAATACAACTGTAATCACAAACATGGGACAGTAACAATGACGAGGGAATTAATTAAATAAATCATTGACAATGTATAAGTTTTGCATTCTGATCGTTATTAATTATAAGATGTTTTATGGCCAATTTAAATACAATATTTAGATAAGACGATGAAGTAAATTAAAAGAAAAAAAAAAAGGTTAGAGTTGGAAGTTAAATAATAACAAGCAAACTGGGGACACTGCTTGTGAATAATTAAACAAAAAAGATGGAATACAGTAATAAATGAAAGAAAAAAACTTTATCACTTGGGATTAAACCAGATATCATGACTCAACGTGTTGATCTAGCCAGCTGAGCCATCGTTAGTTTTCATTTATTACTTTATTTTGCCTTTAGGTTACTATGTACAGTCGAACCTTTATTTCCCTGCATTTTCAATATTAATTCAATGCACTTTTTCTTCATTTCCAAACATTTTATTGGAAAAATGTCAGTACGTCAAATTTTCAGTTTGTTCCAGAGAAATGCAAGATATTTAAAAACATTACATTTAAGCTCATTTTCGTTATGAAAGATTTTTAATTTAAAATTACAGTACATGTACGATTATTACATTATAACTATGATAACATTACAGTACATGATAACATGATTACATTGTGTTTGTAACGATGCAAGGAACAAAAAAGTAAATTGAACATTTTTCCTATAGAAGGAAAAGTAGAAATCTTAATATGCCTGGAGGAAAACCCATTAATGAAAAGAAACGAAATTGCTAAAATTTTTGGAAAACCGTGTACTACTCTGTCAATGATTACCTAAAAAAATCTTGATTTAAAAATAACCCTCCATATCTTGAAACCTCTTTATCTCGATTTTTTTTTTCTGTCCCATAAAATTTGAGATATCAAGCTTCGACTGTATAAGTAATACGGTGGATTGTGTTTTGATTAAAAGGTGTCTTTAATCATTAATAGTTTAATATAGGGATGCTAATCTTATGCTCATATTTATTCTTAAACACATCCGCTTTCAGCACTTCTGAAAACGCGCGCGCACACACACTCAAACACACACACACACACACACACACACAAAGTGCAACAGATACAGATACGGCATTTTTGAACTTATTCTTTACTTAATGGACTGGGCTAGCTGAATACAAAAGACTTGAGAATTTCTGAGTTTCGCGAACATGCTATTTTCGTTTTAATGTTGACCCTGAAGACTGTTTGCTAATGAACTTTGACTGCTTATTTTGTATTTATTTAAATCTTTTCTTTCCTTTTTTTGATTAAAGGCAAAATAATTGACTAGAAAAGGGGCTTTTAATTGTAGAATTAAGTGCAACATGGATCTTTGAGTTGTGGAAAGTTCTACCCTGGTTAAAGAATGTTTGTTACAATGGACTGGTTACAAAGTGAATGTGAACGCATGGCGATTATTATTGTGCCAGATAAGAATGATGGTCAAGCTTATCATCTGAGGTGTTGAGCAGCTACTTCTCCGCATCAAGAGGTCTCAGTTGCATTTGTATAACCACAAATTGGCCTTCCTAGGCAAATGCTACTTCCAAGTCAGTGGATAAGAGACCAAGGGGTCTGCCTAGAACCAGGTGACTAGACTATATAGAGATTCTGGGTTGAGTCGCTTGGATATTACCACTGCAGACATTCAAGTACTGGAGATCCTCATAGGGTTGCTATCCCCACGACTCTAATGGATAAGTAGGTCAGAAAAGTAAGTAAGAGGTTTTTCCTTTTTAAACCAGCTTTCCAAATATGTTAAAAGAAACCACCACCATCAAGAGCAGATACCTGTTGCCACTCATTTATTTTTTCATTATCATTTTCTTATACTGGTCTTCTGTAGTACTCATTGGATACAGTATAGTAGCCCTTGCTTCTATTTGTGTTGAATATCACTGAAATATTGCATATACAACCTCCATTATCTATAGTGTCTAAAGCAGTATTCGTTAACATAAATCGGTATTATGAAATACTTTTTACAATAAAATCTCGCTTAGAAAATTGTATAAAATATTAATGTAGGATGTAGGTTTATCTGAATAATTAAAATAAATTTTTAAAACACTCCAATACAATTGGCTCTTTGAAATAAATAATTAATTTTGTGCATTTATGGTGATCTTATTAATCATTACCAGTCAACATTAATGATTACCTCATTAGGAATACCAAACGTTTCTCCACAAACAGATGCCCACCACACCATTAAATATGAAAAGGCAGCAATCCACATAATGCTGCCCAAAAAAGATATTGCAAACCATTTTTTTTTCTCCTGAAATAAAGAAGTGAAAATTTTCAATTTCCAAGTTATATCCTTCAACAAATGATATCTTTCTTTTTAAATCAAATATTCTTGATAATCTTACAGGCCTCCTTGGGTCGGGCAAGGTAAGCCATAAAGGAAACACAATTGGTGCTAAAAGAATATATGAAATCTGCTTCCGAGGTGTTTCTGGCCAACTGATGTCAAGAGCACCATTTTCTTCTTCATCATCAAGTTTCTGTAATTAAAAAAAAAACACAAATTTTAAAATATCCTTAAGAATATTTTAAGACAAAGCTAAATTCTAATTGTAAATTATATACGGTAATATGCAATTATAGAGATCACAACTATTGGGTGTACAATCAAGTTTACATCATTTTTGGTCAAAAAAGGAATTTTTTTTTTGAAAGGTAATCATTATTTTACCAAAATATTTACCATCTAAACATACATCCTTCTCCAACTTTTGAGGCAATAAGTGGATTTCGTGATATAAGTCTGATGGTTTGGAAACCACCAGTTATCAAGTCAATTTATAATCTCATCACAAGAACTAAACCGCTCTGCAGAAAGGGTACTCTGCAGAGATCCAAACAAATGGTAGTCTGATATGCACGATGTCTGCTGAATAAAATCTATCTCAATAAAGTGGTTGCAGCACACATTCAGGCCAAGTGCTGCTAAAATTCCCGATCTGTGAAACAGGTGCCCACCCTATCTTGACAATTTAGTGACAACATGTCTATACAGTGTCTGCTGCGGCCCAATTAGTAGAGGCGTCGAACCTGATACTCTTGGTTCCTGGTTCAAATCCAGGTTGCAGAATATTTCCTTCCAATTTTTCAAATAATATCCGTACCTGATGCTTGGAAAATTAGCTCCAGTGTTTATTTCTTATTTCTTATTGAATTGTTTGAACTACTGTCTACACATACTTTCAGCTAGAGCGTGTTCACCATAAGCTTCGACAAGCAAACTGTGACTTCCAGCAGCAATTTTCTTTAAAAAGAAGTAATGCAGCAAACTTCCTGCATATGCTGTGATTTTAGCACAAAATTCTATATTTTCAATGCACTCAAAAACAATAATGTTCACACTTCAATGCACTAATTATCAAAGTTTGTTTCAACGACTTTCTCATAGACATGTTACCATTCTCAATTACACAAACGAATTGCAAACAATGTAAACTTATTTGTGCACCCAATATGTTCGTTGAAGAAACGCATTAATAATAACAATGTGTGGGTCAGTTGAGAGCAAATTCCTTCCTAATGTAGGATTAATTTCATCATTCAATTAACTTACAAATGCTTATCTGGTTTAAAAACTTATTTTATATTTTTAACTTGTATTTCCTAAAATGTGTAATGTTTTCCATTTCTTAAGTGTAACTATTTTCCTTATTCACAATTGCTAATTCTAGATATTACTTGCGTGTACTTTCTTGTCTTGAACAGAGATGTGGAAGCTGTATTAAATACCAAGGGAATATTAGTGTATAGGATGTACCACTCCATGCCAAACCTGGATTTTCATTTGTAAATTTAACAATAATGAATAATGGTTATTGATATGAAATTTTCAACAGACTTATCTTGCGATGTGTGAAATGAAATGACATGATAACAACTGCTGGAAGTGGTTAAGTAACACTAACTCAACGCCTCATATTGTCCCCTTGGTTTCGGGGTCCTTTGTCGCAGCACAAATGGCAGACTTGCTTAGTGCATGCCAGCCTCCAAACTTTTCCAGGAACATCTGCCTGCAGTAGGACATTGTATCTTTTCTACTATTTCACATGAACAAAAACTGGGTTCGGCTTGGAGTGTTACACATGTTATAATTAATGCTTAGTTTTTCTTTCAATAGAATGACTACATGTATACTTTGCTGATCGGTATATTTTTTTTTTACCACTAGAGGCAGCACAACTAATTTCAAGTGAACTGCAATTCATTAATAAATGTAATTGGTGGCTTAAAACAATACAGAAATAGGAAGGGATAAACAAAGGCAGAAAGAAAGGAAGAAAAAAAAAAATGCAAACATTTTAAAATTTGATCCGTAGAGAAAAAAAAAGAAAGTGTGACTTATAATCCAAATGCACTATAAATGAACTGGTTTTTTCATCCTGTTGGTGTAGACGTCAGGGCTCTGGGAGCAGCATCAGCGGCAAACAGTAGCCTTGACTTAAGCAGGGTGAAAATTTATCAATTGGATCAATACGAGGTTGATCCCAGGAATACTGAACAAGGTGCACCTAGCAGCAGATTTCAATCTTCACCATGAAAAGACTAGGTCTCACACAGACTGTGAATGCTCTTCAGAGGCCCACTATTTTTATACTTCCTCAAACACATACAGATCAGGTCTGCGATGCTGGAAAGTATTAGCAGTTACTAAGCTGCTGGGTGCAACAGTGCTTAACACAGAGGGCTGACTTAGCAGAGCTAGCAAAAGTTCATAACCTATAATTTGTTCTCAGTGCTTCATAGTCATTATTGCACCCATATTTCAAAAGATTTTCTTTAACGTTCTTTCATTTCACATAAAGCTTCGTTCTCACTACGACGGATTCCACAATGGCAGATGTTGAAAGCGAGCAACTTTCCACCGTGAAACCATTGCGATCATTCTCACAAGTGCCAAAAACACTCTTGTGAAATGAATGCTGGGCTCAGTATCTTTTGCTCTTTATGTGCCAATGATTGAAATTGGACATAGATTCTTTCATCTGATTTGTCCCTAATTACACTGTTGTAATCTATTTCAGTCATCTATTTAGTTAAAATCTCAAATAATATTTATTGGGACATTGTAATTGAAATGCACGGGTAAATTGCCGCTCAGGTCATCTCAGGTCATTTCTAGAGCAAATGGCTATGTAGGAACATAATTGCATGTTTTGAAGAGGTTGGATTTTATTTGCCACTAAACCACTTTGTCTAATGATTGTAAAAAAATAAGCAGGGGTCTGGGGTATACAAGAGTGCAGGATATATTTGCAAACAACAGTAAACAGATACTTTTCAAAATAAATATTGACTGCACTCAATTTGGGAAATAATCATTAAGATTTCAATCTTTTACTTGCTTATAAGTGCGGCCTATGTCTTTTAAAAATATGGTAATTAATAAGCGCAAAGATGGTCGATTTTTATGCAGGTGTACTTGTGCTAATGATACCACTATGGTACGATTTGTAAATTTTAAGATATGTCATGTAATATATCAAATAACTTGAACAATATAGTGAATATACATACAAAGTACAGAGGGTGGGCAGGAATGAAGATAAATGATTCTGAAATGTTTTGGTAGGAGAGCAGTATTATTTCAAAGAGGCTATATGCAAAATTTTGTACACATGCTTCCTGTGAAGTGTTCTGAAAGTTCAAATGTGGAAAAAGAAACATGCTTTTCCCAAAATTAGACTCCATAATAAAAGGCAGAGTTCAGCAGCTTTTACAACCGAAATGGTCAACTTCACAAATAATTCGTGAACTAATACGTTCAAATCAGATGGCGAGCACAGGAACAATATCCAAGCTGAGAAAAGGCCATAGAAACCACTGTAACCACAGTGAAGAAAAGATGCAAAGCTGGAAGTTATATTGCGGTGAGTGCTTATAAGTTAAAAAGCCTCAGGAACATGCTAAAATCTGCAACCCATTGAGCCAAAATTGTATGGCCAGACTGCTGAATCTTCCTAGGTCAACGATCAGGTATCATATTATGAATACATTCAATTTTGAGAAGAGGGCCCAGAGATCATTGCTGTTGTATAGTTTTTTTCCTGAAAATTTGAAAAACATTATTACCACCGACAAGACATGGTTCTATTTAATGAGCTGCAGGAGACAGACAAGAGTTTTTTTATACAGTTCATGTGGGAAACCTCGAACGAATATCAACAAAAAACCATGACATTGCAAAGCCATCATGGTGTGGAGAGGGATTTCGTATAATGGCAAAACGCGAGTTATCAAGCTGGAGCTAAGATAAACAAGGTTATCAAACTGTTTTTGAATACCGATCTCGAAAGTTATATCCGAAAGGGCGATTACATTATCCACTAAGAATCTGCCCGTGCTCATGCAGACCACAAAACTCTTAAATGCTTGAAAAAAAGAAAAGTGAAGTAAATTCACCCCAACAAATGGATGCCCCAATCTCCAGACGTAGTGGACGATTTTACTTGGGGTTACTCAAAACAGAAACTGTGGGGGTCGCAAAGTAACAAGTCTAAATGGACTTAAAAAGGCTCTTTTCGATGAGTGGAAGAAAATGCCTCAGTAGCTTATTAATAACTTATTAATAAAGCTCTGGATTCGTGGGGAAAAACATCGGCAAATGTATGAGTAGCGTTATCACTATATCTTGTGCCAATAAATTTTCAAAAACTTCATTCCTGTCCACCTTCTGTACTGTTACCATATGCTAGACAATAAAATGAATAGTGTAAACAAAATCAATTTATGTTATTGACTTAAATATTATTCTACGAGGCTCGGCTGATAAATTTTGCACACCTATGCATAGCTTGGGAATGAAAAGAGATATTGGAATAAGATAAAAACTGAATAAAAGTACAATTCTTTAGCTAAAAAATGCAATATTTTTTTCAATATAATCCCTGTTTACACTGACACACTTTTCTCAACGTGTCGCAAGTTTCTGCATTCTGTCACTGAAGAATTCTGGCGGTCTTTCTCGGATCCAAGTGGCCCCAGCTTCGTTCACTTCATCGTCGGTGGTGTAAGGATTACCTTAGAGAGCCCTCTTGAGGTGAGGGAAGAAGGGGAAGTTGCAGAGAGCCAAATCCAGATAGTATGGCGGATGCGGAAAAGGCTCAAACTTCAGCTTGCAAAGAGCTTCTATGGTGGTGGGAGACGTGTGAGATCAGTCTGCTGCAAGATGTATCCTCAATTGTCACTTTACCAGCCTCACATTTGTGGAATTTAAATACCCACCAATTCACAGTACTCCTGTCAACAGTTTCATTACCAAAAACCGCTTTATAACGACGAAAAATTTCTGTAGGATTCACATTTTCGGCTGTTAAAAATCGGATCACTGCTTGATTTGTGTTGACATACTGGCTATACTCGACTCCATTTTAACTGCTACTGAACATGCGGTTCATGGTAAACAGACTTCAATGTATTTTCACAGGTTTGTAGAGCGGGATTGTAGCTATCATGTGCCACCACGCCAATAGTACCTTTTGTTTCCGTGAAGTGCACTAGTGTGCAAAATTTATCAGCCGAGACTCGTAAAAAATTTGTGTGTACATAGCCATTTACTTTATAAACTTCTTAATCCCTTAACTATTTCATAATTAACTTAAGCATATCCTTGATTAAGGTGTGCGATTTTATTCAAATAACACTTAATTCAACAATTTAATTCATTTGTTTCAATGATAAGATTTTTATTAGCACAAATATCAAAAGTTATAAAAACAATAAAACACTTTAAAACAAGGTGAAAGCAGTAAATATCTATGAAGCTAATGAATGCGACATGCTCTTGTAAATTTGCAAGTAACTGCATTTGATGCTAATATTTATCATCATCTATACAATGAACGTGCACTTCAAATTAGCCAGTTGCATTTCAGATACTTAAATCACAGTAGTACTGTGCTAACTAGTCCATTTCTTGATAATATAAATGATCAATTGCTTCAACAAAGTTAGTACATCAATCTTTTAATAATGCCAACTTATAATGTTATTTAGGTACAAGCAATTGAAGAAAATTTATAACAAGCATGCAAAATTTGCTCTTTGCCCCTAGATGCTGCTTAACACTCCTACTGCATCATGGATTAAAGCATCAGCAAACAATAATGTAGTACAAGAACTTACTCCATCTTGACTGTCACTTTGACCTGATTCTGCAGCAGATGTTGTTGATACAATTCCATCAGCTGCTGGTGGTATGTGATTCATGTGATTAGTTTGATTTGTAGGGTCAATTGAAACTCTTCGATGTGCAACCAGTTCAGCAGACGATTTGCGACGGATAGAACGATTGGATTTCGCATTTTCTTTGTTGTCATCACTGCCATTACTATTATTTCGACTGCTTAACTGGCTCATTTCCGTTTCTTGACTATATTGACCAGAATCACCGCTTTCCAAAGCAGTTGCAGCTTGAAAATGACTACTTTGACCTTGTGGTGAGAGCGTCGGTTTACTATATTCGCTATCGGTAGGGGTTCCTGCGTTCCCTGGTGGTGTTTTTGTTGCATCTAAAAGCACCTTCAGCGATGCGATAGCATGGTTCTGCGTTGCTTTCTCATCTACCACCCCTGTAGGAGACGAACCTGTTATCAACTATTATGATTAATATCTTATGAAGTGAAAAGATAAAAAAATATATATTTTAAAAAATGCTCAGCCTCATGCAACATATCATGCATTAATAGCCAAAAAGATTGTATCTCTTATTTTCTGAATAAAAATTGTAGAGAGGTTTAATAATACATTTCAATATGATCTCACGTTTCCAATTATTTTTAAAAAATACTATTTAAATAAAATTGACCAAATGAAAATGTCCTTATCGACTGTAAAATTCTAGAATGGAGATAAAGATTATTATAAATTTAAAGCATAAATCACAAATGTACAGAAACTGCTCCACGTCATTGGCTATGCTGAAAGATGCCATTTGACACCATTGTCAGCCAATACCACTGGATATGCTTTTTAATGCAGTCCATCATGTCTTATTGTATCTGCAGGAGTGCTGGCAACTACTGGCCATCACACAGAATACCTGGTAATGACTTGTCCATTTCAAACATTTGGTTGCAGTGCCATCTGGTATGAAATGTGTAACGAGCAATGCATTTTTTAATTTCATAACAAACCAGATGTCTTTCTGATCATTTCTAGGCAAACCGCATTGCGCTATCTCAAAATTCTGTGAGATATTACCTCTTCAAAATGTTAGAATTTTGGATCACTTCATGGATTTCAGTGCAATTCATTTAAGGTTTTAAAATGCTTGCAGGTGTATTTCGACAGATATCAGAAAACTAAATGAAAACGTAGCAATATTGGGCTTTCCTTTTTTTAATAGTCCAAAAGTCTTGCATCAAAATAAATAATAACTTAATTAATAATTAATATCTTTTACTGACACCTTTCACTTATATGACAGATTTCTTCACTCAATTTTTATGGGATATTCTGATAGATTTATAAATATCCACGGCATCAAAGTATGTGTATTCAGGGCAGTCAGAGGCACATATTTAGATGATGATGCGATAATGATGATGATTTCCAAATCATCGTCGGATGTTTGGTGCCCCTAACAGGGTGGGCAATTTCAAATTTACTGTCCCTGGTAGATTGCTCCCTTGAGCCAGCAAAGTTTGTGTTCATTTGATCATTAACACAGCCACTATTTTGACCTTGTGCTATGGTTGTCTTGACAACTATTGCCTCCACTCAATGATGGATTAACCTCTATATTAAAAATTTGCTCGCATTGTATGTTGTTGTGTGAGTAGAATCGTCATTATCCGAGGATTTTTACATGCCAAACCTCAGATGTTTCGAATTATTGATGAAAATAGGAAAGAAAATTCCACAGCCTGGATTCGAACCACGAACCTTCATCTCACTGTGCTTATGCACCAACCAACTGGGAACTGCTCTAACCAGCCCTAAGGACCTAGTTAGGGCTTCCATGTCCACAGTGGTGCAATTAGTTGGCACATAAGCACGGTGAGCTGAAGGTTCCTGATTCGAATCCAGGCTGTGGAATTTTCTTTCCTATTTTCATCAATAATGTAAAATATCTGAGGTTTGGCATGTAAAAATCCTCACAGACCATTCTTTATTTACTCTTAAAAGTATTTTATCATTTTTTTTTCTAGATTTATCACATGCATTGGCTCAGTTAACCCAGAGCCTCGGATAACCTAACCTAACCTTACAGTGAGTATCTTATATAAATTCACTGCCTGGCCCTCTTCGGTATAATGGCCTAAGACAGTTGTCTTTTTAGTCTATTCTATCATCCGCCACTTTCCCCTTTCAATGTCACAATGATATTACCTAGTAAGAATGGATCCCTAAGCATTTGAACAGCATTTCAATGTCCATAGGACTTTTCTACAGCTCCACTGTCTACTACATCAACTGGCATGCAGCATTTGTTGAGATGCTTAGTGCATAACCATGGTAAACCATATTTTGGAGATCCTTCACATCCTAATAGATTGAGATTAATCCCAAAATTGTCTAAAAGATGGTATTACTTGAGACAATTGCAAAGTATAATTTGGTTTTTCAAAACACTTATTCTATCAGTTTTGATGTGTTTATCAGGTAAGTGTCTATCTCTGATTACATTAAACTTATTAATGAAAACACCCTGTCCCTCCTAAAGTTGCCAGTAACTTATATCTCTTGGTAGGTGATTAGCAAATTATATGATATGTTGGTATGTCATATGATAAAATTAAACCTGGAGAAGGAAATGATACAGAGGTTTGTCTTTTATATGAAGGTTGATGTATCCTAGAATTAATAAGTAAACTTCAGTATGAAATTTCTTGAGGCAAGAATAAAAACCAGATTCATATTCTCCAAAGATAATTTTTGAGCATTTACACTATTTCTTTAGGCAATGTTTTGAAGCTATTTATCTCCCCATTAATGAGTAGCAAATATTAATAATTCTGATTTTGTTACAGGGTAATAGAAATAACAGATATGTGAAATAACAATCAATCGTGAATCACCAGATGGCTAAGAAGGAGGTCAGACTAAAATCCTAAAAGCTCTAGAAGGGTTAGAATGTGAGACTGCAAAGATGATGTGTATGTACTCCTCCATCACATCGCATGTTCCAGATGGGAAAAAATTCTTTTCACAGATGAGAAATTGTTCATGACTAAGCAATCACACAATGTCCAAAATGACAAAAGCCAGCCAAGAAAAGCACCTGGACCATTTCTCATCATCACACATTGCCAAAATCCTGAATCGGTCATAGTATAGGTGGAATCTGCACAAGTGGCAAATCACCCCTTGTTTTCAACGATCAAGGTGTGAAAATTAACCAAAGTATGGAGTAAATAAAGCAATCCTTGCACTAGAAATGAAACCGTTTGTCAGTGGAAGAGATTCGGCTGTGGAGAAAAGTTCCCAAAGTGTTTGAAGCTCTGCATTAACCAAAACGAAGCCACTTTGAAAATCTCTGAATATGTTGTACCCATAATTATACGTTTTAAGTATATATTCTCAATTTTTTTTTTATTAATCATAAAAAATCTATGAAGAAAAAACATATCTTCGTTAATTCTTGTCACCCTGCATAACTGACTCTTTTAAATTATGTAAAAAGTGATACACAAATAAAACTCATGCTATGATTGGCTTTTAATACAAGAAATTTACTTAAATGGTAAGTTAAAGTGCCTTTTAACACTGATTAAAGTTTTACCTATTTTCTTTTCTTACTATAATACTTATTTGAGAATTGTTAAATGTATTTACAAATTTAAAAGAGATCATTCATTTCGTACCCATTTATCTCATTAACTCTATCTCCCACATATCAATGTAAAAGAAACTTAACCTATCTGGTGTGACGGTTAATAATTCTTAACTTTTAAGAGATGGCACTAGAAACAAGGGTCAGTTCACAGTCTAATCTCTTATGTTATTTTGGATTATGACTACACCTTTCAAAACACTGCTGATGTTTAAACGATCTCGAGTTAGCATCATATTTTTTCCGTATAGTAAATATGTCGAGTTTCGAAAAAAATAAATATCATTTGCGGCACTTAGTGCCTTTCTTGTTCAATCAAAAGAAGAACGCGAGTGAAAACCATCGTTTACTTGTGGAAACTTATGGTGACAATGTCCCAACGCAAGACTGTTGTGTGTGTTGATTTAGAAGATTCAAAAGTGATGATTTCAACTTGAAAGACAATGCAGTGAATTTGATGGGATCAGAAGATTGTGGTGTACCATGAGCTTCTGAAACCAGGCGAAATAGTTAATACAGTTTGCTACCCTCAACAAATGATTAAATTTGAACCATGCATTGATCGAAAAACGACCAGAATGGCTACAAGACACGGAAAACTGATTTTGCAGCACGACAACACCCCATCACACGCAGTGAAAGCAACAAGAGACACCATTTCTACACTTGGCTGGGAATTCTTGCCCCACCCGCTGTATTCGCCAGACTTGGCCCCTTCTGACTACCACTTGTTTTCATCAATGTCACACGCACTTTCCATGAAACACTTCAACAATTACGAAGATGTCGAAAAATGGCTCGATGACTGGACCACCTCAAAAGATATATGGATTTTCTGGGCGAGCATGTATAAATTGCCAGAGAGATGGGAAAAATGTGTAGCTAGCGATAGCGCATATTTTGAATAAACAGTATTTTGCCTTTCTGCCAAAATTAGACGTTTTTTTTTAAAGAAAAAATTAAGAATTATTAATTGCCACACATGGTAGACATAACAAAATGAATTATAGCATACAAAATGAATGACACCACATATCACTGTGCATATTAGCTGGTGGAGCTTCTCTACATGATTAGCAACATTAATTACGTCAAGACAAAGAACTCCAACTCATATCATTTGCCAGGTGTCTAATGACAGGGTATTAATTTTCGAATAATTCACACTTCAAGATTCTGGTTCACATTGCATTGCATGCCCTCAATATGAGTGAAATGCTCCCATTTCAAGATATATTTACATTTTAGAGAGGAGAAAAAGTCTGTAGGAGCCAAATCTGATGAATAGACTTCAAAGTCAGAAACTGCTTCACATAAACACGATGCACATTACCTAACTTATTTTAATCTTAAATGATTTACAGACTGTTTATATAATTCAAAAATTGTATCTGCATACAATACAGTCTATGGATTGTTCGATAGTAACAAGTACATGAAATTTTTTTTTTCTTTTGGGGCTATCTCAAAGAGAAAATCTATCCCCACCCCATTGACGACATCGAGGAACTGAAGGAACTGATAATCCAAGAATTTAATGCAATTCTTATTGAGTTTTGTCGCAAGGCGCATGCAAATGTGGCTTTGCGTCTCCAAGCAGTAATCGAACTCGAAGCACACGTAGAGAAACAGTTGTGTATCCTTTGATGATGTATACCACACAGATTAAATAAATTGTGTTCTACAACGGAGTTATTGGTTGTCAGGAGTTCTGATCTTATTTATTGTGTAACAGGAAAGTTAATGTTAGCGTCGGAATTGAACCGCCATCCTTTAGTAATTGTTTTAGAAGGCCAAAGACATGGAAATCATCTACTGGTGTGTAAAGCAATTTCCATCTATCTCAAATTTCATCTGATGATGCAAAATGAGCATGTCTTGAAAGGGCCAAATCTTTCGTGAATTCCTTCCTTGTCAAGATTTCTTGTACAATTGAACCACTGCCATATGAGAATAACTATGGTCACCATATACAGCTTTCCTTCTTGTAAAAATTTACATTAGCTGATTCCCTTCAGCAGCCAAAGATTGAATAACTGCGCATAGACAGGTTTGGACAAATTGGCTACCACGAACCCTGGCTTCCAACTTAACCACAACTCTTAGAAAGAAACAAAGAGCTAATATGTGTGACAAACGTCTCACTGTACTTAAGCAGTGCATGTTGTTAAATTTATGATAGCAGCCATAACTTTTCATAGCCATCATTTGTTGATTGTCTGGTGTGTATTTTTGAAAGAATATATGGTAAGCTTCAGATGTTTATGTATCAATTTATTTTTCAGAAAATAAAAAGAAACAATTTTTTTAAGTACATTTGTATTTATAAGCTATAATCAAATGCATGCATAGTTAGATCTTCAGCATGTTTTTAAATAAACTACCCTGCAGGAGCATTTATTAAATACCAATACAAGATGAAGAGAAACAAAATCTCAACATTACCATCATGCATTGGGTCTATGGAGGAAATCATAAGATGCAGTAAACCATGGCGAAATTTGCTTCCAGCATGGATGACTGGTGTATGGGCAACACGTCCAGCCTCCTGGAACAAAGGATTTTACATGACGTAAAATTGAATATCGGTTTATAAAAAAACAAAAAACAAAAGCAATACATTACGATACACAATTTAAAAAACACTGAAAAACAAGATAAAATATCATCAAAACATTATCTTTTCATATTAAAAAAAATCTACAAGAACCATGCAATTAAATTTTTCTGCAACTGCTGCTTCCAAAATAACTATTACCTACATGCAAATGCATTAATTCAAAAGTTTAGTTCTTTTAGAAAAATATTAATCCTCTACAATTATAAAGAAGTAAAATTATAAGTAAAGGTTGAGTGATTACAGATAAATGAGTAAATTACAAAATACAGAGATCTTTTTATTACCGTATTATACGAGTATTTCTCCCATGAAAAAATCACGGATCCAAAGAAAATTTATTTCAATGCACTATATTCAAACGGTACTTCCAGAGGTTATGTGCAAAATACTAATGCCACAATATGCTCCCAAATTAACACAATCTCTTGGTGCTCAAAGTACATTCACAGGTTACCATGGATGAGAAATAAGATGGAGTGCACAAAGCCGTCATTTCCTCCTTACGCCACTCTCGCAACAGCAGTTCCTCTAATAGAAAATTATATTCCTGAAAATGCTAAACTATAACATCTTTGTATTGTAAACAGCGCCGCTTTGCTCTCATCATCCCCAAATCGCAGGTGGGTATTTTGCCTCGATGCTGGCATCTGAAATCTCTCACTGCGCAAGCGAATGTTCTCTCTATCTTATTTCTCCTCTATGATGGTTATGGACATTCGTAATTATCATTGTTAGGATATGGCAACTTCTTAATTGTCATATTTAAATTAGGCCTATACAAACTTAAACTAATGCAAAACTCATGGAAAGTGCTTTATAGCTATAAATCGAACTGTGTGAGGCGTTCTGATTTGTAACCCTAGGAAAAATTAAATTAAATTAAAAATTTGTCCTCCTGTTTTGAGTCTTAATTTGAAGCAACTTTCTTTTATGTTCATAACTTATCAGATAATCATATTCTACTGTTTTTTTAAGCAATACTATTAGAAATTTATTTTGACCGACATACGTTTCAGTTTACACTGTCTTCAGGTTCTGATCTGATACACGAAAAAGTCGTTGTGAGGATTGTTATTTTAAGTGGAAGTTAAGAGAGGGGGGATGGGAGTTACGACGAATGTCAAGTAACTCTGGTTAGCTAGGGGCGAGGGTAGTGGATACAAATGATATACAAACAATTTTTAATGGAAATTTGTACAATTTTGGATTATTATAAATACTTTGGTAAGTTATCGAATAATTGTTTCATCTTAATGATTGCGGGCATTTTTGTCAAATAGAGAGAAAATTGCAGTCAGATGAGGGTCATTTGCTACGAGGGGACACTTGGATAGGATTGACTGGTTCGAGGCACAGCAGGTGGTTTTGGGGCAGATGATATAAAACTGTAAACTTTTAGCAAGTGGAGAATATGGATTTGTAGGGTGAACTTATTGGGAACATATACACATATTTAACAGAAAAGGCGCATATTTGAAATATAAATTAAAATATGACGATAAAATACAATAATATAAAGTATATAACATTCAACTTTCAGGCGTTTTTTGATTTGTGATAATATTGTCGTTGGAAATGAAATTTGAGTAGGAATAATACAAATGGAAATACTTGTTATATAATGTATATAGTAGACTTATTTGTACATGTGACCATGTATTGGAGGAACATTAGAAGGTAAGTTAGTTACAATGAGAAATAATGTTGTTATACAATAATACAATTACATATATAGTGGAACTGGTGAACTATAATTACACAGGCCAACAAAAAATAACTTTCAACAATATTCTGGTCAAAAAATAACTTTTTAAAATCATCTTTAACGTCATGCTAATTCTTATGTTTTTTTTTGTTTTTTTTGTACTGAATCCATATCAGAGCTCGGTTTTTCAATGAAACACTTAAATTATTCAGAGTTTGGGGCCTGATAAATTTCCTTGTGGCCCAAAAATATGGATACTTTAACACTCAGCCACTACTCTTCACACGCGCGCTTTCTCTTCTTGGGTATGTGCAAACCTGGAAATGTGACGTGATAGAAAAAAATCTAAAAGCAGATTTGGATTCAGACACTAAAAACCACAAAAATAAGGCAAATTCATTCAAGATGACATTTCATTGTTGGCTTGTGTTGCTAAGAAATTTAAGTGGATTTTTCAGAGGTACTTTGCAATCATATGATTTTATCTGAATAAGAAATCACGATATTCAAAATAAACAGCTTAAACAAAAAAATGCACGCTCACATAGCCATGCAATTTTGTTTGTTTTTGCAGTTTATTTTGAATATCACAATTTCTTATTTTACCTGCATCAATAATAGCTTTAGGTGAGTAACATATTTCAATTTTATGTGAAACTGAGATACAGGTTCGGATGGTTCCCTTGCAAGTTAGAAAATTTCTTGTCCACAAATAAACTTTCACATTCTAGTAATTATTTTGAATGTATATTTTGGCCACAGTGTGCCCATCATTCATCAAGAATACAGAAAAAAAATTACAACAAGTAACGAATACAATCTAATGATGCACATCTGGTTATAAGTGTGAAATGTCTGCACCTCTGTATGTTTCTAAATTCAGGGGCCTGAATAAGTATGTACTTCATCACGCAATATCTTATCACATTCATTAGCTTTCTTCTTTTTCTCTAGTACAAGGAGGAAATTCCCACAGATGATGCAGTAGCAAGATTACAAGATGGAAGCATTTTGCACAATGAATGTGCCAATTCCAAGCACATGTATGACCAGAAAAGCCTGTACATGTATAAAGAAGATCTGTACAGATAGCCAGTCTCATTGTTTAATGGTGAATGCATAAGTCACAAAATACATTATCAGAGCATATATCTAACAGGGGATAGTCTATGAAAGGGAAAATATCTACTGCCCATTAAAATTAAAAACAAAATTTACAGATAAATTTACATGTTGGACATGAGATAACTAGTGCATTATTCTATGGTTTATTAAAATTTATACATCTTCAAAAAATTTTTTTTTTAAGCCAGTAACAGCTGAGAAGTAAATATACGTGCACATTGAAAATAAAAATGAAATTATTTGTCTATGAAATGAAATTTTAATTTATAAATTACTCCACCTGAGCAATAAATAAACAAACTTTTGTACACACTTGATAATACAATGTACACCATAACCAGTTTATAACAAAATTCACAGGGACATAAAATCATTTTGTCTTATCCCGAATTTGCTATACGCCATAACTTGTAAATTACGTTGGAGGGGTCAGGCCAGAGAAAATTTTCATTATAAGTGAAATTTTGCTGTAAGCGAGTTCATTATAAATGGGTTATGATGTAATAAAAAACGCATTATACCTCCCCAAACTAGAGGGTAATAAATACATGCATACAACTATCCAATCAATGCTAAGAGGATTGTTGATGTGTAAGCTGAGAAAGGAGGCCCCACAAAGTAGTGAATAGATGCAAGATGGGTGTGTGCACATATTTATTACCCTCTAGATTTGGGAGGTTTAATGCATTATTTATTTTTTTTTTTTTTTTGTTACCATGTGTTATCGAATGTATACAAATTTTTGTTAATTTATTGCTCAAGTGGAGTAACTTATAAAATAATTTTCACTTCATAGGCAAACAATTTCATTTTTATTTTCAATGAACAACCGCAGCTCTGAGTGTTCATACATTTAATTACATCCTTAAATCAGAATTATGGCTATAAATGCAGTTGAGTAGCCCCTTTGAAAACAAGCCAATCAAACTGCCAAAACAATTTGGATTGCCACCAAAACATATGGTAAGGTCACTTTTGATCAATTCTAGTCATTTTTCGTAGAAGGGATTTATTGGACAATGTGGTCATTTTTAGATTCATTATTCCATGCCCAAATATCTCAGGGAGGTAGAGAGGATACTTCTTCTGCACAGATGAACTCTTTTTGTCAATAAACCCAGAGTCAAAAATGACTCCACAGTCAGCTACTATAAATTGATTATAAGAGGACAATGAACTGATTGGGATACTTCAATTGACCATTTGGAATAATTGTTCTCAGAAATCTTGGAAAAAGTTTCTAAGATTTCAAAGAATTTGAAAATTTTCATCAACATATTCCATTTGCCTAAGAAATAAAATTAATACTTGCAGATCTTGTTCAAAAATGACAAGGCTTGATATATTACAAAAAATATTTACAGCTCAGATAAGCTTCCTCACAACCAAGTGCTTCTTCTGAGGCAAAAGCTTAGCAGAAATGGTTAAATATAGACAATTAATAGATTAGACAGAAATATTCTGAGAAAAGAAAGAAGGAAATTTTCACGAACTAGGTTCGAACCAGTGACCTTCAAGTAACTGTCCTAATGCTCTATTCTTTAGCCCTCAAGGACATAGAAGCTTGACATTTTTGCATATTCTATGATTTGACTGAGGAAGTAATTTACCACAAGTTGGCAAACTGGAACCATTTCCTTAATAATCATTAAGGAAATGGTTCCATACTCAAGAAAAAACAATATTCAGGGCCTGTCCAAAATCAAAACCTAGCCTTTTAACAATAAAAATCAACAACAACAAAAAAAAAGCAGTTGCCTAATGCAGGCAGGATTGCAGGACCCTGTGCGGGTGCACAGTTCACACCATCCTCTGACCGGGCCTGGGATTTTGTCCCCCATGCTAAACATATAGACATTATCAAAGATGGTTCGATCCTAGGTGTAGAAATTTCTTTCCTGAATTTTCTAATAGAAAAACATAATAAAAAAGAAATCTTCAAAGTTGATTTAAGGACATGATAATGTTTACATAGTAAAAATTTATTCACATTAATTTAAGTTTCAAACTTCATACCATCAGGATATTTAATATCAAGATTAAGATCTTTCAGTTTATTAAAAAAAAAAAAAAAGAATACAGAAAACTCTAAATTTCAGAAAATATTTTAGTTAATGGGCAGAATAAATATGGCACACAAGTGCTTTTTTAATCCACGGCAAAATGGTTATAAATTCAATAAAGTTTAAGAGAAGTTATTTTTGACCAGTTTCTATTCAAACAAGCTTCATAAAAGCCTTATTGTCATCTTAATTAATTTTTTTGCTTGTACTTGTATTTTCCTTCAGCTAGAGTAAGGTGGAAAACTGATTGGGATTCTGCTCATAGATAAGTTTCAATGTATTATACCAAGAGCTCATAAGGGAATATTATACCCTTATGAGCTCTTGATTATACTGATTATTTCCTTATCAATGTACAATAATATAAAAATCTAAGAAAAGTCCCCATACTGGCATCAATAAAAGAAAAAATTAAAGGGACCAATCTGAGAAAATGTTAAGTTTAGTCTTTTTTTTTTTTTCAAAGAAATTTAAAATATATCTAAAAGGTTTTTGAAACTTGTTTACATGACTTTTAAGTATTATATACGTTTTATTTAAGTACACCACATTCTTGATTAACGTTTAAGTTAGATTCCTGAAAAAACGTGAACATTATTCAAAACAGTGTTATTCAAATTCTGGGCTCATGGGATATCCAGATGGCATATAACGTATTTTGAGATCTTAATGAACGTTAATCAAAATATTGTAAACATTATTTGAAACAAATTTACAAAAAATGATTCAGCATTAATCCAGAATGTGGTGTACATACTTTATATTGTGTATTGCTTAACATCTAGAAGACTACACAAAATTGTGTGATGCACTTTAATTGCAGGAGCAACTAGGCCTTTTGTCACTTTCAAAAAAATAATATCTTGGCACCCCCAATACCATTCGTAGAAGTGCACATTTTTTATCAAAAACCACCAACAAATGAAAATTTCTTTCGACTGCATTCGTTTGGCAAAAGTGCTTATTAATGGTTACTAAACATTAGGTGCTAAACTGATGATTTAGGCCAGTGCTCTCAACTTTTTTCTCTATGCAGACTGGTGAAATAAGTAAAATAAATTTCGTAGATCAGTAATAAATTATAATAAATTGTCTACAGAGATCAGAGGCATGCTAAAGAGTGGATTTATTTTCATTGAAAATTAGTTTGGAAATTTATATTGTATAGTACATGTACTTACTAAATTAAGGATATTTTTCATGACCAATGAATTTTTGTGTGGACCAGCAGTTGAAAAACACTGCACTAGGTGACCATAAAGCTGGCCTAGCTAAGAACAGGCCCTGTAATATGCCCTGCAAGTTTTAAGCTAGCAAAGCCTATTTAGAGGGCCCTTTTCAGTTTACCATATTTTCCAAACTATCAGTCGCACTTTTATATAAGTCGCATTAGTGAAAAACCATGAAAAACAATATATAAAGTCTAAGACGCCTCTATATGGCATGATAAATAAATTGTAGAATGGTCTAGAAGATTTTTATTTATCAGAATTAATCCTTTAATTGCCATAATTCATAAATAAACATGATTAATAATGAATAATAAACTCTCTGCTTTCTTTTAGAGGCAACATTTCCGGTTTTCTTAGTAGTTGTGATGGAGGCCAGCACCGTAATTTGGAGACCTTTTCTGCATGAAATCCATAATTTGCAAGTTCAAAAAGAAAATTACTTACTCATTAGCGAGAGCTAACTTAGTAATAAATGTAGAACATGAACGCAACCAGTCTTAATGGTACTAGCCAATAGTTAGAGGATGCTATTGTGCATTTCATCAGTGTTGGATACTAGCCAGTCTTTTTAAGATATAGAGACAAAAACATTTATATGAAAATTTTCATTTAAATTTCACTATAAATCATTTTTGCTGTATTAGCAGGACCCTATAGGAGGCAAAATTTTAGGAAGTA
Organism: Rhysida immarginata; assembly: GCA_023313115.1. NCBI lineage: Eukaryota > Metazoa > Arthropoda > Chilopoda > Scolopendromorpha > Scolopendridae > Rhysida > Rhysida immarginata. The sequence goes on from JAHWFO010103031.1 coordinate 125,903, forward strand.
AGTGTGACTTATAGTCAGGAAAATAAGGTAATAACTTTATCTATGCATATGGACATTTTAAATGTTGCATAGTACAGTTTAGAGTTTCACTCAAGCATGCAGTTAATGTAATATTTTTCTGAAAGAGCCTGATCAACTATGAAATATAAATTAAGATTTCGCTGATTACTCAGTGGTCCTTCATCTTTTATACACGGAAGGGGGAGGGGGGTAACAAAAATAATGAACAAAGTGAACCAATATTCAACTTCTAAAATACAAATCTGACAGAGTACTTTCAATGGAAGAATTATTGTGCTTTTATGTGAGGGAGTTTTTAAGTTTATTCCATTTCCAAAAAAACAGACACCATTTTTGAATATGGAAGTTAACTGTGCAATGGAATACCCTATTTTTAATGGTATTTTCATATTGTACCGCATACACTTTTGTATAAGTCGTTTCATATATAAGTCGACCCCCAATTTTTGGCCCCAAAAAGTGGAAAAACAGTATGACTCAAGCTATAAGTCTATAAGTCAAGGTAAAAAAAAAATTATAAACACTTGAGAGAAAAAAAATTTATTATACAACACAACTATTACAAACAGCTTTTGTACAGTTCATCTATTATAAGAAGGCACGTGACCTTGTTTGAGCGAGAAACGTCATAGTTCAAATTCAGCCAATCATGTTCGCCCTTACCCTCCAACTGCCAGTGCCTGTTTTTTTTACTAGTGATTTCATTCAGGTCAAAGCAGGAACAGATAAGGAGTCAAAGCCTGCATGGCTTAAGGGGCTTTGCTTAGATGACCATGAATTAAAGTTGCCTTGAATAGAGATTATGAGTTAATCCTCTCCCGTTACCCATGGCAACATATTGGCTCATGTGCCAAGATAAATTAGACAGACTTTAGCAGCACACAAGACTAAATTTATGCTGTGGGGAAAAACCTTCAAATGGAGCTTCTTCATCATCTGACTCACCAAAGAGTTGAAGGAAATTTTCATGGACTTTGTTGCTAGTCTCGTAATCGTCACCAATCTCATTTTTGAAATGATACATTAATTATTTACAGTATGCAGTAATAAATATTCATTAAAACTGTGGATTTTCAGTTTGATTTTCAGGACCAAACTTTGTATGAATGCTGTAACAGTTGAAAAACTTTACTGGTCAAAATCTTATTTCACTTTTCACATTTCAAAACACTTCTTTCCAAAAAACAAAAACTTAACCCAAAAGACTAAGAATTTTTGTTTTAGCAGTTCATATTTGTAATAAAAGCCAATGTCAATGTCTTCTGTTGCGGATTCTGTTGTTGTGTGAATCCAGCCTCATTGTTACAAATTTACTTAACATGGTGCCTGCATTGTTCAATTACACTAATCAACACACATTTTGTAACTAATTTTTCCACACAGTGTTCTTAGTAGTAATTTGTATGTAGAATCTGAATCTGCTTTTAGATTTATTCTATCATGTCACATTTACAAGTTATGCACTTCGAGACTTCTATGTTAAAGTAATGGGTGTGAAGAGTAGCGCCTGCAATATTAAACTATCTATATTTTGGGGGCGCAAAGAAATTTATCAGGCCCCAAACACTGAATAATTTTAAAATGTTTCATTGAAAAAAAAAAAAAAGAAATCTGTGCGTGCTAGA
>JAHWFO010103031.1:130060-179105 GCA_023313115.1 Rhysida immarginata
CCCCCCCCCCCCAGTTTCAGAATAACGTACACCTCGGAATAACGTACAAAATTCCAGTTCCCTTGAAGTACGTTGTAACGCGATTTTACTGTATAAGAGCCCTCTGCTTTTAAGAACTTTCATCAACTCTGATTCATGCAGAAGTTGAATATGGTTTTTAGGGGTCATTTTTGAAAAAAAAACAAACTCAACTTATACATGAGTACGGTATATACAGTACACAACATTTGAGAAATGTTTTATTCTTGGTGTTTTTTCATTATTCCGGGTTTTTGGAATAATTCTTCCATTGAAAGTCTTTCAGATTTGTATTTTAGAAGTTGGCTATTGGTTCACTTTAGGTGAGACATCCTGCATAACATTAATAATTTACCTATCTACTTATATTAAAAAATAAAAATAAATATAAAAAATAAAAAAAACAAAACAGATTTATTCCATTTTATTCTGAATCATTTTAAACACTGTCTTAGAACTACTACACGTCTAGCGATTATGTATGTACAAGGTTAATTTGTATCCTCAAGCAAGGCACTAAATAAAATGCAACATTTTTATTAGTACGAAAACCAGTTTTTTTGTTGTTTTTTTTTTCAGTTACTCAGCTCTACAGTACATTTATTTAGGTCAGGCAACCCCAAAAAAGTAGCATTCTTAAGGGTAACTAAGGATGGGGTCGACTGGGGATCAATGGAAAAAATTATTTAATGAAAATTCGCAAATATAAAAAATAAATAAATAAATAAATAAATAAAAATTTTCTTAGTATACTAACTCCGTTGATAATAATACTTTAAAGTAGGACATAACCATGTATGATCATCACACGATGAATCCTTTCTCTTCCTCTTCTTCGTCCTTAGCTTTTCTCATTATTCGTATTGGGTTGCTGTTGTTATTTGATTTGGCAATGATTTTTATAGCCGGATGCCCTTCTCGAGAGGAAATGTTAGAAAAGGGATAAACACAAACATCCATGCCCTCGGCGGGATTCGAACCTGCAACTCGTTGGTTCTGAGAACAATAATACCTGCCGCTTAGCGCTCTCAGCCACCGAGCCGGGCATGAAGAATCCTTTCTCTGATTGGCTAATTCAAGACTTTGTGATTCGCCCAGTTCAATCGTTCAGTTTAAATATTCATTCATGAACTATACATTTGTATGTTCAAGTGTGAGTATACAGCAGCTGTGTATATCTTACAATAAAGATTAACAATTACTTAATAGCAAAGCAGATGCAGTTGATAGAAAGTTGAGAAATTCTAGACGGGGACGACAGTCTAAAATGTGTGGGGATCGCTGATTTACGCTATTTATGCATTCTTTGCTTCTTTATCATAATTTTTTTAAATATTGGAATTATAATTAACTATTATGTTCAAATAAATTATCTTAATATTAACGATACATCTGTACACTCAACCCTTTTCAATTTAATTTTTAAAATTAAAAAAAGGTTTTAAATAAATAAATAAACAAACAAATAAATAAATATGAATGTTAATTAGCAATCATTATTTTTTTCTAAATAAATATAAATTAATTAGCAATCATTTGTATCATGCTTTAGTTAATAACACCAAATTATAAGAAAACACTGTCAGCAAAAGTTTATAACCTATTTAATTAATATCTGATAAAACACAATACATCGAACTAATTGTTAACTAAACACATTAACACACAACAAAAATAATAACTTTCATTTACACCAACTTTCAAAGACAACGGACAAAGAAGGGCAAGAAATGGAGGCAGAAAGCCATTGCAGGAAGTCTAATGTTGCTAAGCATTTACTTTTGCAAGCTTCAGTAATTAAGCAATTAAGCAATGGAATTGAACCTATAAGTTAATTTTTTTTTTAAACAATTTAATTTATCTGAGTTTTAATTATCTTTTTTTTTTCTCTCCTCCTTTCATCTTCATCAAATATAATGATTAAGAAGAAAACTTTATAAGATTATAAAATAAATAAATTTCAAAAATCTTCTCACTTTTCCATTGTAGTGCATAACAAATAATTTTAAGAGAGCATGTAATTATTCCACAAAAAAATTAATTATTTTATTTCTATTAAGGGAAAAAAATACATAATTGCAAGTAATGAAGGCAAATTTTAAGGTATACCTTATTTTATGATATAATAAACATACGAGGTAAACATAAAATAACTTGATATATGGATAGAGGCAAGGTTAAACTGGATTGATGTGTACTTAGTGAAATGTAACTTAAGATTACCTAAAACTTAGATTTACTTCTGTAAATAAGATGAAAGTGTATTACAGTTGTATAAATAAACACTGAAATAAAAATATAAAATTAATTAGTCAAAGATGGATAGTCCAAAAATATAATTCAATAAAAAAATAATAAAAAAAAATATACAGTTTACTGCATCAAATAAAAGATGAAAAAAAAATGATTAAAAAAATGTGCTTTCAATGATATAATATATTTTAATTAAAAAAATAAACATTCTACACTGCAGATTTCTAGGATATTTGAAAAAAAATTTCATACAGAGAATATATGAGAAATCATAAGCATCTGCAAGGAATGATGAGGCAAAAAAACACATTATCTTCTGTAATAGCAGAAATCTATGAAGATTCATATACCCTCGGAACTAGTGGTACTAATACCATGGCAGATGCCTGGAGAAAAAACAATCCCCTCTCCCTTATTTCTCCATACAGGCATTCATTATGTAATTTCTTGTGATGACAAAGATCTACCCTGTGGCATCAGATTTCAAAATTTTATATTTTTAAAAATTAACACAGAATGATAAACAGTTCGAGTCACATTAATGTGACCACCTGTTAATATCCGGAATAATAACCATGTGTAGCTCGGACATGGCTAGACGGGGTGGAAGAGATTCAATGAGGTGCTGGAAAGTGTTCCCAGGTATATTGAGCTATGCTCACTGCAGTCAGTTGATAGTTATTGGAGGGTGTGAGGTGGAGTATCCATGGAGCGAATAACCGATCGAGGTGGTCCCATAGACGCTCAGTGGAAGAGGCCAGGGAAGAACAGTAAATTCTCCTCATGCACTTCTAAGCACTCACGTACAATTCTAGCTGTATGAGATGTCGCATTGTAGTGGTGGAAGATGCCATCATGCCCAGGAATAACAATATCCATGTACTGATGTATGTGGTCAGCAGGGATCGATGCGTACTTAAATCAATTCATATTGCCACCTACAATGCCATGAAACATTCTCCAGAACAGAACGCTGCCTCTGCCAGCTTGTTGCCATCCACAAATGGTTGAAGGGTGTTTGTTTTCTGACATTTTTCACCATATGCGGCATGTCTATCTGGTGAGATGGTGCAAAGAACTTGGTTCACCTGAGAAGGCCACCTTTTGCCAATCAGTGGTTATTCAATGTTGGTACTGTGGTGCAAATTCCAGCCTCTTCCACCGGTGCACAGTCATGCTGTCACCATCCGTCTGCTGCAGAGGCCCATAAGCAGCAACGTTCGCTGAACTGTTGTTCTGGACACACTTGCAGTAGCCCCCGGTTTATTTGGACAGTATGGTAAGTTGCTCCACTGCAGCACGTCGATTCACCCAACTGCACCACTATAGCCACTGTTCCCCTCTTCCATCTATGGCTCGTGGAGTACCATAATTTCCGCATCGCTTATTTTCTACAGTGCCATTTTGCCATGTGCTATATCTTTTACTGCAGCAGCACACGAAGAGTTTGCAAATTCTGCAGTTTATGAAATGCTGCCACCCTTGGTTCGAAAGCCAATAATCATTGCTTTTTATATGTCTGCATTGGAACAACTGAAATGTTTTTTGCATGCCTACAACAACACACTGTATATTCTCACCCAATCTACTGATGACACGTCATTTATTGCTTCATTTATTTAATGCTAATAACAAAATAGGAGGTGGTCACTTTAAAGGACCAGACTGTTTATAAAGGGAAAATGTCAAGCTTTAGCAAGAATAGGTAACTCCCCTCTCTCCTTCATCTATGGTATTCCTGATTTTAGATTATGGACAATACATGAAAGATTTACGAGCCAAATTTTTTTCCAGCAGAAACAGTGACTGGCCTATCTTATTTGGATATGTTATCAATCTAGCTTTTTACACAGTTGAAGAAAGATCTCCCCAACTTCATTTTTCAACAAAATGGGGCACTGCGGTTTGTCATTTTCTTAATACCGAGCTACCCTGCAGTTGATCAGATCACTTGGTGTAATATTCCTAGCTCACCTGATATGATCCCATGCAACTTCTTCCTTCTTCTTCTTCGGTGTTTATGCCACCTTTGCCCACCAGTTTATGCAAACTTAAACAATGTATTTCTGCTACCAATGACACATTACAATATATTTGACAAGAATTTTCATACTGTCTTGACATTGTACATGTGACTAAAGGATGTTATACTGAACATTTGTAAAACAAATTTAGCCATTTTTATTTTATATTCATGTATTAATTATTATTCTGTGTTGTTAATTTTTAAAAATAAAAAAAAAATTTGAAATTGGATGATCTTTTCTGAATTATCCTGTATTTGTACCTTTACAAAAGCTAAACTTAAATGCATCCTAATTAAGAACTGCCTTGAACTGTTTTGGCACTTTAATGTACTATCTAGGCATAAAACTTTTCTAGATTTATTGTTTATAAGCTACTGGGAATGATGAAAATAAATTAACTACTCAGATTTCTATACTATGCTTCTATTTTTATTTTGTCTAAAAAATATTAATTAATTTTTTTAATAATTCATTATTATAATTAGAATATTTTTTTAATATTCATTTTTTAGATTTAAGATTTATATACAAGGTGAACTGAAAGTCTAGCACATTCTGAAAAGAAATATCTCATGGTTTATGTAGAAAAGATCAGAATAACATCATTGTTTGTTATAAAATCAAAAAATTTGAAGGGACATTTTAGAAAAATCTGTTACGGTTTCTATTGCATGTAGAAGCAAAAATGCATTCTCTTACCCACTTAAGGCATTTTTTTTCATGAGTTTGGAATTAAAATTGTAAGTATCATTTCCTCCACCCAAGATATCACTAGAGATTGTTATCATCCCTCCCTGCAAGGGTTGGTGTCACCCACTCCCCTCAGAACTTCTCTCTTATTAGATCATACAAAATCTTTAATAATGTTGTTTGTACTTATTTTAATCATAATTCTAATTTATTGTAATTGTACAGTATAATCTACTTAAGTCAAAGTCAGTTAAATCAAAATTCCACTAAATCGAAATAAATTTGAAATCCCTACACCTACTTGAAAATTCGTCAGTTAAGTCAAATGTTTTTCTGATTAATTCTGGATAAGTCGAATAGATTTTAGCCAAGAAACGTTAGGGAAAAAAAACTGAACAAAATAAATAAATGCGAGAACACCAATCAGAGATGAACTTGAGAATTCTTTGATTGATGAACATCATAAGATCACGTGAACAATGGCAACAATTTAGACTAAGTGTTTTAGAAATAAGACTGTATTTAAGAACATGCATTTATTTATAAAGCAAAGAGTGTATTCTTCAAATTCTTATCTACAAAAATCATGGCTCAACACTCGAAGAAACGTAAGCTGAATAAATTATCAGTGGAAGTGAAATTGCAAATTTTACACCACCTACGGAACTCTTCGGTTAAAAAAGCTGATCTTGCAAAATAATTCAATATGCCATCGTCAACACTATCAACGATCATCAAAAACATGGGGGAAAATAAGAGATCAATTAAAATCTAACCGAATTTTGAAATTATCGAAAGCTGCACAGCATCAACTGCCCAGAGCAAAGATGATGATAGGAGTGAAAGAAAGCAAATGGATTCCAACATCTTCCGAGACAAAACAAGCATTAGAAATCGTTAAAGATTATTTCGTTCATATGCCTAATGTAAACGATAATGTTTTTAAAATGATATTTTCTGTAGACTCGAATGTATCTAAAATTTAAACCAGGCAAAAATTTATTATTTCAGCAAATAAATTGTCCATGTAATAAATAAAGCTACATAATGGTTAATTTCCAGTTTTATTTAATTACTGTAGTACATACATGATAACACATGAGCCTCAATCCAACCTCGTTTTGGGCATGTTGTTTAAGTCTAATTCCGATTTTCATGGTCCCCTGACACTTCGACTTAGCAGATTATACTGTAATAGCAATGACATAAAAAACTATACTCTTTTTCATGAGTGCTATACAATCAGTTTACCTCAGCTAATGACCTGCTTTCTTTTCTTAAAGATCAAAGAAAGTCCAGAAGGAAAAGAGTGATTAAGATTAGGGGTAAAATCTGATCTATAAGAAAAAAGACAATATCAAAAGAGAAAGGTTTCTTTCCTTTTTTCATATCATTTTACTATTTTATAGTGCACTGTTTTGCGTTATATGCATTATTTGATTGGAAAATTTGCAATATTTTATTTGGAAATTTTTAAATTTTATTTAGTGTTTTATTAAATATCAGTTTTGCTCAATAATATGATCCCCCTTCCCAATTGTAATCCATTTGTTTTTCCTTTTCCTTTCAAGAGGAGAAGTACTTGTTGCTCTACAAGAAAATATCTTGGGTTGCTGCCATTTACATTATCCTAAGACGATCTATTGTATGGTACCAATGTTATATGCAAGCTCTTGAGGTTCTGCCATGGTCTAGAGAATGTTTTCATAGATATCAAGTCACCTAATGCATGCAGAAAAAACAATGAATGTCATCATCATTATAAGAGCATTGTTGCTGATCATGTTAAACTATTCATGGACAATCTTTGCTCCAGGATATGGTAAATTTCTACAAGCACAACAATGCTACAAATCAAGGAAGACCAAGAGTTGTCTATTTCCATGATTTGCACAGAGCTTAATTCCCATGGAAAATTTGATGAAAAGTAAATGACTGTTCATACTTGAAAAACAAAGTAACGTTCATAAATAGTGTTCACTGAGCGAGTGCTTCTTCCAGAAACCAATGGCAAAAAATTTTACATTGATAATCCATTCCAAAAGCCATTGATGAATGCATTTGGATGAGTTTTTTTTTTTTTTTTTTTAGCATTTCTCTCTCAATTTACAAACACAGCTCAAACAATCACCATTTGCAGCAGTTGAAGAGGAAGCTCTCCTTGAGACAAGGGAAAATGTTTCTGTATAATTTAGTGCCGTCAAAATTTAGGTAAAGGTTGAAAAAGGGCAGGAGAAAAAAATGGAGAATAATTTTTCATCGTAATAAAAGAGACCATTTTATTTTAACTTATTTTTTATTACATGAAGAATAAGGGTGTGTGCAACTGATTGTTCATCTTTGTTCTCTTCTTTACACTTAATTTGGATCTACACTGAATGGCCAATTATAACTGAACGTAATAACTATTACTATCAGAGTGAGAATGATAAGACTGAATGAGTGAGATTTCTCAATAAATCGCAAGATGAGGTACACAAATCAGAGTTATACTTGGTTTGGTTGCCTTCTTGGCTTGTTTTAATAATATCAGTTCCTAGGGCAAATCGAGAATCTTAGAAATCACAAAAAATCTACCCAGAAGACAGCCTGTGGTGAAAAAGTTGCTCAAGGACAGGGATCTATGAGAAATGAGCATGGCAGTAAAGTCAAAGAATATTTCTGAATACACAACTTGCTGGACAATGACAAGAATGGGTGTTCACAGCCAATGGCTCTACGAGTACAACTCCTTTCAGCCAAAAACTGAAGTTTGCTTCTATACTCAGTCTCTCTCCATGTTGTAAAGAAGCTCACGTGACTAAAGTGACCTCTTTACTTGTCACTCCTCCTATGTCACATGACTCAGGCTTTTTATCCCTTCATGTTTTTTTTTATTTTTCCTTTTTTCTTCCAAAATGTCAAAGAAAGGAATTTTATTATTTTTTTATTTCTGAAATCTATTTGAAAAGCTTCAGCCATTTTCATCCCACCAAACACGAAAGCTGGCCTTAAGTTTCATGGAAAGGTCAACGCTCATAATGTCATAAGTCTATTGTGCGAAGCACTTTTTTTTTTATATGCATTATTTTGCATTTTCATAAAGATCACTTTAGTCATGTGAATTTCTCTACTGACACAGAAAGATGGGGTATAGTAGGTCTGTAGATGCTGCCATCTTACTGTTGATGATGATGATGATAATAATGTATAGTAGAACTTGGATATTACAAACTCGGTTAATACAAAAGCTTGCTTAATAAGAAATTTCTTCGTGTCCCAACCCCAAATTACTATTTTCTTGTTAAATTCTCCTAATATTACGAATGATATTTATTTGCAAACTCAGATATTTCGAAAAAATGTAAGCATAATTCAGCCCAAAATCACCTGAAAAAAGAATTTTTTTCCAATATTTGAAACAATTTTAAAAAATCTTATTGAAACAATTTTATTGATGAAACTTAGGCTTAGAGAGAGAAATTCTTCAGAATTAATTTTAAAGACTTTGTCGATGTTGATAGCGATTTAATAATGGCTGAGCCATTAACGGGTGATCCAAAAGTCGCGCACATCCAAATTCGATTGTCTATAAACAGTGTAATAGTTGAAACTTCTTCTTTGAAACTTTTATATTTTGAGCATATGTTGTAAAAAAAATACATATGGTGTGTAAATACTATTATTTAATGTCGTCTGGTTTTTATTATTATTATTATTTCGATGGGCGCGACTTTTGGATCACTCTGTAGAACAGATCCGCAAAAAGCAAGATGACAGATCCGAGATGAGTGATCAGGAGCAAGAAGCTCTTTCATTGAAAGAGTTAAACGATCTTTCTAGCAAATGAAAAACTTTATTTCTCACTGAAAGTGAAGTTACCGATAAGAATCACTAAACGTCATAAAAAACAGATGACAATTTTAGAATATTTTCATTCATCAACTGATTAAAATTTATTACTCTGTACTGTAATAGGCTATTGCAAATACTGTACAATCAAGTAATGTAATTTATCACTAAAAAAAGGCGTACAAGTTTCCATTTTTTTCTCTTCCTGGTTTATACGAAACTTGGGTATTACAATAAAATTTTTATCCCCCGGCCGATTCATAATATCCGAATTCTACTGTAATATGGTTTCCTTTCATGGCTGTCACAATCTCTGAATCTAAAATTGATCCAGATTGAAATCACCAACCTTCCAAATTGTTGGAGTTGCATGTTGCCAATACTGAAGAATTGTTTAAAACACCTAAAGGCCAATTTTGGAATCTTGAGGAGTCCATGCCCTGGTGAATTAGAGCAGTAATATTGGCTAGAGAGGGGAGCAAACACGTGATTAATGAAATTTTAATAAGTACAGTATTCTTAATAAATTAGCCACTCAGTGTAAATCAATATCAATTTCTTTACAAACTATCAAGTTATTACAAATCTATGAGGCTGATTTAAATTACCATCTTATTATTTTTGGTTTCTTAAAAAACCTAGAAATGCCAAAGAGGTCTCATTTTGTAGAAACCACATGGCATCTTTAACATACTTTTCGTTGGAGAAGTCTAGTTTGTTTATTTAAAAACATGTTCAAAATAATGATGCTTTAATTAACTTCCACAACAATGAAGAAAAAATAATTAACTTCCACATCTATGATGCAAATCCAAAGTAAACCATAGTTGTGCATAATCTATCCATGTCTACTAATTATGTACAATAGAATGATAAGTTAAATACAAAAGTAAATAAACACACTAACAAATACCACAGATACACTTCACAGATATTTGCATAAGGAATTATGTTACTTGAATCAATATATTATTATGGAGTAACATTATGCCGAAATAATATAAATCAAGTGTGGCATTATGGAGGATTTTCTTTGTATTTCTTTATCAGAATTCAAGAGAGTTTTTAATAGTAAAGAGATAACAATAACACGATAAAATACCAGCAGGGACAGCAGGGATAGATAAAATCAAAAGAGTGAGGAAGGAATTTCTTAGGCTGCAAAGGACAGTGCATAAATGTAGATAGAGAATTGTTTTACACCCAAGTTAGGGTAATTCCACATACCCTTTAGCCAGCACTAATGAAAGCAACAAATATACACTGTGTCTCAAATTTTTTGGGTTAAAATCCTACAGATAGTAAAGGACTGTTAACTGAGTATTTTGAGATAAGGAACCAGTGATCAAAATGCATTTTTCAGGCAATGACTAATACGTGCGAGGAATGTTTTTGTAAGCTGCTTCCGTTTTCATAGCAAACGGCAATGCATTTATCTATAAACAACTTACCGCTTAGAGCCATAACTTACACCTCATAGGAATAACTTAAGCTCAGATCAACTGATTAAAGTGTCGACCAGCAGTCTTAATACAGTGCAGGAAATCAAACCTTCCTGCTCTCTGTTGCACAAGAAGACTAGCAGCTTGGGTCATGGTAAGCAGCATCACATCAGATTTTACTGGGCTTTCATAAACAACTTGATGTGCCTCCAAAGGGAAAAGACAAACAGAGGAGACATGAATATCCAAGAATACAGATCCGGTGATCGCGCTGGCCACAGAATATCCCTTCTCATCCAACAATCAAGAAATCTCTTGTCCAGGTGCTTGCAGACATACAGTATTTTCGCGAATATACCCTGCAGGTTATACACTTTTTACATCCACGGGAGGGGGTACGGGATAATAAGGGTGCGGGTTTTACAATTTATTTTTTACATGAATGACATGCTGAACACTCTAATACTTCCGTGAAATAGGATTTCATGTTGGAAATTATGTTATAACTTTTTATACTGTCAATAAAGCTTTAATGAATTTCAATCTTCTGCTTTAAATAATATCCCGAAGTTTTTGAGTCCTCTATATTGGACACCCCGCAGGGTAAACAGGGGTGTGGGGGTTTCCAAGAAATTTTTTGTATAAAATTGGAATTTTTTGGGGAATACCGGGATGTGGGTGTACATGTATATTCGTGATAATATGGGAAACATCAGCCAGTTGTCTCCTATGAAAATGAAAGCAGCTTACAAAAACTTTCCACTCATGTATTACTCATTCAAGATCTCGTGGTGCCTGAAATATGCATTTCTGACCACTGGTTCCCGATCTCAATAAACTCTGTTTACAGTCCTCTGTAGAATTTTGACCCTAAAGGTTAGAGACACCCTGTATGCAATGACAATGACTGAAGGTTGATCAAGCAGTCAGCCAGGTGTATGTTTAGCATTATTTTCAGTAGGTGGGCAGGCTCTGAAATCTAGAAGTGTAAGTTTATTTTATTCATATTTGTAAGTATGCAAAAGATGATGCCATGTGCATGAGTAAAGATCAAGTGGACTGATTATTCTAGAAATTTGAAAATAACTTGTCTTGAATTGTAAACATTGTACAAGGTAACCAAAAATGTTTTTGCTGTTTGTGACATAGCATGGTTTATAAAAATAGCAAGAACTTTTTTGGTTACCTTGTAACTTATAATATTCTTCCATTCTTCTTATTGTATTGATTTTTTGTTGTATGTGTATTTTCATTAAGGGTTGTTTTCATTTTCCATGTACACTCATATATTTTGGTTTCCTTGTTATACTGTAGAATGATCTATTTTATTAAATAAACTATAGAATGATCCACTCACTCTACCTACCCATTTGGAATGTGAATATAGCAAAAACTACTGTTAAATACACTGGCATTAATGACCAGACAACCACTGGAATGTAAAAAAGGATCAGCCACACATATGATCCTTTAAAAGTACTGTGAACACTCTATATAGGGCATTTACAAACTCTGTGTACAAACTTTTTGGGTGGTAGATGACCTTATTTTGAATATATTTTGCCAATAAACTGGGAGTCGCAAATTAATCCTGGATACATAAAAAAAAATGTTAAACATCATGCATTCAACAGCGGTCTGAGACTTCCTCATAATGTTGCCTCTCTCGTTAACGTATTTCCATAAAACAAAGAAATTAGAAAACTTGATTTTGATGGTCAAAACGTTTTAATAATCAAATATTACATGCTTGTAAAATTACAAAAGGTGTTCCATCTATGCCTCAGTGTCTTGTCATTGAATTTTTGACAAGGCCAAAAATCCCTGCAGTGTCTCTTACATGGCCACTTGCAGCCACAATTCACGTTACCAGCTCCTCTTCTGAATTCACAGGAGTATCATACACCACATTCTTCATATGTCCCCAAAATGAGAAATCTATAGGTCTGGCGATAGAGGTGGTCAAGCAACTTGGCCAATTCATTTATCATAGAACATATTGTCTAAATGATATCGTACTGGTGTACGGAAATGGGCTGGTGCTCTGTCGTGTTGGAACCAGATGATTCTTCAGACAGCCAAGGGAACCTCCTGAACCAACTCTGGTAAAACTTGCTGCAAGAAGATTTCATAAACATCATTTAAACGTTCTGGAAGCAAGTATGGTCTGATGACATAAAAATGGAGAATCCCTGCCCAAAAACATTAACACAGCTTTTTTGTGGGTTTTTTTGTTTTTTTTTTTTGTATCAATTTACTTGCAATCCCCAATTTATTGGCAAAATATATTCAAAACAAGGTCCTCTGCCACCCCTAAAAGTTTGTACACAGAGTTCGTAAACACCCTGTATACATACATAGGTATAGCTAGTGAAATAAATGTATGACACAAATTGAGTGAGGCTGAACCAAGGTGCCCACAGACTCTGTCATTCCATGCACGAGACTTCTAGCAAATTCTAGATACTACAGGTAATAATGAGTGATGTAGTGGTGAAAGTAAACATGAGGGACCATAAACCCCAACTCCAACCAGGGAAACCAAAACAGTTGATAGACTGGAATCATTGATGTCTTTTAAGTGTGGTGAAGTCAAATTAGCAGGCTTTGTTAGAAACTGGCCATGGGGATTCCAGTATTCATACAATCTGTTGAGAGGTTGATTGATTGTTTCATTAGGTTTATGGGCACATGGACATCTAGGTCACTTTACACCCCTTCACATCACTAATAGCTTTACACAATCCCGAGAATTCCACATGACTACACACTATTTTCTTTTGCGCATTCCAGATTCAAACCTGCAACCTGATGGATCTGGGAACTGAAAAAATACATCCCAGCACTCTTGGCCAGTATCTGTTACGAGGAGTATGCATTTTAATTCTATGGATGAGCCAAAGCGAATAAGCCAACAATCACTATACGAAATGCTGCCAGTAATTACAGTGGTGCAAAAGACATTGCAGTAGATGTTGGAATATTGGAAGCACATCTTGTGTAGCGATAAATCATGATACATGTTGTGGCAACCCAAGTGATATGTCATAGCAAACGCCAGGAAAGCATTACTTAATACTGTCCATGGTGTGGAATTCAGTGGGGAAGAATTCTTTTATGGATGTCTTTTTCTAGGTTTGGTTTTAATCCACTGGCTTTTGTGCCTAGAACACTAAAGGCAATGGCTATAAGGCAATATTGGACAATTATGTGCTACCCATTTTATGGTAACAATTTGGAAATGGCAGTTTTCATTATATGCAATAACTGAACCCATTCATGAAAGCAAAGGTCACAACTGAGTGGTTTGCCAGGAAATGTGAGTGAATGCACTCAACTAGTATACAAAAATCATTGATCTGAGCCTAACTGAACATCTGTTAAGAATGCCAGTTGTAAATGAAACTGCCTATAAAATACTCGAGTTGTTCACCACGTTGCAAGAGGAACGGAACAAAACATTTGCAAACATTTACTGAAACTTACTTGTTAGTGGAAAGTCATCCTTGAAAGGCAAAGCTCTGATAGCGATGAATGGCATATCAATATCATATTTACCCCATATCAGATCCAAGAAAAGCACATTCTTATGGATGTCTAGTCATTAATTGTAATACAGTGTATATCTGTATTGATATTAACAGAGACATAATAAGTTGTTGCTATTTTCACATTCCATAAATATTTGTTGAAAACAGGCTTGTAGAGAGGTAGATAACTCTTATCTTATTTAATAATAAGTTATTCCATAAGATAACAAGCAAACAAAAATCTACAACAAACTTAAAATGAACTGGCTCTTCAAGCAAAGCTCACTTTTTTCATTGAAATACCTGCAAATAGATAGGTTAATATTTTCTTTCGCTGTAATTATGAGGGGTGACTGAAAAATAATGCAGTGTTGTACAGAACTGCAATATGCTGCCATGTAGTAGCCACATTCATCTACTACAGACATGCAATGATGAACTGAATTCCGTTGTCAATAGCTGTTGACATGGCTTCCAGTGTGCCTGCTATGTCAACTTATTTAATACAATGCAGAGTGATTGAATTTTTAATCGCAAAAGCGATTCCTAGCGATTTTCATCATTTGTCAAATTTAAAAAGGGGCATTCATTTCAACACAGATGTTGCAGTGAATTTGTTGTGAGGTTGTGGTTTCAAGGAAAGACTACCAGAATTCTTCACTGATGAGGAAATTGGTTTACCATTGGGAGAAATGCATAAGTGTAAATAAGCTTCGTGAAAAGTAAATGTACTAAAATGAACTTTCATAATTTGTTTCATTTTAATATCTCTTTTCATTTGCAAGTTATGATCGACTGTGCATTACTTTTCAGCCATCCCTCATGTATTATGGTCTCATTTTGTTCTCATGTCGATTTTGAAACATTCATTTGGAGTTTTCAATTTCAGTTTTCAACAAACTGACCATTTTATAAACATTATACAATCACAAATCTATTATAAATATCTTTTCATAGACTGTCTATTTTAATTTTTCCACTGATAAGAGATTGTTTTTTACAGTTTAGTCATTACTCTGCTTTTTTTGTCGAATTGATGTTTCAAAATTCCTTCAATAAAATCTTCTAGAATATGTATAAAGTTTAAATTTTTAATGCATGTATCTGTTGAGAAAAGTTGATTTGTATTCAAATTATTATTATTAATAAAAAGTCACCAAAACTGTGGATAAAAAAACTATAGAAACGAAAAAGAAACACTTTTCCAAAATAAAATACTTACAGATGTGCATTTTGAACGCCAATAACGTTTTCGTCAGTATTAAGCTGAAGAAGATGACATTGTCATTCAAAATACGCATCCATATATAAATATTTTATTGTGGAAATGTGTTTCTTCCTTTTTCGTTTCTATACAAATTAGTAATGTTATAGTTTATCACATTTTTAGTGGTATCCTTATTATATTGTTTAATTTGCTGCTTGATATACAAGATTCATTTATTAAATTACACTTCCGTGTATATGTATTTTCAATATATATACTCGGACTTATCGATTTAAAAGGAAATTTCCTTTTAAATGGTGACTCATTCCATGAATAAACACAATTCACATCTGACACAGCTTGCTGCACTGATCCGAGCATCCAATTCTCTGTCCTGCCATCCATCACTCACGTATATTCATGGAGATATAAAAGATTCTTTAAAATAAATAAATAAATAAAAATTTTTTTCATAAGTTTTTTTTGTTGACTTCATATCAGCGTAAGGAGAGGTTAATACTGGTGTCCAGTCCAAAAATGAATATTTAGAGAAAAGCCTTTATAGTTTTGTTTATTTTTGAGAGCAACTGAAATTCAACTCATTCTATCGAATATATCTTTCTAAACTTTCACGCCATTTGCTTCAGCTTTTTATAAGAAGAGTTCTATACATTTAGCTAATAAATTATGCAAAACACATTTTGGTAACACTTGCTCATGCGCAGTTAAACAGTATTTAGTAAAAATGCTCATATTTCATCAAATATTTAATATTGTTATATTCTGATTGCAGGGTATTGTATCTAGGGTTGCCAGGTGTGCATTCGTTATCCCGCCCAATTGCCATCAAAATATACCCCAAAAGGAGCCCAACTTATCTCGTGACATCATCATACGAAATGCTGCTATAGATGGCAGCAGCGTCAGGCAAAATTAGAGCACTATAGAGAGCACCTATTTAGACCCTTAGCAAGATATGAATATGCGTATTCGGAAAATGTGGAATGTGGAATAACTGGTTCGGAAAATGAAGATTATCATCCGTGAGGTCAAAGTTATTCTGCATCCGGTAGGCAAATGAGGGAAAACCAAAGTTAGGGATGGACATTCTTATCTTACCGATTAAAGTAAAAGAAAAATGAATCTGTATTTTCTTATTAATAAAGTGAAAAAGAATCCATTTTTTTTAATACAGTAAAAAAATAAATTTTTTAACTGACAAAGTAAAAAATAATACATTTAAGAAAGTAAAAATTGTTTGCTATCTACATTAATTGAAAACAAAATATTTAATCCATGTACATATCATTCGTAAATCTTTATAACCTTCCAAATTCGTAAAAACACTCGCAAGAAGCCCAAATTCCAAATTTCACATGAAGGATATATGTTCCAAAGTTGGAACTTTAAATCTATTTCTCAAATCAGTCTTTGTTAGCGTTACCTGAAAAACGTGAAATGTATGCGAGGCCGAAAGTATCTGTGTCGATTATTAATAAAGTAATCGATTTGTGCATCGATTAAAATAAAGTAACCGATTTGTGCATCAATTAATTGAGTATAAATAATCGATTGCAAATAATAGTAATCGACACTTTGCGTTGTGAGTCCCTACCATAGAGTCCCTTCTGTAGCTTTCCAATTACACGTGAAAAGACAACTCCACTCAAAAAAATCGATATCATTTCTTTGGCAGAATATCAATATTTGAAACAAATAAAATATGACTGCAGCAATAGAAAAAACTTTAAAATCATTAGTTCATTATGAAAATCGCGTTTAAAGTGCGAAAAATACTACTTCCTGGCGTTCCATTTTGTATCAGCTGACGTCTAAGATCGACATCATGGAAGGGCTAGATTAGGCTCTAGTCCCATAAATATTAGAGAGAAGCTACGATCCCTAATTAAATAAAATCATGCCCACCATCGTAAAAAAAGCACTTGTATAGAAATAAATGCATGGTGTTCACTTCAGTCAATCCCATAATGTTACTTTCTCTTGTGTAATGACGTTACTTTCTCTTGTTCACTTCCTCTTGACCTTCGTGATTTTCGTTCGTTTTTCGATTTGATATATCTCGAACTTTCATTTTAAATAAAGTTGTATATTAGGGTGGAGTTGTCCTTTAACAGTCAACAAGAAGTTTTTCTGTTTCCTGCCCAAAATCTGCCCAACCCACCCAACGAATTTTTTCCAGCCCAACAGATAAAAAAGTAGCCCAATTGGGCGGTTTCTAGCTCAACCTGGCAACCCTAATTGTATCTACTGTGGTTTGTCAATTTCCGGTAAAGGTTAAAACCCTGCATGTTAAAAACAAAAAACTTATGAAAAAATTTTAAAGAAACCTTAATATCTCCATGAATATACATGCCATTCTCATACAAATGAATACAGATAAGCCTCATAAGCAAATACTACAGCTACAATGCATTTCAAGCATTATTTTTTACAGGGTGATCCCAATCATTATTTTTTTTGGTTCAATTTGTTGCTGGTCCCCTATTTGCCTTCGGGACAAAATCTTCACTGAAACATACGAAAGTTTCAGGATAATTCGTCAAGAATTTGTCTAGATATTCGACAAAATGTCTACAATCAAACATCTCCAATTACTTTTTGGTAGATAGTGCATTTTAATGATAAAATAGATAATTGTTTCGGTTAAATAACGAATTGACAATTTAGAATTTATTTTTGGTGATAACAATCATAATTATAACAATCATGCTTCCATTGTATGAAGTCTTAAAAGTTATAATTGAAAAGGCTCCAATAATTTAAATATTTAAGAAAATCTGTTTGAACCCAAGGATACACGACAGCATACTGTGCAGAATAATAAGTGAACAACTTTCAGAGCACTCATTTTTTTTTCAGTACAAGACCAATATTGAATATTTATTTCTTATTTTGTGTAAAGAGGTCTCATTTGAAATGCCCTGATTTCATTTTGTTACAAAGAAATATTTATTGTGAACTTTGGTTATTACATAGCAATTATATGTTCTATAGATGTCAAGGTTTTTAGATAAAAATCACCAGATTTCTACAAATGCTCTTTTCGTGACACAGGGGATGTCCAGTCTATATTCGATTTCTGTCACACCTTTAAATGCTGCAGCATTTCAGGAGTGACACTACCAATAGCATTCAGAAAGCTAGTGGGCTTGCTATGGCTAGAAGTAGCATCTCCTAGCCGTCAAGTGGACTTGAATGCTCTGCTAGACCAAGGATTAGCCATCAAAGATCGAAATCGAAGGGAAGCAATAAACGAATGAAAAAAGGGTGAAAAGATGGGGGAAAATGAAAAATTTCCCGCTTTATTCTGATTAATTTCTGTTGCAAGCTCTAATTGTTCATTAATTCAATAATAAAATCAACGGAGAGTTAATTATCTCAAAATAAAAGTTAAATATTTTATTAGTCATACAGAAGTAAGAAAATATTCAATGCTACAATCTCTTCTTGACTTAGCCGTATATATCTCATCGCTGGTGTGTAAAATAAATTTATGTCCATTAACAACGACTCACGTTTCGATCATTGTTTCATGAACATTTGCTTCAGTGGGTGCAGCCATCTTGCAAATGAACAACAAAACCAACTTTTGAGCAGCTAGCTTAAAAACCTAGCTGGCAATGGATGGCCGGAGCTAGCGTACCCTAACGAACGCGTTCAGGAAAAGGGCTAAGCTAGCTCACCTAG
Organism: Rhysida immarginata; assembly: GCA_023313115.1. Lineage (NCBI taxonomy): Eukaryota > Metazoa > Arthropoda > Chilopoda > Scolopendromorpha > Scolopendridae > Rhysida > Rhysida immarginata. Next base: position 148,767 of record JAHWFO010103031.1, read on the forward strand.
TTGGAGCGAGCCGGCTACCTTTCTGAATTCACCTCAGGTTTTGCAAGTCTTTCTAAGGTCAGGCTCCTCCATGTCTCTTCAGGTCAGACCCAGTGAACAGAATATTGGCTGGTTTATTAGAATATTTGGCGTCAGGTCACCAGGTGGACTCAAGAACTAGAAAGCCTATGCCCTAGCCCTCTTGGCCAGCAACCAGAAGCTTGCATTTACTATTTCTTTATTCTTTTCAAAGCTGGTTATTATTTATTTAGTGTAATGCACATGCACATGATTTCACCATTTTTTATTTGTTTCAGCCTGTCTCAGTCCACTGCAGGACATAGGCCTCCCCCATCGGGGGGATTTGGTCTAACCTCCCATGCTGACCAGACAAGTTAGAAGATGCATTTTTGAGCTTCTGCCTGCTTTTTACGACTGCTACAAGGAGGTAGTTAGCAGCCGGGACCGGATGATAGTCCGCACATCTATCATGGTTAGTGCATATTCTGTTCATTGACATCCATACACTGTGAGGCCGTTCAAAAGCAGGAGTTTCTCCTTTTTACACGGAAGGTTCTGACAGTTGGGAGGATAAGTCTCTGTCCAGTGTCGTTCCCAAGAGCCTATCAGATGTTTTGAATGGCGACAACGATAACAAAATTACACTAGGTGTACATAATTATAGGCAATCACGAAGGCTGTTATATGAGCCCAATAGTATTTTCAAAGCTGGTGTCATATTATGATATACTTGGTGGTATTCTCACTGCACTGAAACAATTGACTTAAACAAGTTCACAATTTACCCCTTTTCCTATGGAGTGGCCATTTTTTTTTTCTTTCATTGACAACAATGCACAAGAACTATCGGAAATGGAAAAATTCAGGCAAAAACTTTCAACATAAATTCACTTAATGATTTTTACATGGCCATTGGAATCAGGCATTTCAATTGAGATATCCTGTATTAGTGATCAATTTGTGTGAATTTATTTCAATATAATTTTTATATTTTTGCAGTTTGGTGTACAATTGATACTTTCTGCATAAAAACAATCACACATCAAACAGGAAAACTACAAAATTCATATGAAAAGACTCAAATTTAAACAAAATTAAAGATATTGCTAAAATAAAATCAAATACTGGTGAGCAAAAAAATAATCAACAGAAATCTACACAAATTGGTCAATATCTTGTAACACAAAAAAAATATTGATAAACATCAAAAAATAAAAGTCAAAATCAACAATAGCATTTCATTGTTATAAAAATAATGTCTTCATCATTGTTTAAAGACATCAACAAAATATATTTTCCAATTCATCATCACCATATTATTTTAATACCAAGTGAACATCAAATAGTAAGTAACAAATTTTTATTTAAACAGGCTAGATTTTAACACCCCCCTCCCCCTGCACTGGAAGCTAGGGAAACCTAGTGATCATTGTTGAAGGAGAGAATGATGATTACGTCTTACATCCTTTTACTTATAGCCATTAAAAAAGAAGGAAAGATTGCATTTTAGCATACATTAAGAAATACTAGAGATACAGCAAGAGATTGTTGAAAGTGGGAAACTGCAACACTAGCAGTCCTGGTGAATTAGGTGGGTGAAAGTTTTGTTTCCATAGCAACCCTGTGAACAAGTACATGGTGAAACACAAATGATTGGAGCAGTTTCATAATTTTATTGTAGGTGTATTACTTTACAAGTAAATAAAGCAACTCACCAAATTTGTTTAAATAACTGCATGATGGTCAATATTGCAGTAAACATTAAATTAATAAAAGAAAGGGCCTAGGATTAGTGTTATGGTAGCATTTAACATAGCCGATGTGGTTAGAAATGCATTTCATCATCAGTAATATATGATAACATACCTTGACAATGAAATGTATTTCAAAAAGCATTTCATCCATCCCTGATGTTACCATATTGCTAATCCTAGACCCTTTCTTTTTTATTGTTAGATATTTTTTTGTTCATGTTACATTTTTTTTTTAAATTTTTTAAATTTAATTTATGAATTGGGATCCAATACGTTCATCCAGGGCCTGTATGGCCAGATGCCGACGAATTGGGTCCCCTGGATGGACCTGGATTGACGACATGTGCTCAATATATGCCCCTTTGACTCTACAGATATAAAATCTATAATAGAATCTATCCTGTATTATAAACATATCCCTGTTAATTTGAGCAAACGATTGGTGATGCGACCCTGCATTCTGGCATATCAGTAGTACGAACACTGAGAACTTCACATCCCCTATACAAAGAAATCACAAGACAGTGGAGCATGGAGGCCATAGCAGCTGTCTTGATCCATCAATATTGCAACTATATCGGTCTAGCAGCCACAAGCAGAAAAATATATCTGCCAAAAATTTAAAAAAAAAACCCTTGGTGAGTTGCTCTATGAATTTGCAAAGTTTTGTGATGATACATATGTCATATGAGGCATGTTTTTTTACTTAAGTACTGTTTTGATAATAATAAAAGAAACAAGGACAATTTTTTGTAACACTGTAATTTTTATATTATACTTTTCAGCATAATTTCCACCTATATTAAACAATTTTTTGTATCGTACGACCATAGTAATCAGCCGCCTGATTTGCTAACCACACCAGCATGGTTGTTTAGATGTTGTCGTCATAGTTGTAGTACCGACCGCCAAGGTGAATTTTTAAAAGCAAGAAGCAATGATTATCGCTGGGCATTATCTCAGGGTAATCAAATTATTCTCAGCCAAATGGCATGATGAGATCTTGGGTTTGAAAGCCATGTCTGGACGAGCTTTGTTGTGAAGCAAAACAGATACAGCATTTTCACTAATCTGCTGATGAATTTTGGTTGCTTTCACATCTCACATTAAAGACACGAATGACAGCATGTATTTCACAATTAGAAGGGTTTCAAAGAAGTTGGAATTCAGAAGCTGGTCGTACAATGCGATACATGCCTTAATATAGGAGGAAATTTTGTTGAAAAGTGCAGTGGAACTTAGTTCACGAATGTCCTGGTTCACAAACGTCAGTTTTTGTTTTGGTTTATGCACCAAATTCAGGTTCACGAACTGGCAACATCACTTACTTGCTATTGTATGCATGCGCAGATTGATAGTGTCATTTTGTACCTCATGTATTCGCTTTGTACCCAAATGAATATCACTCACAATTTAGGTTTTATATCTTCAATGTTATTCTTAAATTACTGTACTGCGCCCATATTAAAATTAATGGAAAAAAATCTGTTTTGATCGCTGGAACGGATTAATTGTATTAACATTGATTTGAATGGGGAAAATTGTCTATGTTCACGAACAGACTCCTGGAATGGATTAAGTTCGTGAACCAAGGTTCCATTGTAGATTAAGGTTCAGGCTTTCATGTAAAAATTAAGATTTAATTAAATAGATGAATCTCATTTTTTTAAAATTTTGATAAAAGTTACCAATGGAATAAATAAAAGTTACCAACAAATAAAATAAAAGTTACCAATGGAATTGTTCGGTCTTCTGTTTGCTGACACATGCCTTATTAAGGTAATTTTTGGTATTTCTTGATTTGCATGTTGAACATAGATAACATTCTTTGTGAAATGCATAGGGAGGTAACTAATAAATTCAACATGCAAATCAAGAAATTTTTTTATTTTGTTTTGTTGGTGATCCATTCATCGGATTTTGGAAAATTTTTTATTTTGTTTTGTTTGGAATTCCATGCTGAACAAGTCTTCAATTGGAATTTTTCATGTATCTGTTATGGTTTTTAAGAAAAAATTTGAATGTGTCCTATTTGGGATGATGAAAAGTGCACCATGGGATAGGTCACCCACAACTTCCTATTCATTGGAAGACAGAACAATTCCAGAATGGCAAGCTACACTGCTCCTGAAATGGTCAACATGATCTTCTGCTTTGGATTGTCGGTGATCCGTTCATCGGATTTTGGAATTTCATTGCATTCATCAAAATTGACATATCTGCTTCAGTTACAAAAATAAATGGGGGAGAGGGGCTCATGTAAATATAATATAAATTAAGGTGTTAAAAATATTGTCCTTGTTTTTTTTTTGTTTTTTTTTTTTATATCAAAACAATACTTAGGTCAGTTTCACACAGCGAACGCTACGCACGGGGACTCCGCACCCTCATGTGATGTTTTCACAGTCAAGCGGACAACTATGCAGACGGATGCAGCCGAAAATAGCAGCCCGGTTTGAGGCTATAAAATATATCCCGGTTTGAGGGTTTAAAAATGCACATTGCTGGAAAAATACACGATGAGCTCGCTGCAATTAAAGGCTGTCGCAGCCTATTACATATTCAGAAAAAGAAATTCGCAACCTCAGAGAAGGTTTTGGTTGCTGGAATAATCGGGTAATTTCTGGCAAACTGAAATAGTTCAAGGTAAACGGAACGCATTGAGAGTGTTTGTTGATATTTATGTTGTACAGTATTCAATTTTGAATAAAGACATGAGCAATTTAATTTCGGGCCTTTTAAATATTCATCTGTTAATTAGTAAATGAAACATGATCGGGGAAAAAAAAGCAACCAGACAAAATGCAACTCCCTCAGTTTGAAGCAGTTTTGAAGTTGCCATATTTTCGAGAAGTTATTTTCATATTACCTATTGGCGACTGATTGTAATTTATTGTCGTCCATTAAAGAAAACTGCAAAATTCAGAATATGAATGCATCCTTATTAATCGATGTTTTCATATAATATCGATACATCGAATGTCTAAGAAAAACACTAATTATTTTCCAAAATACAGGGGGGGAAATGAATAAAATGATAAGGACTTACTAAAAAAAAACAACCTAAAAATACTAAAAATCTAGCAAAAATTCAAAAATACTAAAAAAAACTACTAGATGCGAAAAAAACTCCAAAAATATACCAATTTGGTAGAAAGCATACTGAATCTGATAATCTCTTCATCTCCAAATTTATTCTTCTGCATGCGGACTCTGCGTGACTGTAAAAGCAACACTACTTTTAATGGCATTTACTGATGCAGACGATCCGCATTACAGACGGGCCATGCGGACGATCCGGACTACTCTGAAAGCGCCTACAGTTACAATAGGACTTCGTCCCCGCGCGGACCGTCCGCAGCAGTGTGAAACAGGCCTTACTTAAAAAACACGCCTCCTATACTGCACTTACAATAAAGTCATGAAACCACTCAATCATCTGTTTCACCCTGTATTATTATAGTGCACGATGTAAAAGATTTTTCTCTGGAAAAATTGTTGGTTTTTTAAAAAATGGATAATGCAATTAAAAAAAAAAGAAAAGGTTCATTGGGTGCTTGGTTTTGCTTTCATACTCTAAGCTTTAAAAACACATGCGAAAAAAAAAATTCACTTGGAAGCTATGCTCAACCGATTCACCAGGATTTCTAATGTTCATGGTTTCCCATTTTCAACAATCTCTTGTTGCGTCTTTGGTATTTGTTAATCTACGATTTTATATTCCAGTGAAGTGGAGGGGGTTACCCTAAAATCTAGCCAATAACTTATTATAAAAAATGTCATTCAATTTCTGTTCAATTTGTGAAGACTGTTCCAGAAAACTGTAACACATGAATTTAAATGTGAAAACTTGATGGATTTAACATGTAAAAAAAGGGTTCTTGATGTTTAGGAATATTTTGACAGCCAGATGTTTAAAGCTAAATGTATAAACCAATGATAATGAAAAGAAAAATTCCTTCATGTAACTAATGGTGAAGAAAATTTACAGATTTTTTCTGTACTTAATAGCATCCAAAATCTAGTCCTGCTGCAAGAAAGTCTCATCCAAAAACCTTCAAAGCTAATTTGCATCAGAAATGAATATGAACTGCGAGATCGTCAATAAATGCTCTCATTCGAATACGAGAGCTTTCCAATTTTTAAACAGCATTATAGAAACAATTTCAACCTATATTGAAAAAAAATTTCCACATTATTAATTTCAACACATACCATCACGTACGTACAGAATAAGCCTGCCAATTTTCTAACAAAGGTTTTGGGATACTGTAAGAATGAGAGTGATTATAAGAACTGTTCAAATATGGAAGAAATATTGAAGCTGAGTATTAAATGTTTGAATTTTAAAGTTAAAAACAATTTGTAAAAAATGTGCGTGAAACATCTTCTACAGTCATTAAAAGAATTTCCTAGCAGAGTGATGGTCCTCTAAAGGCAGAACTAAACAGAAGGTATACAGCAGCAAGAATAAAAGGAGGCAACTACCAAAGGGAGTAATGGAATAGTGAAAGGTAGCAAGCAGTGAGCAGAATAGACACAAGCATGCACACGCAATACTTACACCAGACACAAGCTGGTCTGCACTACTGACCCTGGCTACTTTGTTCTTGTAGAGATGCTTCTTAACAAGCTGTTCCACTTGCATGTTCCACTTCATGAAAATCACATAGCATGAGTAGATGCCAAGCAGCAATAAGGCCTCGAACCAATAGATTCTGTCGTCCAGGAAGCATAGGATAAGCACAATCAAACTGATGCTGTAAAAGGAGACATCTCGAAAGAGGGGCCACCAAGTTAATTGAAGGACACCATGGCTAAAAAGTGAGCACATCCCGATAACAAAAAGAATATTGAAGACAGCTGAACCTACAATAGTGCCGATGCCAACATCATCAAACGATACGAATACACCAATAATACTTGTGAAGAGTTCAGGAGCACTACCTCCAGCTGCCATAAATGTTGCTCCGGCAACATCATCTTGAATAGCTAATTTTTCGATAATTACATCCAATGAGGGGACAAAGAATTCATCACACACAATAGCAAGAGCCACAAACATGTAGATCAACCCAACCATGTGCAACAGCACTGCACCATGTCTCCTCTGTGGCAAAGAGAAAAGATCCGTAGGAAACAAAGGATCTTTTTTAATTTCTTCTTCTGTTGCATTATTCTTTTCACTTTCTTCACTTGTTTGATCAGTTTGATCAGTATTTTCGGATTGAGAGAGCAAATGTCGATGTAGTAACTCCCCATCTTCAGCATGACAAGGGGTCCGGATGATAGTTTTACTTGATGTTATCCACCCATAGTCAAGTAAAGGCTGAAATGCTGAAAAATAGCCAAGCATTACCACAGCTGTCATTCCCAACAATCGTGGGCCCCGCCACCTTCGGCCAAGATATTTACGCATGTGTTTCATGCTGGCTTTGTGCAAGATGAACTATAACACAGAAGATATTGAAATTCTTTTCATGCTTCTGCAAGTAAAAGGAATCCTGCATGGAAATGTAGGTATTACAGATGTCTTCAATACATACATGTTGGCACATGTATGTTACCAAATGGATCAATGATGTATCCTTGTCAAGTTCATACTGCAAAGACAAAAAAAAAAAAGAATAAAAAAAGATATTAGTTATATCAATGTACTTTCAACTCTACAAAATATTACTAATTGACTTAAAGGACAACTCCATGTTCACATTTATTTAATTTGAAAATTTAACTTATAAAGCAAAACAAAAAAAAACAAAACAAAAAGAAACAGTAAGACCCTATCAATTACTAACAGAAGTAAATCTAGGAAAAAAGAACAGCTCAGAATGTGCGATACTGCATTGCCAGAACATTCTTAATTAAAACTGTCATTACTGTATTTACGAAACTGGTTGTTCAGTCTCCAACTGTTTCAGAATTTTTTTGGTTTTGACTTCAGATTCGGAGAGACCAAATGATTAACTTTAACCACCATTTAGGTCACGTTCCCAAATATACAGGGTGTAAATGGATGACGTTTCACAAATTTAAGGATATGTAGAGGATGATGTGGTGAACATTTTTTATTAATAAACCCATAGTCTCAAATGAAAAGCGACGGAGTCACAGCTTGTTTGATGTCCTGGTTTGTCAAGCATTGGACTAGGCACGTTTACTACGATGTCCCCTGTCATTGCATCTTGTAGGCCTTATGCAGACTGTCAGCTCGCAGGCTATTTTCAAATTGTACCATCCGGATGCACAGCACATTCTCCAATCACATAATCTTACATATCAGGTTGGTACGAAATACCCGTTGTTAGTTTGGAACATTCCATAAGGGTGAAGGTTTTTTTCGCTCTACGTTTTGTGCTGTATGAGTTCAGGAATGGACTTTACTGTGAGGCAGGAAACAGCGAGAACTTTCGTACCCAATTACGTACAGAACTGTTACTGGACTGTCCCATTTCAGATCGCCACGGCTTGATGCAAAACAGAGCATCAAACATGCTGTGGCTCCATCGCTTTTCGTTTGGGACTATGGGTTTGTTAATAAAAAATGTTCACCACATCATCCTCTACACATCCTTAAATTTGTGAAATGTCGTCCATTTACATCCTGTATAGAAAATGTGAACCTGTTAGTACAAACCACTTATGAATCTCATAGATCAATAGCTAATGCGTTTCAAAGCGTATGTGAGAATAAAAAAGTAAAGCAACCTTATACAGCATGTCCCAAAAGGTCGTTTACAAACTTTACAGGCTGGTCTGTCATATTATGACAAACAAGTTTTACGTAAGAAGTTGTGTCCGAAAATCAAACCATGGGGTGCTACAGCAATGTGACCGACAAGCAAAAAAAGAGACATGCAAAAACGTTAACATAACTTTATTAACAAAAACAAACTTATGAGTCATGGTTTACAGAAAATGTTAAAAATTCCATCCATCCACTGCAATGTGTGCTTCACTTAATCTGCAGTGCAATTGTCCAAACAATGGATGACTTGGCAGACGTCTGTTTGGGAAGTGCTCTCGATACACGTGTCTCACTGCTTGTCCATTTCCATCCACAGCCCCATAAACGTAATGCATATCGACCAATTCTTCATTACAGAACTGATGCATCTTGCTCTTGCAATGTCCTTGCCTGAAATGATCCCACTTTCCGCTCTCTAGCGATGACTGGTCACGTTTCGGACACAACTTTCTATGTAAAACTTGTTCGTCATGGTCAGACAGACCAGCACGTAAAGTTTGTAAACGACTTTTTGGGACACCCTATATATCTTTAAGATTGAGTTTATTATATGCAGAGTGTAAATTAAATATTTGAAACGTAAGCAGTATATAACAAAACTTCAACAAAATTTGGTCTTATTTTGTCTTTAGGAACCGGTCCTCCACGTAGCGCTCAACATTTAATTATATACAGAGTTACAAGGTTATTCGTAATCCCCTCTGGGGAATTATCAATGGATTATGCAAAAGCTATGACAGATACAACAAGAACATTCATATGAACACATACACAATATCTCAAGTTTGTATCTACAACCAATCCATGGTATGCCTGATGAATTCCGCACTAGAAGGCAGATAGAAAGGTAAGCAAAAAAAATATGGCAGTATTCTGGTGAAAAGAAGGCATTTTGCACTGTGGAATTCACGAAATGTGAATCTGTTGTGACTGTCCAACGTCGATTTCGAGCGAAACATCACACTGAAGCATTGATGGACGTGTGGCTCAAGAAATTCAAGGAGACCTCTCCAGAACCATCAGTTGAGATAATTGAGCAGGTGAGACAACCATTCGCTAGGAGCCTGGAAAAGTCAACAAATCATGCAAAGATTTGGTATACATGTCCCGGATGCCACATTCTGTGGCAGAACTGCAAGAAATAATCATGCATGCATTCGTTGGTATCGACAGTGACATGCCGGGACATGTATGGTAGGAATTGGAATACAGAACTGATATCATACGAAAGACTGGTCATACGCCAAGTTCCAGTTCTCACATTGACGATATTTGCCGCAAAACTACCAGGACACTTGGTTTTGTTATTAGAGCTTCCAGATACGAACTCTGTGTAACATCCTAAGAGTATTATATGTGGCACTTATCAGACCAATTCTTGAATACAGTGTGGCCTGGGCTCCCCATCAGATTGGACACATTCAACGACTTAAGTAAAATCCAGGATTGACTTAAAAGCATTGCCGAAGTTAAACTCAGGTTTGAATAAGTTACAGTGCTCATCGACTCTGTTGGGGATTTCCCGGGACTTATTCCCCTGATCAAACTAAGACATTTTCATGATGCAATCTTTTGAAAAAGATTCTTAATCCCAACATCGACTGTCCTGACCTATTGAGTTACATCCAGCTTAAACGCACATGCTCCCTTGAACTGTTTTGTCAACAGGCATTCACCTCCTTGACCCTCGTCTTCATAAGGTAGAAAATATCGTTTCCCCCTTATCACGAATTCTTTTTCAATTGCATACAACATTTAAAGAGAACTTTTATAACTTTAGGCTGCATCGCTTAATTCTTTGGCTTTGTATAGTTCAGTATTACTTGTGTACCAATTGTTATTTTCAACAATTTTTCCTTTCTTTTCATTATGCATGTCTGCAACTCCTCTTTTAAATAAAAATGGTATAATCCGTAAATAAATAAATAAAAATGGAAAGCTTACATTTCAAGATTATTACATGCATTGAATGAAGACAACCCCGATCGAAGAAGACCACATTGCCACCCAGACATAGAAGATTACTTGATAACAGCTTGCTAGGAAAATGGATAAGAGATTGCCATATTCAAAAGTATCTTGATGCTCATGATAATCACGATGAATATCTGCTGTAATTGTAGAAGTCAAAGAGGAGTTATATTCATCCTTTGATGTCTGTATGAATGTAGTGTTACAAATTTTATGTAATTTTTTTTTTTGATGAAGCATGTATACATTATTTTTGGTCTACTCTACTGTCCGCACGCCACGAGAAGACTGCAGAGTTATTTAATGTGCTCGTATGGTGTCACTTTAGTTGCAGATCGGTCAATAGTTATGAAGGGAGGAAAAGCGCTAAAATCAAGTAGCGCAAAAGTGAGTTCTGGCCGCGTTTCCAAACAAAGAAAACGTTTGCATGGAGGTAGATACCTGATAAATATGAAAAAAAGAAGAAAATCGTCCTATTGTTTACATCGATGAAACGTGGATCGACTCAAATTTGGCTTTGTCCCCCAGCACTGAATAGAGTCATCTGCAACTGCAACGACACCATATGATCACATTAAGCAACTTAGTGGTCTTCTCGTGGCGTGCAGACAGTATATACAGAGTTTTTAGAAAATGTATACAAACTTTTATGGGTGGTGAGAGGACCTTATTTTGAATATATTTTGCCAATATTTTGCCAATGAATTCTTGATACATAAAAAAACGTCAAACATCATACATACAAGAGCTGTCCGAGACTTCCTCATAATATTGTCTCTCTCGTTAATGTATTTCCAGAAAACAGAAATTAGAAAACCTTATAGTGATTGTCACAATGTTTTTAATAACCAAATACTACTGTCTGTAAAAGTGTTCAAACTGATAGCAATGTATGCCTCAGTCTTCTCATTGAATTTCTGACATGGCCAAAAATCCCTGCAGTGTCACTTACATAGTTTACTGGGAGCACAGTTTGACAGATAATATTATGAGGAAGTATCCGACAGCTGTTGTATGTTTGATAATTATTTATGTATTGTAGCGGCCCCCTTCTGCTAAATTGACTTGTCAAACCTACCTGTTAAGAAAAACGTTCTTAGGTGACAATTTTCCCTATCCAATAGACCCAATGTTGTAATGATTTCCCTGTGTCATTGTTTTTCTGATGAAATTTAAAATGGACATGCCATAATATTTTTTTTTTCTGTGTGTGTGAACCTTGTCTCACCATTATTGAAAAACTATTCGATTTTCATGACTTTATGTTCCCTATTTCAGTTCTCTGTGGACAATTATTAATTTTTAGTTGATGCAATCGTAATATCTACAATGATTTAGACTAAATAAAAAAATAATAAAACAACATTTGAGTTATTCTGAGTGCTGATCATCTAAGTTTTGTAATCCTTGATTGTTGTGATATGTTAAAATAAATGATGAAACCTTTTGACAATGAAAATGTGCATTTTCCTAGAACCGTAACTAAAGTAAACAATGGGAAAATACATCATTCATTGGACAGCTTGGAAAAAAAGACAGACAGACGAAAAAGAAAAAAAAAAACAACCAATAAAGGAATGGAACAAAAGATGAGTTCCCGACGGCATAAGCCCCAGGAGATGGTTTTATTGTTCCTTAAAAAGACAGAAAAGAAGTCTTCTTTATCCACATTATAAATGAAATTTTATTTTTCCTTTGAAATTGTGATTTATTTGAATTATTTTTATCCTAGATCGTAGTATTTTCCAAACTTTTCCTTTAACTGTTCTGATCCGAAGATTCTTGCCCACATGAACGAAGAAGGACAATCGCCTATCGTTTTTTGACTAGTTCGAGGGATCTCTGCCCGTCCTTAGCGCAGTCAACGGATCGCCGTTGGAGTACGGGATGCCAAACTGAAGAAAGGACCATGACGATGTAACCCTTCTATGCCGACATACTTTGAGTAGTCTTCCCCTCTGGACTGTCTGCATGATCATATCCATCCCTCCTCTACTTCTTCACCTTAAAACACTGAGAAGTCAGCCCAACAACACCTCCATGGGACTCTGACCAGGTTGGCCAGCCCTTTAGCGATTAGACGTCCAATGGGAAAACAAGGTAAACCTTTTATTTTCTTTTCCTTTTAGATCACGGACCTTCCAAGCACCAATTCATTGTTAATGAAAAACAAAAATCGAAAATTGATGAAACTCTAGTTAATTTGTCTTTTATCGATCTAAAAAAAAAAAATAAGAGAAAAGAATGAAATAAGGAAACCTTCAACTAAAAAGCATTTGAGTTGATTTTAAGTAATAACAAAGAAAAGAAAACTTACCGACCGACGTGATGTACTGTCTGTGGCAGATGAAATCCAATCTTCTGGAAGGGTTATCTGTTAGGAAGATGGGAAAGGGGGTCCACACGCATATTCACTCCCTCTATTAACTTACCTTCTCCCGACCCGAATGAAAGGTTAGATTATAAATGATTACCCCCGTATGTAGTAGTCCTCCAGTCTCCTTTATTTTCCTTTTCGGAGGCAGTTTATTGTTAAGAAAGGCCCTGAGGCTTTCGACGTATTGTCAGTCACTCCTGTAACTCACAATCGCTTTGAACTCTTTCCCTTATATCTTAAACAAGAGATCGTAAGAGGTTAACAGTTTCCTTAGCTTGTCTTACGTTAATTAATGTGGAACCTACGAGAAATAGCAACGACCCCAAACCGATCCCTGGTTTATTGGCAAAATAAATTCAATATAAGGACCTCTACCACCCCTAAAGGTTTGTACATCCTCTATAAACACCCTATTACAATGATTTTTTATGTAATGAGTGATGATGGTTTAAGACCGAAACATGTAATGTCTAATTTACTCTTAAAGTTTCACTGCTGCAGTCAAGACCCTTGTTTGTGTTAATTTTAAATAACTAAACCTTATCCAACAAGAGAAAAACTAAGGCACATTATCATGAAATATTTATTTATTACTTTAGGGCTTTGATCAAAACATCTAGGCATCCAAGCTTAGGTATGCTACACAATGAATTTTGCCTATAATACATATAACGTTAAAAAAACCCACACAAATCATTGGACCGGTTTATTCTAACTTGTAGTGTAATGCATTGTATGATCATTTGGATCATTAGAGATCATCATTAGAATATGGATTTTGATAACAAATAAAAAACAACAACAGATATTTGTATCGTGTTTAATAATTAAGAAATAGAGCCTTAACCATACACTCTAATTGATTAGTTTTGGTGTTTATTCCGTCTTATCAAAGTCACAAGTAAGAAACAATACTAGCTGTTTATACAGGCTAAGTAAGGATGACTAGGGGGAAGGGGGACCCTATGGGTGAAAAACAGAAAGGAGAAAGTGGGGGATTTACAAAAAATCACTTAGTGGATTGGATAAACATCAAACGTCAGTTATGCATTAAGGAATTGATTGGCTAAATTGAATGGCTTTGACAATCTCACTGCATTTGAGGGTGGTTTTCTTGATTGGATTGTATAAATATTATAACAAATAAGGCAATTTAAGTTTCCTTAAGGCAATTTACGTTTTTTGAAATCTGAAAATTTAAACTATCTAATCTGGAAGCATTGTCAGGATTTGTGTTGTGCCTTGACTGATTGGACATTTTAAATGAAAAAAAAGAAAAAAATGGAAACAATTGCCAACCAGTACATTCCACAGGGAAACTGGTTCACGCTGCCTCTATGCCATTCCAACACAGTTAGTTGTAGCTGTATATGATGGACCACCCATTTTTTTAATTCATCCTAGAGATATTGGATTGGAATGAAATCATATGAAAAGTCTGTTGTGTGTTTTTTGATCACTCGCTCACAATTTGAGCCTTATGTTGTGGAATACTGTCCAGCTGGAAGATCCCATCATCCTATGGAATACAGTGTTCATGATCAGTGATGATTACTTGGCACAATTAGGCATTAATCAGCAATGATTAAGAACCCAAGCAATGCCAAGAAAAGATTCCCCAGACCATTACCCTGCCATAATGATCTGCCTAGTTGATATCAAACAGAAAGAACTCATGCTCCCACGTGGCTGACACCAGATCTTGGAATCATGAGTTTGAACTGGGATTCATCAGACCAGGCTTCTCCAGGTATCCACAGCCCAATCTTGGTAGTCATAATGAAGTCTTTTTCCCCACAGTTCTGTTTGAATAGAATAGGAAATTGACAATCGTGTCTGCTGTCTTAACTCAGCCAAGAAATGGTTCGATGGCTTGTGTAGTTCCTCCTACATCCTGCAATATATAGGGTACGGTGGATCAGAGTATCCAGCTAGCCAATGATGCCATGTCAGTTATCTTTAATGAGCCTAGAAACTCCTTCTTTAACTCTAGTCATCTGCCGATGTGCTTTTGAAGTGTAGTTTTTTTCCTTTATTAGGGAAATGACTTTTGAAAAAAATAGTCTGTGAAAAGCTTAAAAGAACCAGTTTCCTTAAAGTCATCAAATGCTCAAATGCTCTTCGTGCACCAACTATCATATCTCATTTAAAATTTGTTAGGTCTTTTGCCTTGCCTATAATGAGGCTGGAATTGGAGCAAAGATGCACTATGATATCCCACATTTATTACCTCTATATTTAATTTGAAATAATCTGAACATGCAAGCGATGTCGCAACTCATTTGCACAGCAGTGAATGCGGTTCCTAATAAATTGGCTGTGAGTGTGTTTGATAGTTTTATTAATGATAATTATTTTTATTGTCATTAGTAATTCTTGCCTTTTGTACTTTAATTTTTTTATTTTCTTAATTTAAACCATCTGTCTATGGATGTTTTAAGATATCGTATTTCTTTGAATAGCTGCACCCATTTTATTGCTGCTCTGAAATGATGCTGCAGCTTTTATTTAATGGAAAATTAATTACCAATTTATTATTATTTTTAAGAAAACAAACAGAAATGTAAAATATTTAGCCATAAATTAAAAAATAAAATAAAATAAAAAAAGTTGGAAAACAGGGACATAAATCATAATGAATGCACTTAACACAACCCTCAAATAATCACCACACCTCAAAACATTATAGAAATACAGTATATTCAATAGGGATTTTTTATGAACATTCTACAAATTGTTTAATTTACTTTTAACAAAAATACATAAACTTTGCTTTTAAGACAGGAGGGATATATTGATGGCACGTTAATTGGAAATTTGGTTGGTTTTTGTTTACGACACTGATAAAAGCAGAATTATAAAATCCAATAAATAACTCTTGTCAGCTAAATATAGACTATACTGCACCTGGACAATTTCAATTTATAAATTTAAACCAGGGTTATCAACCTTTTTCTTGCATTGATCCTCATATAGAAAATATTCTTGTCAATTGGCCCCCTCAAGATGTTTCTCAAGATTTTATGCAGTATACAGGATGTTTTTAAACTCTGTGCACAAACTTCAAGGGGTGATAATAGGTGATAACATATTGAACATTTTTTACCATAGAATGGATAGTCCAAAGTTCACCATTAAATCGCTACAGGGAAAAAAGTTACCAACAATTAGTTAATTTTATTGACAACTGATTACAGTAATTGTTCAAAGGAGCTACCACGAACAATAACACATGCCTGACATCTTCGAGACATTGATTGGCGAACAGTTTCAAAAATGCCTGGCATGTCATATACATTCCCAGCTGCAACGCAATTCTGGCAACTAAATCCTCATCTGATTAACAGGAGTCTCAAACTTGATTCTTCATGTGTCCTCAGAAAAAGTATTCCAGGAGAAAAACAGCTATTCAAAAGATTCAAGGAGTCAACGGTTAACTTAAAAACACACTAAAAAAAAAAAATCAAGGTCTAAATGAAAATTTGCATGCTGCTTTTATTTCATTATTTATTGCCTGATAATGAAACAAAATTACTGGATTTTGTTTTTGAACAAAAAATTGATTTCATTCAAAACGCCTACATCTCTCACACAATCATTGCAAAATTTTCAAATGATAACAAAGAATCATGAAACTCATGACATTCAAAATTAGCCAATGAAAGTGAGGTGATCTCACACATTCAATTAATTTGGTGATGTTTTTTAGACTTTTAGCATTTAAAATAAAGCAATTTTTTCCTTTCTATTCAATTTGATGCTGCAATTGTATTTTTAAGTGAACCAAATCTTTCAAATTATATGCGAGTTAAAAAAAGAAATAGTAAACTTTCTATTACTATTAAAATTTATTTCTCTCTTAAAATTTAAGAAAGAATAAAGTTAATTAATAGGAATACTTTTCTTTGTTTTTAATCTTATTCACGTTTATTTCCTTGACTGTTCATCTACTTCATGCATTGTTTTGTCCCTTTTTGTTCCAAACTGAATATCTCAGAAAGAGAAGAGATTTCATCTCAAAATCAAGTTTTTGGTAATTTTTCATGCAAAAAGCACATCAAAGTGCTTACTTACAAAAAAAAAAAATTTCCCTGCATTTTTGCTAATAATTCAATGAAATTTCCTCCCTCGTTATCTCAAAACATATTCTCAGAAAACCTCGCTATGTCGAATTTTGGCTTTGTATGCCAGCATTTAGATACAGTAGAGTTAAGATTTTCTCATTATGAGAAATTTTTGAAACTAAGAAATTTTATATCACTTCCGTTAAAGTTAGACAATTCTCATGCATTATGAAAAAATCAAAATCACGAAAAACTTTTGGATCTTCTTTGCAAGTCTCTGTTGTGTACGAGATGTTTGAGCATGCACAGTTTGTGTGTTTCTGATGTTAGTGGCACCACTTGTAAGTGGCCTAACTTTATACACGTACCATTTTTATCTCATATGGTTTTGTGAACTCTCATATGGTTTTTTTATTAACTTAAAAATCTTGATTTAAAAGAGACCTGTCATATCTCAAAACAACTTTATTTCGATTTCTTTTTTTCTGTTCCTGTGAAATTAGAGAATTAGAGATATCAAGGTTCGACTGTATACAGGGTGTTTCATAATTGGTGTCCCATCTTTAGGTCTAAATAACGGCTCAAGGGGAACAGATTTGGGGAAAACGAATATTGATTATTTGGTTTTAGTGTCCCCTAATTCAGAATAAAAACATTTCGCATCCCTGGGGGTGAAGGGGTAAATTTTGAAAATTTAAATTTTTTAGGGGTAGGGGTTAGACCCCATGTGTTATTTAGAAAGTTGTAGAGCATCATGTAAAATGTGGGTTTAGTAAAAAACCCGGTGAAAACATCTCATCCCCTGCCCTTTATCGAGTGGGCAAAGTGAAAGGTATGGCTAGCCTATGTGGACAAAAACCATACTTATTAGAAAACAGTATAGGGCTTACATTTGGAAAATTAATGAGAATGAATGAGTTGTTACCCTGAAAAGCTAATAAACTCGACCGGGCTTTCCCCCCAGGAAAAACATTATGAAATATGAAAACTGTACATGGGAAATGGGAAATGTAAAAAATGTAAAATGTGAGTTTCTAATGAGTTTTTCTGTTTTTGTCTACATTAGCTAGTCATACCTTTCACTTTCTTTACCCACTCGATAAAGGACAGGGGATGAGATTTTTTCACTAGGTTTTTTGCTAAACCCACATTTTACATGATGCTCTACAACTTTCTAAATAACACATGGGGTCTAACCCCTACCCCTACAAAATTAAAATTTTCAAAATTTACCCCTTCACCCCCAGGGACGCGATATGTTTTTATTCTGAATTAGGGGACACTAAAACCAAATAATCAATATTCATTTTCTCCCAATCTGTTCCCCTTGAGCCGTTATTTGGACCTAAAGATGGGGCACCAATTATGAAACACCCTGTATATATAAGGGTCGTACAAATGAAAACGAAAATTTTTTTTATCGAAAATATATACACGGAATTTTAAAATAGTCTCCAAATCCTTTAAGGCATTTATCCCCCTGTGTAACAGGCGTGTAATTCCTTTATGGAAGCAGTCTTTTGGTTGCATGTGGACCCATTCCAAAACCTCTTCCTTCACCTCATCGTCCGATTGAAACCTGCGGCTTTTCAGATGTTTCTTGAGATCTGCAAACACGTGAAAGTCACATGGGGATAAGTCAGGGCTGTAACGTGGATGCTGCATTGCTTTCCAGTTGAACTTTTTGATGAGGTCTACTGTTGCTTTCGAGGTGTGAGGATGTAAGTTGTCGTGGAGAAGAAGCACTTCTTCTGTAAGAAGTCCAGGACGCTTGCATTTGATGGCCGCGTGCAGTGCCTTCAATGTTTCCCCATACCATGCTGCGTTAAATGTGGTGCCTTTTTCAAGTAAGTCCAGTAAGATCGGGCCTTTGCGATCAAAAAACACGGTCAACATCACCTTCCCCGTGCTGTTTGCGATTGCTTTTGATTTTTTCGGGGGTGGTGACCCATAATGCTTCCATTGACGACGTTGATGTTTGCTTTTGGGCTGGAAATGAAAGCACCAAGTTTCATCTCCTGTAACGATTCTGTTGAGAAAACTCTCTCCTTCCTGTTCATAGCGAGTCAAATGTTACGGGGACATGGCCATTTGAATTCCAAGTTGTTCTGATTTCAAATGATGCAGGACCCGTTGTGCACAGAATTTTTTCTAGTTCAGATATGGTTCGTGATAATGGAGTGAACAGTTTCACGACTGAGGCCTGTTTTAGCGACCACGATATCGATTGTCACTCCTCTTTTTCTTTAAGACAGCGTCAATTTTGGCTTTGGAATCATCCGTGATGGCACGGTTTGCTTGTTCAGGTTGTTGATCATCGTGCAATGATGACTGTCCCTCCGAAAGCCTCTTGTTCCATACCCAAACATGAGTGAAGGTTAGGCAGTCATTTCCATAGATGTTCTGCATACGACGATGAATTTCAGAAACTTAAACTCCTCCACATGTCAAAAAACGAATTACTGCTCTCTGTTCCTGTTTCGTTGACTCCATTTTGTTGTTTGGACGAAGCGATCACTCACAGAGCTTCGAAGCGCGAGCTAGCGTTCTTTCTGATGTGATGCAAAACTTGCAACCTATTGTGATGGGGTTTCGCAATTGTTGACAACAAAAACTTACGATCTTACACATCGTCTTTTATTTTTCCCACACAAATTTGAAATGCTTATACGGGTTAATAAATCTGTCTTGTGGACATGAGGTTGGTTTCTTTTCCTTATTACCCTTAAGTTCTATTGACCCTTTTCAAAATTCTTGGGATCCCTGATTTAAACAATTCAAATAATGGAAGGTCTAAAAACGATATGGATACTATTGTTTATTGCTGACGTGCTTCAGTTTTACACCATTCTCAAGGCTAGGCTAAATAGTAATAAGTGATAAGTTAACTGACAATCTAATTTATACTAAACAGGAATGAATTGTCCACCAATCAGGGTACCAGGATACCAAGTTGGTGTTCCCGATTTCCCTGACTGGTGGACTTACAATGACTCAAGGGTTTTAGGAAACTGCGTCTAGTAGAAGAACAGACCTACTAGAGAACTTGTTTCCGGTTGACATGGTTAGGAAATTTGACTAAGAAGTCAATGATGGCGTCTCTTTCGAATGACATCTGGTTGTTTTTAGCATGTTCTCTTGGTTTAATCTTCTGTGTCTTCTTATTTCAATTTCTTCGTGCATGGCAATTCTCTCGGCTTCCATAGTATCTCCATGCATTCCTCAATCGCCAGCATTCTGTGTTCCTTCGTATTTAGCCTAGCCTTTCAGAATGGTGTAAAACTGAAACGCCTCGGCAATAAACGATAGTATCCGTATCGTTTTTGGACCTTCCATTATTTGTATATATATATCACAACGATACTAGACCAATGGACCACTTGAATTTAAACAATTTGTTTATGGGTATATTTTAGATGTTTTACTGCTAGGCAGGGTGTTAATTTTCATTTTTGTTTTAGCAAGGTAATATGCTTATAGTGTATGATTATTATTTATTATTAAACGAAATAAGATAAAAATATTTGTCACATTTTAAGT
Organism: Rhysida immarginata; assembly: GCA_023313115.1. Lineage (NCBI taxonomy): Eukaryota > Metazoa > Arthropoda > Chilopoda > Scolopendromorpha > Scolopendridae > Rhysida > Rhysida immarginata. The sequence continues at coordinate 169,221 of JAHWFO010103031.1, forward strand.
TAAAGCTAATTCATATGGTTAAGTGAACTGTGGAGGTGGGGGGGGGGGGGAGAGGTAATTATTGTAGATATGAAATACCCAAAAGCTTAATAAATTAATAATATGCACAGGAAAATCAATAATATTACAATCAATAATATTAGATGTTTATTAGAGCATGTTTACTTGAAAATGCGTGGGAAGAGGAAAAAATTAACAAAACAAAACAGATTTTGCATACATTTAAGCAGTCATTTTTTTTATTCATTAATCACTGAATTATGTCCTAATGCTTCCATATATCTATATATTAATTTTTTTTGTAAAAATTATTTTATTCATTGTTTACCAAAAATTAAAATCTTAGGTGAAGAGATGTTATTTTAGAACAGCCCATTCCCAAAAACTGGAAAGTCATCAGCTTCAACAACAGAAATAAAGGCGTCAACTACAAATTTCAAGCATGCAATTTTAAAGGTGATCATATGCAAACGTTATGCATTTATTATCATCATCTTCATTTACAACCACCATTTATCCACTGCAGGATGAAGTCTCTTCCAAATTTTCCAAACAAAGAGAAAGCATGGAAAATGAAAACCATGGTTAATTTGAGAAGAAATTTGGCCAGTAAGCCTACATGCAGTTTGGAGGCTGTTAATAGGGGTTAGAAAAAATCTCACCAGTCTCAACGGATACATATATGACTATCACTCACGCCCAGACAGAAACGAATTTCATCACTGAGCGCACAGATCTTCATTAATTCCTCCAAGTAGCCCATTCAAGAATAAATATCCATGCCATTGTGGGATTCACACCCACAACTTGATGAACAAAAGAGCCAGAGGACCTGCATCCTAATGCTTTTGGCCACTGAGGATGGCATATTCATTTATACAACGTGTTTACTAATGATTGCAGCGGTTCAACCAAAATCGAGGGAACCTCTAATGCACGAGGAGATTTGAAATACCAGATACGTATTTCGGCTACCAAGTAGCCATCTTCAGCGATCTTCAACTAAAGAAAATAAAGCCTTAACGCTAGAGAATATATAGACAAGGTCGGGGAGGGGCAATTGAAAAGAATATCTCCCATTGGTTAAGTGGAAGGGAAATAACTCCTTGTGGATTAGAGGTTCCCTCCAATTTTGATTATTCCATTCCAAAGTTTTTGCTTAAATTTTGTTTTACAGTGGTTCGATAAAATCGTATTAGATATGAAGATGAGCTTCTACATTTTATTAGATAAGATGATGTTCAAGAAGTCACAGACTTGGCAGTGGAAATGTGAGAGACCATCCTATTGAAAGATGAAGTCCACTTTGTCAGTTTGCAACTGTGGCATAATTTTCAAACCTGTCCATATATGTGATTTACATAACCTAACATGCTAATAGAACAGGTATTAAAAAAATTTACAAAACCATCATCTGCAATCATTTGTAAATACATTGTATAAATAATCATTAAAAAATGGGGTAATTTTTTTTTTATCATCTCTGAAAGACTTTTGCTTAAATTTTGGCTATTTTAATATTTTCTTATTTTTTAAAAAAATTTAAACGAAATTCAAACTTTTAAAATCCGTAAAATTATTATGCATTTTATAATTTTTTGAAGAAAAAAAAAAAGGTTGGTTGTAATAAAAGTTTATTTTGAAAACAATATTCTATACTAAAAATGTGAAATTATATAAATGTGTGTTTCACTTTAATATTAACTAGCTGATATACCTGGCCTTGATGAAATTTTGCAATATCTGAATGTGAATATACAGAAGAAATGAACACATGAAAAATGCTTGAATTAATAGAGTAAAAATTTATATTGAAGAATCGAAAAGAATTCCAAATGGATGGCCTCTCCAACTATCGACCCTTTAGCAGTTCTACTAGACTTCACTTGTTTTGGAATGTTGTCTATAGCTGAGTGAGTTTGACGCAGTGCCAGAGAAAAAAAGGTGGAGAATAATGTTCATTTGTACTGTAAATTAACATTCAGAAAATGCAAAATTTCATCAAAAAAGAGCCCGAGCAATGCCTGGTATATTAGCTAATTCATAATAAATCGTAAAATAGTCCTAGATAATAGAAATAAAATTTAAATCAAAGAACAAAATCCATATTTTATGACCAATGTAAAAACTAAGCTTTCAACATGCAAGTTTGTATGTTAATTTATGAAAACCAAGGTAAAAAAAAAAAAAAATTCCAGTAAAATCCGGAAAACATAAAATACTGGAAAATTGGATCCAGATAATAAAAAATAAACTAAGCAGACAGTTGATCTCGTGAATTGCCATCACTGTACCAAATTTCATTAATCTAGACCTATTTTTACTCGCAAAATACTGGAAAAGCTGCAAGAAATCACATATTTTTACGGAGGGCCTTAGGGGGGCAAAGGGGTAAGATACGAAAAAAAGCAGAAATTCGTTTTTTGCAAATTACGTGAACTATTCTTGGTCCAAATATACAAGTTGTACGTGAATTTGCCACAGAGCAGGGTTGACGAGACGCAAACATCAATATTAGGCCTGTTTTGGGATTTTTTGGATTTCTGCCCCTCTAATAATCGATTTTCAAAAACCAACGAATTTACCCTTCTTATAACCAGTCTGTCCCAAAAAGATAGCTGGTTTAGCTTTTTTTTGAAATAGCAAAGAAAATATCAACAGAATCACATTTTATTTTACGAATGGTTTAACAATCTTAAAATAAAGTAATTTATTATGTTTTGAAGAAGATTCCATTTTCTGGAAAGAGAAAAGAAAAATAAAAACTAACTGTCCCAAAATGATAGCCAGTGGGAGAGAATATGAATTTCCATAAAATGATTTCAACTGAAGAATGATTTGTCATTACTAGTTTAATTATGGGTCGTGGTAAAAAGTTAACTGAATATGAGAAAGGGAAAATTGATGGTCTTCGACAAAGACATGCCTCTGTAAAAGAAATTGCCATACAGTTACAATGTTCTGAAAAAGTTATTTATAATTACTTGAAAAATCCAATTGACTATGGCCAAAAGAAGACAACTGGAAGACCTCCTGCCATTACTGAACGAAATAAAAGGGTTCTGATGCGTGAAATGATTAAAAACCCAACATCTGTAAGAAAACTATTTGTTTCTGTGCCATCGCAACCCTAAGGAATGACAGTTTGGAGAATGCTAAAATCAATGCCCAATGTTGAGTACAATAAAGGTATAGCATACAATAGCATACATTATTATATGTAATGAGTGAATGTTGTTTATAAATACATATACAGGTCAAATGCAACCTGGAACATGCATCACTTGCAAGCAAGAGAAAAATTTGCCCTAGATCACGTAACCTGGACGCACGAATGGTTCAACGTTATCTTTTCTGGTGAAAAGAAGTGGAATTTAGACGGTCCTGACGGATTTCAGTTATTGGCATGACATTCACCATGAACAACATTTCTTCAAGGCGGTGGTTCCGTGATGACATGTGGGGCATTTGGCGGACTGGACAAAACACAGCTCATAATTATAAGTGGACGAATGAATGCTGAAAGTTACAGAAAGATGTTGGCAGATGCTCTTTTTCCTGTACTGAAGGAGATATCAGGTGAAACATCGGTGTTCCAGCAAGATAACGCCCCTATACATGGTGTTAACGCTAAACTATGGTTTGCGTTAAACAAATTGGACGTTATGGCATGGCCTGCTCTATCTCCTGATCTCAACCCAATCGAAAATGTTTGGGGGATTATGATTAGAGAAGTTTATAAAAACGGAAGGCAGTATAGTTGTACAGCATCTCTCAAAAATGCAATAATTGATGTATGGGAAAATACCAATTGATGTTAATCATAAATTGCTAGAATCAATGCACAATCGCTGCATTCAACTTATCAAAGCCAAAGGAGGAAAGATTAAATATTAAAATTTATTTTATTACACTTTTTGTTTAACCAGCTATCATTTTGGGACAGACTGTACGTCTTTTACATCCTCGTGTGTAATTTTGAAGCTCTCTGCATTTCTGCATTGGAGTTAGGTGGCAAATACACAAAATGAATGGGGGGGGGGGGGAGTCTTGCCCCCGGCCCCCCACACAAAGTGAAAATCGAAAAACCCAGAAATTGGTTTTTTGGAAACATCTCCGAGAAGCTTCCCTCCGACTTTCGTTGCTTTATTTTTATTCCCCGCGAAGTTCAATTAAAATATCTGAAAATTTTGTGAAACGCCCCCGAAAATCCATTTTTTTTCAGTTTTTGCACCCTTAAAATTCGAATATCGAAAATTCGGGAAACTACTTTTTTGGAACGGTAGCTAGAAACCTTCCTGCAAAATTTCAAAGATCTGTGTTCATTGGAGGCGGAGCCAGGCGACCGAACGTTCGGCTCCTTTCTGCCCCCCTGGAGGGGCAGAGGGGTCCGAATTTTGAAAAACCTATTCTTAGCATGCCCCTACGCTATCCGTCCTACGACCCCCACCGAGTTTCGAGTCAGTGGCCCTAGTAGATTTTGCTGTGCGATGATGAGTCAGTGAGTCAGTCAGTAGATGTCCTCTTTTATAGATGTAGATAAGCATTTGACTATTAACGTCAACAAAACTGTTCAAAATTCTAGAGTACAGCTTCGACAATTTACTGATGACATTAATATTTAAAATGTGATTACTCATGGTAATGTTATAGTCTATAATTTATTTTTTTTTTGGACAAATATATCCTCTTAGATGGAGTAAACTCCATTGAAGAGGGTAGCTCGGGGCAAGGAAGAGATGACACAAGCCGCATTACCCTCTGGATGTCCAGAGAGATTCTCTGGTGAAGGAACTCCATCGATCTAGTGTCCTAGGTAGCAGCGGCAAGTCTGGAGCTGAGATCTTTTAAAAAAGAGAGGGCGTTAGAGCCCTAGGTGCGGAAAGTCGAGGCTGATGGGGGCAAAGAGAAAGTTGTTGAGTAGGTCGGCATATTTCAACAGTTTTCTGTTTTCGAAGAGGTTTGTTGCAAAACTGGTTTTTTGAGCTTCCACGCAGGTCACGTCCCACAGCAGCATCTTCCCCGACTTCCAGGCGGAAAGGGTCAGTACGTCGGGACGTTTGCCATTACTACGAGAGAGACCATTGGGCTCCTGTGATGAAGGAATGCCTGCAGAGGTAAAGAGCTCTGTGTATTGTGTTATTTGTGTTATTGTGTACTGAATATTGGTTATAATTGATCAAAAAATTTACAAATCAAATAAAAATGATGCATTTTATTACAAGCTCCTTTAAGAACAGCCTTTATTAAGCAAATCTTATATAAGATTTTTTTCTCGAAGACTTGGGGTAAAGGGGAGAGTTTGTGTTCTGTCAGTCATGTAAATGAAAGCAGAGGTCTTCTATCCCCAGTAGTGATTAGAATCAACTGGGATATATAAAATTATTATGTATTTTATTATTTTTTTGAAAAAAAAGAAGGTTGGGTTATAAACGATAAAAAAAATTACAAAAATATACAAAAAAAATTCTAATCAAAGCAAACATTCATGATTTTTTAAAACAATGTTTGCCTTCCTTATTTAAGAGAAGCTATTTTCTTAAATTTCTGAAGACATAACAGTAGTGGGTGGAATGGAAAGAAATATCCAGGCTTTTGGAACAAAGCAGTTTACCATCGTGGATAAACAAAGTTACCAGTGAATAAGATATATAAACAGCCAAAACTGTGGACACTAGGTTAACAGGAAAGGAAGAAAAGAAAGCACTATTCCACATAAATGGTTTCTACCACATTTAACATTTATGAGGAATACTGGTTTCTTTTCTTCCTTCCTTGTTTACTAGTGAAGATGAGGGAACTTCTTAAGGGAGCATAATATATGAAGAAGAAAATGCAGGACAAGGGAGAATGCCTTGGATACATAACATATTATGAGGAAATCAGTTTTCCCCGTGCCTAGTAAAAATTTATGAAAAGATCAGTCCAAATTGAAGAGAATTGAGTAAAGTAAACAAAGATAATGCAGCATCCATTAACATTTCACACAACACACTTTCCTTACTGCATCATAATGGTGGCATGACGTTTGTCGTATAGGCAAATACGTACAGGGTTATTTTCACTAACCAATTTACAAAGGTGTTTCAATAAATACATTTCATTGGACTATCAAATCCAGCTTATTTTCTTCAATTACGTTAAAAAGCTATCGTCTTTAATTACGTCTAGAATGTCTTGTATAATTTCAGTAAAGTTTACCACAGATGTTTAGAATACAGAATGAAGTCATTTTCTGCTGTAATGAAGTTAAAAATTATACTGGGAATTATGGTATAACTTGTTTTAATAAATAACTGCAGACACAAAGAAAAGTTTTAAATGCACTAGATGTTCATCAGCCATAACTTTTAACCTTCTTCAATGATTGAGCTGGAATTTTGTTAATGAATGGCTTAAACCTTAAATCTAGTCTGTTAATGAGCTTTAAATACAATCAAACCCCATTATTACGAATTTCATGGGACGCAAAATTTTTTTCGTATCTAACGGGAATGAAAGGAAACCCCAATGGTGCAGTGTTAAGAATCACTTGAACCAGCTTGTTAAAAATTATAGTCATTTGTTTATTTCTGAAAAATACCTGATTATTGAAATTTGTTTATGTGAATGAACATAATTTTTTGTCATACCACTGTTCACAGACTATATAAATTGAAAAGACCTAGTGGAACATCATTGCCATACATTCCACTTAATTTTGCGAATACTGCGAATTCTGATCAGTGCATGGAAACCCCTTATTTATATAAACATTGAAAGCCAATCAGAATTCACAGTTCTCAAATCCCACATGCTTCGATGAACATTTATACTAAGAACTAATCATCATAATAACGTGGTTCGACTGTGCAGGGTGTTTCGAAGAATTTGATTTGAGATGTAAATATCTGAGTAATTAAATAGTCTAGGCAAATATGATTTTCCAACAAAATCTGAATGAGAAATTCAAAGGTCTATGGATTCATGATCGATTTCTTAAATTTTCAAAATGCATACTAGCTGTGGCACTCACACACATCAAGTCGGTAGTCCAGCTCCTGCCAACCACATGCTACATATCTTGGGTGACAATACACAGAATTCTGAGCTGTTTCCACATGTTGTTAAAATCCGAGAACATTTGAACAAGTATTGGTCAAATTATTAGATTACAAAATGATAGAGTTTCTGAAACACTCTGTTACTTGGTATTGATCTTAATGCTATTATTATACTGAAAATTATTATAAATTAAATTTGTTGGTTTCAAAATACAGTCGAATCTCTCTATAACAGACACCCATATATTGACTTTTTTCCAACAACAATTTTTTTACTTTGGTCCCAATCGAGATAAACATATCAATCTTGAGTATTAAACATATTCCTATATAATAAATTTTCCATATAACAAATTATTTGGGGAGATCCCAATGCTTTCGTTATAAGGAAGTGTGACTGTACAACAAAGACATTTTGGTTATCCTACAGAACTTTGCCAATGACCCATAATAACTATCTGGTGATCTCCAGTTGGTCTTCCTCAATCTTAAGTAAACCTGCATACAGTGTGAAAACTAAAATTATTTATGTTTTTGCGATGGTTTTCAATCATCATCTTAGGAGTTACTTGTTACCGACTGACTCTTCAAGTGAGGTCAATCAATATCGGCATTAATAAATCAACTCTGTTAGGAAATCGCAATTAGTTAATTTCTATGGTGCATTCGTTGTGCTGCATAAATACATTGAAGTTCCCTTTCACTTCATGCAAGGAAAGAATATTTAAATTCAACGGCTGAAAGGTAATACAATTAATTTTACGAATTAACAATATAAAGAAAACTCCCCCCCCCCTCCCCCTTCCACTCTATGTCTACACCTTGATTAAATCACGACAACCTAACAATAAAATATGAAATCTTCAAGACATAAAATCTTCCTGTCCGATTTTTCAAATTTTGAACAATAACTCAGTTTGACCTTTCCATTGTAGAATAATTTTTCATGCAAAATATTCTATAAACACAACAAGAATTAGAATCGGATATGAATTTTAATTATCATCATACAGAAGGCATTGAATGCATATTGGAGGCATCTATAGCAGATTCATTTTCCCCTCGGACCCCAGCTATATAGAACTAAATTAAAACTATTTATAGGGTAGCACTCAGTTAAAAGAAAAATACTGTATTATGGTAATTATGTTTAATAATTCAATTAGTATTATCAGTATTCAATACTGCAATTAGTTCTAACTTATGCATGCCCAATATCAAATGTGTAGACATTGCAATTTCACAATTGCCAATTGATTTAGACATTGTCATTATTATTACCATATAAATTGGAAATTATTGAGTAGATGTCAATAATTGGTTTTAAATCCATTCGGAATAACAGGCAATATATTGCCATATTGCCACGTATAATGAAACCCATGAAAGTCAACACACAAAATAAGCATCAATCGTGGCAGGTACTGACATCATCTGGTAATATCTAAACAAAAACTTAGATTAATGAGATTGCACAAGTTTCCAAGGCATTTTTCTTAATAAAATATTGCTGCAGGTTAAGATCTAATATTTTTGATTGACCTTAATTTATTAGATTTGAACAACAATAATAAAACTTGTGTCAAATTTTTCCATAAAGTTTTACCTTTAATGCAAATTTTTATTTACTGAATGACATGTGATTAGCAACAAATTGCTTGAATGGGTGGACTAGTGTTATATAAGTATGAAAATAAAGACAGGGTGATTCAAAAGTTACTGTGCAGCACGCACATCAATGCACTTTCTGCAGGACGTCTTTGCTGATCGAATCATCTCACGTGGCATCTGGCCTGCACGTTCACCGATCTCACACCTCTCAATTTCTTCTTTTGGGTGCCTTGAAAGGTAAAGTGTATGCAAACAATCCACATACTCTGCCTGAGCTGAAGGAGGAAATCACCACTGAAGTTCAGCAAATCTCACCAGGCATACCGAGCTGAATGTTTCAGAACATGCAACTGCATGCTAACCAATGTCGTGAGGCCGATGGCAGTCATTTCCAGCATCTATTGTGAGTGGATGCCACCTTTGACCAGCTACTGCACAGTAACTTTTGAATCATCCTGTTGTAATTCAACTTTCCCTGCTTAACAACACCCTAACAGGAAACTAGTAATGGGTACCAAACTCGGTATGAATAAAGTCTATATTATGAGCCACAAGATTTGCACGTTTTCTGGTTGTGGGGCTACTTGAAAGACAGGTTTATCAGAGGAACATTCGCACATGTGCCAATCTGAAGAGAAGTATCAAGCATATCTATGGAGATCCTTCGTACAGCTTGCATACCCATGGAGATGGTTCGTGCAGTAGAATATCCTATGCTTTCAGACTGTCCTGGACAGTAATGGGCAGGATTTTGAGTACATTTTGTTGTCTGACAGATGCTACATTCACAAAAACCAGGCATATTGATGATTAAAATTTATAAATGAGATTAGCTCTTTTGCCACAATAAAGTGGAGATCTTAGATATACATTTCGGGCACATGGCATCCATCATTCAGTACAGATAGGGTTCCAATGTGTATATAGTTTAGAGATCGTTCCACTGACGTAGCGTTTTTTTTTGGCACGTGACATAATTAGATAGATGAAGATGGAATTGCTTATTGATCTTCTATCAAAATTCATGAGTGACTCTGCATTTTTTTTTTTTTAATAATTAAAGTGATGCATGTCTGACATGGTCTATGTTGGCAAAAAAATACTAAAAAGAAAAGAACAGGTCTAGTAAACACAATACGGTAATTTATTGAACAGCCAACACATTTCGGTGCAAACACCATCATCACAGGCTATAAACATGGGCGTGGCCAAAGGGGGGTAGGGGGGGGGG
>JAHWFO010103031.1:179505-252104 GCA_023313115.1 Rhysida immarginata
TTTGCAACAATAAACAACAGATGCATTTAACCCTCGTCATAATGAATTCTCTGTTGTGGCGATTGGACGATTCGTAGTAATGAATTAGTACCATTAGAACGTGAACCAGTGAACTGATTTGAAATTTTTTTTTTAACATGCATTGTCATCGGTGCTGCGCATGTGTATCAAGTTTCAGCTCTCTAGCTTCTTGGGAAGTTGGTTTAATATTGATTACAAGATTTGACGTGGACAAACAAACATTGCAAGTTAAATAAAAGCTTTTAATTAAAGAATTGCCATTACTAGATATGTTCTTTTAAGTATTCTTTTTTATATAGCAATGCTTTCAAAGGCTTCCAGAAGATAGTTTCCCCTAACATAAATAATTTGAAATCCGAAAATTCAAGATTATGTCTGGTGACGGCTAATCTGTCAGATTGATCGTATTGGGCTAAATGTTTTTTCTCATCTAGAATGAATGTCTCTTTTTGAATTTCTATGGTAGACCTTGTCACAAGTGTTGCAAGATTTATGTATTCCCGATTTTTTGTGGGGGAGGAGACTTTATCCCCCGGGATGCCAGCAAGTTTTTGAGAGAAGTTGGGTTTTTAAAGGCCTATTCCAAATTAAAATCTTTAAAAGTAGGTTTGAGGCCTCGGCTAGGTAATAAAGAATACAATTCTACTAACCAAATTTCTCAAAACGACATACATTCCCGAAAACACACATTTTAACGGAATAAGGTAAGGGTTACCAACAAAATCACAAAATCATTAATATCTCTATGTAATGGTTACATTTTGGATAACATACATGGGGGTGATATTCATAGGTATTGAGGTCCTCTAATCAGGCTTTCATTAGGACGTGTACCATTGGGACACCCTGTATATATGAGGGTTGATCGAAAAATAAAGTCTTTATTTGGTAACCGATTTTCAAAATTCTTTTTGTAGCTGATGCATTTCAGCCATGGAGGCATCACTTTTCGATCGACGCTCATGTGTATACAGGGTGGTCCGTTTAAATGTAGACATGGAAATATCTTGAAAACAAAGTATTGTACGAAAAAAAGGTCCAAAATCAAAAGTGAATTACTTTGTGCAGGAAATTCATTAGCCAAAAAATTAGCCCCCCCCCCCTTGTGAAATCTTAGATAGGAACTCTCTATTTTTAATGGTATATTCAGATTGTACACAATATTTGAGAAATGTTTTATTCTTGGTGTTTTTTCAATCAATTGATCCAACCGTTTAGGGGATAGAGGCCCTGAAAATAGGAGGCTCTTGCAGACATTCCTATTCTACTTTATATTAAGAATCCAAAATCAGAATTTTAAAAATCTAATATTTTTCAATAAACACGCACAGACTCTGCCTCCATAGGACTGCTGTCCCCAAGACTTTGCTTGTACACTAAAAAATTTTGAATTTTTGAAATTCTGACTTCGGATTCCTAAAGACCGTCAAAAAGTAGAACAGTAATGTCTGCAAGACCCATCCTCTGTCTCTTTGTCTTCATCGATAAAATTGGGTTCAAAACTTTACAAGTTCCACACTTTCAGGGCCTCTACCTCCTAAACGGTTGGATCAATTGAAAAAACGCCAAGAATAAAACATTTCTCGAATATTGTGTACAATCTGAATATACCATTAAAAATAGGGGGTTCCTATTTAAGATTTCAAAGATACCCCTTCCCCCTCACAAGGGGTGGTGGGGGCTAATTGTTGGCTAATGAATTTCCCCCACAAAGTAATTCACTTTTGATTTTGGATATTTTTTCGTATGCTTTGTTTTCGCGATATTTCCACGTCTACACTTAAAAAGCAGTCTTGCATGGAGAAAAGAATGGCTAAAAAAAGAACATATAGAATGGGAAAAATGGCATAATTAATCAAAGCATTTTGAATTATTAGTACAGTCTTAATATTTAGAAGCTTCTCAATCATTACAATGCTAATCAAATATTTAGGCAATTTCTCATACCACTGCCAACTCTACTTAGAAATTTAACTTCATTTCTAAGGAAACTGATAATGTATAATGATAAAGTTGGCACACACAATCCTTAATGAAGTAACAAATTTATTTTCATATATTTTTCATTATTTTGATCTCTGAACATATAAAAAATCCATAATTTTAATTTAAAAGGTTTTTACAATCTTAATTTATTTTGCTTAGAAAAAAGGATAAAAGAAAAGTATTGATTCTTTTCTCAATAGCTTAAAAAACTTGATTTGAATATAAAAGTTCTGTTTTATTCTCCCAAATATCATTTTCATTTATGCATCTTAAAGTGAAGGAAGCAAATAAAAAAATAATAATAAATAAACATTCTAAGGAGTATTTGGAATTGCCCACTAAGCTCGTCTGAATCAAGAACCACAGTGAATGGTCGGAGACAAATCAATAAATGGTGCACGAAGAAGAAATCACACTCAAGTAATGTAGAATTGCTAAAGGGTATGTGCCAACAACGGAGTTTTAGAAATGCAATTTTTTTAAATAAGTACATTTAAATAAGGATTTTTAATAAGATATCTTTTATCATAAGTGTAGGAACATTATTATCTGAAACCAAAACAAGACAACGCATGAGGAAGAATTTATTAAAGATTAAGTAATCGTTGTTTATTTTTTATTCAATTTTAACAAATGGAAAATAAATGATATTTTTTTTTAAATTAACACTATTTTTCAAAAAAAGAGTGGGAATAAAAAATTATTTCAAGGAAAATCAGATACCAAACGGATATTAATTTTTTTCTCTCTCTACAATCCTCAGTTTATCTTGTCCATGAAGTTTTTCAAATACCTTGAAAACTCTCTGTAACGAAATTCAACGGACCAAGCAATTTCTTTCGTAATAGAGAGTTTTTATTTTATAGAGTGAGGGGAAAAATAAACAAAAGAATTTTAAGCACTAATACACTTACACTGTATTTAATACAAGTTGTATAAAGCACTGTCATACAAAGAGGCCCAGTGACTGGCACATAATTACATTAAATTTGTTACTTCATTAATTTTACTTTATTTTAAGTAAGTTACTTCTTATGCTCAGTGGTTAAATAAATGTGAACAAGGAATCCGTGAAAAGGAAAGCATACGAAGAACTTTATAATAATGAGGCAGTCATCTCTAGCGATTCTGAAGCAGAAGATAATATTATCTAATGCGTATTAGATATCTTAAATTTTGTGATACAAAACTTCGTACGATATATTTTTCTGATTTAAATTTTAGTTTCAATAAAATAATTTTTCACTAAGTTGCAATTCAAAATTTGTCGGGTCTTAAATAAACGCTGGTCTCGATTAATCGTCGGGGAGGGGAAGGACCATTTTGATAAACAGACGCTAGAGCCTCTATTCAAAATTTTATGGTACAGCTATATGGTGAGAGTTATCCGAGTTTGAAAACGGGATAATAGTTGGAGCTAGATGGATGGGGTATTCCATTTCTGAAGTGGTGCGGGCATTCAACATTCCTCGATCCATAATATCAAAGATGTACAGAAAAACTCATTTCAGGCATTATCTCTCACCACGGACAGCATAGTGGCTGACAACGACTGCTATAGTCTGTCTCCATCATCTTGAGCCCAAGTTGCACACTCTATTTTTGCAAAAGTACTTCCGTGTGGTCATATAGTTACCAGATTTCTGAATTTGTCACTAGGCTTTGATGACATTACTTTACGTTTTACATTGTTTGACGTGGAGACTGCTCCAGACGAATCATCTTTCCTCCTCACCGGAAAGAGCAGTAAAAGAAGACACTACAGGTGTTGCATCATCATGGTAAAATGCGACGGGATACATGTGCAGAGGCACCTATGCAATTCAAACTTGGGCTCAAGATAACAGAGACGGACTATAAATCTTATGAAAGCGTTATCTGAGCAGAATGATCCTTCGTACCAGACACACATCGCTATGTCAATTAACAGCCTCATTCAATGAGGGGCATACTAGTAACATGCCTGGTTCAGTGCAGCGAAATCTGGAATGGATGGGATATGGCTGCGGAAGAGTGACAAGAGTGCTTTTACTCAGCCATCGAAGGCAGTGCCTTGCCTGGGCTCGTGAACATATTCTTTGGAGCTTAGATTACTGGAAAAACATAGCCTGGTCCGATGAGTCATGATTCAAGTTGGTGCAAGCTGATGATGGGGTTTGAACATGGTGCAGACCCTATGAGACCACGGACCCAAGTTGTCAGGACGGCACTGTGCAAACTGGTGGTGGCTTCATCATGGTTTGAGGCATGTTGTATGGCAGGATTTGAGTATTTTGATCAAATTGGACCTACCATTGACTGGAAATCATTATGACCAACTGTGGTGGTGACCATTTGCAGCCCTTTATGGACTTCGTGTACCCTAACAATGATGGGATGTTCCAGGAAGACAATGCACCATGTCACCTGGCCAATATTATTTGCGATTGATTTGAGGAGCATTATGAACAATTCCAACAAACGACACGAGCCACATCGAACATATTTGGGATTTCATTTCACAATCCATTCGTGCACAAAAGCCTACACCTGCAACACACTCTTGCAATTATGGGTGGCTATCGAGATAACTTCAGAGGACTTCCGCCAACTGGTAGAGTCCATGTCACATCGAGATGCTTCACTTCACCAGGCAAAAGGAGGTCCTATGCAATACTGAATAGGTGTCCCATGACTTTTGGCACTTCAGTGTATTTCTATAGTCAGAAATGAAATGACGTCATAGTAGATCAGATAACGAAGAAACCATTTTTGAGGAGATGTGGGAATTTAGATTATGATTGGGGGAAGGAGATTTCACTGATGCCTTGAAAGGATCTCTGGATTTGTGGATAATGGTGTTACTGCATTCATTTGGTGAATGATTATTATCAATAAGAAGTAACTAAAAATCGTTTCTCATCAGAAGTTACCCATTGCCATTCAGCTTTGATACTGCCACACAAACTCAAAACATTTTTGTGAAGAACAGGCATCAACACTGATATTGGCACCAAGCGTCTGCTTCAGAAGCAACCGTGGAAAATGGACTGTCATTTTCAAAACTTTTCTGTTGATCCCATAGTTCATTAGGATGATCAATTTTTCAACAGTAATGAGCCAGTTTCTTGCCAACTATTTCAGCAGACATTCACCTTAGGAATGAGCAGTACATGAGGCTACATATTTGGGGTTTCTGAACGATCATCACATGTATCCATTTGTTCAGTTTTAATACACTTTCATTATTACAGCACAAAAACATCTTACAAAGTTCACTGCCATCCCTGGCTTAGTAGTCAATAATCGTACCCTTTTTTTTAATCTGTTAAGTCCATCTTGCCCATGAATCTTACCCACGACATTCGCTGTTACTGTGTTCTTCAACGCCAAGCCTTACATTACATCTGTGCAAGACCTTCATACATGACCAGCATACCGTATTTTTGTGAATATATCCCGCACCCTTGTATAACCCGCATCCCAATATACCCCTGAAAATTTAAATTTTATGTAAAAAAAATTTGGATACCCCTGCATGCCTTGTATTCCCCGCACCCATCCTCCCATGGATGTAAAAAGTGTATAACCTGTGGGGTATGTTTGCAAAGATATGTAATACCCTAGAGGTGTTCCACATATGCTTTTGGGAGGAAACTGTAATACCCAAAGGAACCAATGTCATGACAGTCATATACGAAATGTTGGCTAGTTTGATTTTTCTCAAAAGAAACGAGAAGGTCTTTAGTGCTTTATATTATGGGGACGTGTTTAGTTACTAAATTTCAAGTCAAACTTTTGAGGACGGACAGCAGAAATCATGTCATGGCTTCTTACTACAGGACTGGACTTGAATATGCACAAGAAAAAGCTAGCAGAATGCACAGGAATGGCTGCATTTAAAACCCGTGGATCAGTTGTACCTTCTAACATATAGAAGCCTCATAGATTATTAAAAAGGCTATTTATAGCCACAAAACATTCTGATTGATGGCTTGGAATGAAGGAAAAAAAAAAACAAATTTCATACAAGATGCAGATTAAGTAATGTGTAAGCTTTGCTTCAAATCATGGGTATTCAGTTATTCCAATTAATTTCCTAGCATATCCCTAGTTAATCTAAGGAATATGGATGGAGAACTTTCTGGACAAGGCATGGTGCCAACATCATTATTCATTCCTGGAAAGTTTACAAGGGGAAGGAGTGAGCTTCAATAAACTGGAAAAATGCCATCTTGCAAGCATAGTAGAAAAGGAAATGTGATGGTACAAGATTTCTTTCATGCTAATATCTATCTTAACCACTAATAGAAGAAAAGGATTATCACAGGCCATCTCTCCCACATTATACAGGTATGCTGCTCTACAAGTACAAATAAGAACAGCATTCTCTGACTGTTTTTGCTTCTTACTATTCAATGAAATGATAAGAGTGGTTTACTGTGGATAATGACAAAATGAAATGATTGTCCAGATTAAGTAAAACATAATCAATTTAATCAGTCAACATGCTTCAACATTTCATGTTTTCTTTCTTAAAATAATTAGTTCCAGTCTTTAAATTACGATGCATTTATTTGTTATAACTGATCATAAAGGATATTGATACTGCAGTAGTTAAATAATTAAATGATAAGAATAAGTAAGAAAGATTATTGCGAGCACAACACAAAAAATTAAATTTGAGAAACTGAGAAAAGTAAGTCTATTACCTGGGTGGGACTGTTAACGTGATGTAGCCTCAGGGAAGGGAACATAGACTTAGAAAATCTTAATAAGTGATACTAATAAGAGAATTTAGAATAAGCCTCTGTTACATGGGTGTATTGTAACTTATCTCATAGGTATTCAATGATTAGTTTTGCTGTGGAGGAGTGTGTTTGGGCAATATCGTAAATTGTGAAACCCCAACTATACTACTCATTGTTGCATAGCAAACAACACATCACAGTATTAACAGAAAGTTTCAGAAAAATGGAATAAACTGCTAAATAAAATTGTGGGAGGAGAGTTATTAGTTTTCGTTTTTATGAGAAAATGCAAAATAATGCAAATGAGCAGGATATTGCGAATAAGCCATTTGCAAAACTCTAATCTGCATGTTTAATGAAGCTCTCGCTCAATGCATTAAGGGACTGATAGCATCAATCGAGCTTTACAAGATAGTTCAAACGTGTATGTTATGGCCCTGCAACAAATACCAGACAAAATTCATTCTAAATTATCAACTCTCTAGAGTAACAGCAAATGAACGTGTAAAGCTGCTTTGTGACTGCCTCGGCGATTACTATTAATCCCAAAATGCATCATGCTCACAAGCACAGTTTTGAATAAAGTCTATTAGAATAATTTAGTCCAATTCTTTAGTTTAAGGTTTGGTTTCCAAAATCCAAATTTAAGAATGGCTGAGATTAGCAGGGAGAAAACAATGGATACGATTTGCCTTTTTCGTGAGTGCAGAAGAAATTACAATGCAACTTCCAGAGCCTATGCTGAGTGTTATCCAGAGAGATGCCATCCTTCAACCTCAGTGCTTTACCACAAATTGCAAAGATTCCTTGAAACTGGAACTCTTGAAAATCGACCGACAAAGGAAGTCAACCAACGGGAACATATGAACTTACAGGTAATGTTGTTCTGGGATTAGTACCCAACAATTCTCACTGCAGTTCCCACTCAATCAGTGAAGTTGCAGGCTGCAGTCAAAGGAGTGTTCTACAAATATATCTATCTTACTT
Source organism: Rhysida immarginata (assembly GCA_023313115.1). NCBI lineage: Eukaryota > Metazoa > Arthropoda > Chilopoda > Scolopendromorpha > Scolopendridae > Rhysida > Rhysida immarginata. Next base: position 187,230 of record JAHWFO010103031.1, read on the forward strand.
ACTTAGTCCAGTCCTCTTTTACCTTGCAGTGTAGAGGATTTGCAAAAAGATTTCTAGTATCTCTTTTGCCTTCTTTTAATCTTTTGTTAATTCAGCCTAGCAGGTGATTGGCCCGCTGCGGCCTAAACACAAACATAAACACAAACATCCATGCCCTCGACGGGATTCGAACCCACGACTCGCTGGTTTCGAGAATGGAAAGACCTGCGCCTTAACCCTCTCGGCCACCGAGCCGGCTCTACAAATATATACGAGCATTCTTTTCATATGTATGTTCATCTTCACCAAGCATTGGATGGGAATGGAGATTTCCAAACCCAGATGGACTTTTGTAACTGGTTGCTGATTCTTCAGGATGCCAACGTAAGATTCTTCTCTCACATCTTATGGACAGATGAAGCATAATTTTCTAAAGATGGTGTAGTAAACTTACATAACTCGCACAATTGGTTTCGCAAAAATGCTCATCAGTATCTATGGAGGATCAATGTGTGGTGCGGAATCTACCAAGGTCACATAATTGGTCCAATTTTCTATGATGGAACGCTAACATCCCAGCATTTCAGAGATCTGATTTTGGAAGAAGCCATAACACCCCTACTGGATGAGATGCCACTTATGGAGAGGTACCAAATGTGGTTTCAGATGGATGGCTTTACTATGCCCAACATGTATGGGATTGGATGAATGAAGTGTTCCCTAATAAATGGGCTGGATGAAGTGGGCCAGTGGCTTGGCCTTCCAGATCACCAGACTTGACTCCTCTAGAATTTTTTCTTTGGGGCTATATTAAACAGCGGGTTTACGAAAGACCAACATCACTTGAAGATCTCAAAAACCGCATCACTATAGCATGTGAAAGTATCGTTACTGAGACTATACAGAATGTCATGAAGTCTGTGGACTGTTTGACTTTGGCATTGTTGGCACCAGCTTGAAGACATGATGGCACTGAAAAGTCACCTGACCATATAGTCTGAGCACTAATTTTATATTTAAAATTTAATGCAAGAGATATCATTAAATATATTGAAAGTGTGGTATCAGATATATCCATTATACTTTGCTGTCTGTTCTACCTCAATTAGTTCGTAAATTCAAAAACAAATGAGATGCAAATTTTTGTAATGGCGTAACGTTTTGTTTTTAGTGTTATTGGAGTAAACTCTTTGCCATTACAATAAATATATTTTTTTTACTCATAATTTAATTTATAATTTGTTATTTTGAAACATTGAAGAATCAATTAAATATTCATTTAGGTCTTTTGATGCTTTTCGAAGTCTTCATCAAATTTATAATCTGTGGTTCGAAATGCTTAATATATTTCTACATTCCTTCTTTTCTACAGTTGAGAATAATGTTTCAACCCAAAAACGCATTACGGATGAGGCATTAATTTTAATTTTACATCATACAAAATACACTTGTTTTGTGATTTTAGATACTGCGAAAAACTTGCACGTGCCTTGTTTGTGGCCTCACTTTCGAGTGTGAGCATAGATGCGAGTAAAGAGGCTCATCTTAAGCTAGACGCTGTGTTTACTTCACATTTTGAGATTCGACACGTGTTTATATCTTATATTCAGGGACAGGCGGTAGATTTTCTTTTTGTATGGTGCAAGTCTTCAATAGTCCAGTAAGCTCTGATTGCACAGTAGATTACAACCTAATCTTTCACAGATCTTGATCAAATTTTGTCCCATTAGATGATGTAAGAAGTGCCAAATAGCTGAATGGATGTGGTAGGTTATAAACAAAACCTCGTTTGAATAGTTTATGGGGTTAGGAAACAAACTTCAAAGAAAATCCTAATTCTCTTTGAAGGTGTAACATTTACACATTGTTGACACTGGCTTGGAATATTCTGATATGCACCCATAAACAACGCCTTATTTTACATGCTCCTACTTTGATCCTACAACAAATGACAATAAAATAGTTAAATAGTGAAACTAATATACGAGTAATAGTTTCTTTGTTTTTTTGCATCTGGTTTTGCTCGTATGTCTTAAACGGAATTGTAAGAACAATATTTGTGAAAAACCCATAAAAAACCATCCAGTATTTATTGGGTTGCATGATAACTAAAAGACAGATGTAAGGATTTTATTGGGTATAACAATATCTTATAAGATTATATGTACTGAATATGCAAATATAATGAACACCCTAGGCGATTGCACAAGTGCTGATCTCACTGATATAAACAATTAATGCATAAAGCAGAAATGAAAATGTCAGGGTTGCCAGAAAGGAGCTCCATGTGTTTGATTATCTCATGATAGTAGGTCATGAATGACCAGTATGATTATCTCAAATATGGCAAGACTTACCAGCTTTTCCAGGGCAACAGCATCAAGAATTATAAAAGCAGAGAGGCATGCAATCATTCATCAAGTAATTGCTCAATACAGTAGCAGTAACCAGACAAATGTTTCTACTGATACCACTTGCTGCACAATGTCATAAATGAGACATAACAGCAGGCAGCCCATCCAAGTCCACCAATCTCTACTAGAAACCATAGAAAATAAGACTAAAATGGGCACAAGAACATCAAAACTGGATCAAAAATGACTGGAACAAGGTAGTCTAGTCTGCCAAATCATGATTCCAGTTGATCCTGCTAATAGGAAAACCAGATTATGACATCAACAGCATGAGACAATGGATTCTAACTAGTTGTGAACTGTTCAAGCCAGTGAAGGTCTTTTATTATGCTCCGAGGTAATTTTTCTTCAAAAGCAATCTACAGGGTTTCTCGGCATCAATAAGTCGGCGCACTCCTATTTGCCCTAAGCTGGCTCAGCAGCCAAGAGCAATGGGCCATAGGCTTTCCATTCTCTAACCTGCTGGGTCGTGAGTTCAAATCCTGCTATGGGCATGTATATTGAGTGTCCCAGAAATGAGTAAAGATAATAAACATATAGAGTTGTCTCAGGAATATTAGTCACGTGAATAGGGTGCAAAATGATCAAATGTTGATGTACACAAAAATTAATGAACCTATCGATCAATTTTCTCTGATACAACAGGATAACACTGTGCTAAATATAATTCTAATTGCCAAGGAGTGATTTGAGATGCACGGTGACTTCCAAATACTATAATGACCCCCAACAATCCTGGGATCTTAACTCGACGAAGCATTTGTCAGATGCTAGGATGAATATGAAAGTAATGTTTGAAGCAAAGAGCCATCAACTGAACTATTGAAGAACTTTTTTGGGAAAAAAATTCAGATTGAATGAGGAGGTGAAAACTGAAGTCCTAACATAGTTCTAACATCATACAAAACTGGATAAAGAAGCTTGCAGAATGCACAGAAGAAACGTGATAAAGAAGAAGCAACATATTTACAATCGACTAGAAACGTTTGTAAAACGGGGATCTGGTTGGATCATTGGTTGTTTTGAACAAATAGACGTACATTTTGCAAAATATAATCCGTTAAAAGGAGGATGTAATTACGAATTGGATGAATTTTTAAAGCAAAAAAAGGCATTAGTGCTTCAAAAATAGCTGATGGACTTTTGATAATTTTGTAACTACAAAAATTTTGAGCATTCCACATATATATATTATTTGGTACATAATCCAATAAACATTTTTGGGTGAATCTCAAATATATTTCCAAGATACTGGTAATAATTCCTATAATGGATATAGTAGCAATTATCTGAGTACATCAAGTCCACCTCTGTTTTCACATAAGAATTCTTGTGAAGTGTGTGATAGACTGCTTGGGCTAAGTGCAGTCCCAATCATATGTGCAAAGCTTTTGCAATTTATTAGGATCATCATCAGTAAAATGTATCCTTAGTAGGTTGAATGCCTTTGAGATATACACAAAGCAGCCATTTTATTAAAACCACCAGCCATTCTAACTTGGATGCATCCATATTCAAATCACATAGAGGACACATGCAATGCATAAAAGGCATGTACATTGTCTGCACAACTATTAGCACAGTTAGTCTAAACATGGTTAAGACAAAGGACTGAATGATTTTGAAAAAAATACCCAAGCAGTAAATGTAACTATGGCTAGAAAAAGTTTGTGGATGGCAGAGGCAATAGGCAAGTGATGCACATCATCTATATGACAGATTATAGCATAGTACAATGCAGGTGCACAGAAAGTCATATCCAAAAACCCAACAAAATAAACTTGTCCTTAATTGGGTGTAACACCAGATCATCTAGAGTGTCTGTGCTAATGAAACACTTTTCTCCACCAAACTGACGGCAGGACAAGAATATGATGCAAACGGAACGACTGTGTGACAATCCTATGACAGAAAGGTGTATTGATGATCTAAGGAATTTTCTCCTGGGCCAAACCTTTGTCCCTAATAAAGTATAGGACCCTTATCCGAAATGCTCAGGACTCGGGATATTCTGGATATGGGGCTTTTCTGTAGTTTGGAGTACGAAGTCTCATAATCAATTGAAGTACACCATGTAAACGTAATTCAATGGTGAAAAAAAATTCTTATCCAGAATATTCCAAAGTTGAGCATTTCGGATAAAAGATCCTATACTGTAGCAGTGGGAACATCTTTTAATGCCACAAGCTACCTCAACATTGTTGCAGAACAGACACACCATTTATATCTAGTGTTCCTGACACAGATGATCACTTCTCAATAAGACAATGCAGCCTATCACTTGCTTGTTTGGTCTCAGACAGGTTCAGTGAACATGGCTCTGACTTTCACTTGCTTCATGGTTAGCCTGATCATCTAACCTCAACCTGATAGAGAATTTGTGGAATGAGGTGGAAAGATCCATTTGAAGCCTACTAGATGTCCATCCAATATGAACCAACTACATCAATGTTCTTGTGGAATGGTACCACAATACCTTGTAGAATTCATATCTAGAAGAATTACAACTACGATCAAAGCAACTCATTATTAGTATGGGTTTTCTCTAAAAATCTGGTCATTCTGCATAAGAAAAAAAAAAAGAGGCAGGATTGATGAAACTCATGTTTTGCCTAGTTCTCGTACAGTAAAGATGGCTATGGAAGCTAACTAACATTAAAATCTCAATTCTACATAAGAGCAGATGAAATATGATTAGGTATAGATATTAATTGAAAAAATGGAAGGAAATATTCCAGGACCTGGTTTCGAACCACGGATCATGGATATCACACTTGGTTTTTTCCCTTCCATTTTTTCCATTAATATCATTGCATTATACTTGAAGCATTATCTCCAGTTTTCATTTATTAAATTATTATGAGTGTTCTTCAGCTTTCTGATGGTTTGAAAAGGAGGATTTCCCGATCTATGAGCTAGGTGCCTGCCCTATCACTGGGCTTCCATTTGACTACTTTATAATCTTTAGAACACTTGTGACAGCCTTGCTGTCCCATGTCTGCAACAGCCTAGTTAGTAGAGGTAACGAGTCTAATATTCGTGGTCCTAAGTTTGAATCCAGGTTGCAGAATTTTTTCTTCCATTTTTTTTCCATTGATAATTTTGCCTTATGCTCGAAGTATTACCTCTAGTTTTCATTTATTAATTTCTTAAGAAAGGCATTTTATGAATGCATTCCAAAAGCAAACTTAAAGCAAGTGCTAAAATAAAGCCTAAAGTGGAAATCATTGCAGATGGCAAGGTCAACAAACATCAACTATAGCAGCCGTCACGTAAGTTGAACAATTTTTTTGACATGTGCAGTAAGTCATCTCATCAATATGCTTTGTCTGGATTTTACCCATGATGCACTTGTTCTACTATAGTAATGGTGGAGATATCGTTGAAGCATGGAAAGCCTATTAAAAGTCATAATATAAAACAAATTGCCTTCGAGTCGACCATTCTGCATCATTTTTTAATTTATTAAATTATTAATTTCATTTATCTATTTAAAAGAAAAAACGAAAATAGAAACTAAATATAAATACGAAAACAATGTTTCGAAAACGAAAGCGGATGTTTCATGGAATAGCTAAGCGATTTACTTCCCGTTAACGTCTATTCTCTGGCGTTAGAAATGACGTCATCCTGTCGTTCAACTTATGTGGCGGCAGCTATAAGGGTATCAAGAATGGTTAATATAAGAGGATGGATCCAAAAAAAAAATAAAAAAATAAAAAGGTTGCAAGCACCAGCATTCAAAAAGTAATTATTGTGGAGAGAATATTTTTTCCCCCAGAGTGGAGATAGACAGTGCTAGTCGTCTTACAGCAGTTGTGCAAGTAGGTCGTGTAGTTCATAGACACGTCAGAGTGATTGGAATGGCAAGATCTTTAGAAAAGTGGTCTCGCTTGGAGGTGCGAGCCGTGATTTTTTTCTTATGGGCAAAACATGTGTCCGTGACAAGGTTACGTGAAGCCATCCGTTGCAAACACCCTAGCACGTTGAGTAATGGTGTCATCCTCCTTCATGACAATGCCAGGCCCCATTCTGCTTGCCAAACTCAAGAATTGCTAAAAATGTTCAAGTGTCAAGTCTGGAGCTCCATTATATCCCATATTTAGCACCCAGTGACTTTTCTGAAATTGAAGGAACACTTATCTGGAACAAGGTTCTCTGTAGACAGTGATGTGAAAATGGATGCCGAGAACTGGCTCAATGAGTAGGAATGCGATTTCTACCAAGCCGGGTTAAACAAGTTGGTCCTGCATTCGGATAAATGCCTAAGCAGATTTGGCGATTATGTGGAAAAGTGATCTGCAAATATGCCTCTTAATTCCCTTTTGTATTTTTTGTCTATTGTTAATAAATAATTTTTTATTATCTGCAACCTTTTTTTTTTTGGATCATCCTCGTATACGAAAAGTGATAATGAGGAGAAATGATTTAAGTGATAAAAATTACAGTATATACAAATATTCTTAATGAGACATTCATTAAATTTACGTTAATTCATGAGAGGTCTCCTTCTTGAATAATAATAAATAATTTAATAATCAGTGCTGATTAAGCAAATTAGCACTTTTAATTTTTTTTTGTTCCGTTTTTATTAAGAAGAATGGGGAATAAAGGAAATAATAGTAAATTCAATTTCATTTTATTTTCAGTCTCACACTTCGGTCTAATGCATTTATTATCAAAAATATCATAAGATCATGCAATGGTAAGTATAAAATAATTTCAATGCACATATTCCTGATGTTTGTGTCGATTTAAAATTCACTTAGTGTTTGTAAGCTGCTCTAATGTTTCTTCATTTAACCTCTCTACCCCTTTTTTTCTCTTTTTATTTGTTGGCTCAATGATAATTGTGAAAAACTTCAACAATATCAAAAATAAAAGGTAAAGTTGAAAGGGCAATGTTATTACACATTATTTGTTGTTTACTTTTATAATACACAGAAAAATGTTGTTACCCTTAAACAAAATAGTAAATAAGTAAGTAAATACATAAATAAATAAAACAGTAAATCAATGAACAGCTAACCTTTCTGTTAACTCCCACAAAAAAAAGAAAGAAAATATTCTTAAAATGCTTTGACAAAGATGACCCAAAAATATTCATCCAGAAAACCTAACAAGCAATTTCTAATACAAAATTTAAACCATTACACTACTTAAATTCATAAATAAAGGCTTGATTTTCAACCATCTTTCTATTAGGTTACAAGCATTTGTCCATAGTGTTTGTTATTCACCCCTTTCGCCCTTTATAGTCCTTTCCCTGCACAACACGCGTGAATAATAGTAAAGCAATTTGCAGAAACCCCCTTTTTTTTTGTCCACAATTTAAAAGGGTTACTTTTATTAAAATTAAGTGCTCATGTAATGGGTGAGAACGAATAAATAAATAAATAAATTAATAAATTACAATTCAACGTCTTAAAAATTATTATAATATGAAGAAAGTAACAATAAGAATCTTCTTCCTCTCCCAAATTAATTTAAACATGGATAAAAGAATGGATTTTAATTCAATCCATTTTATTGTATCTGTTTGTAATAAAATGACTCTAGTATCAATCATACGATTCCCAAATTTAATTCAAGTTAATGAAAACACATTAATTTATTCATTGTCCATATACTATTTTTTTGTTTACAGATAAACATATCCACCATCTAATTAACTAATTTATTTATTTCTTATAATGCCTTGTAGTCCTGTAATTTTTTCCCCCTGATGTTGCAGCAAACACCATTTAATAAAAATTGTTTAGTTTAATTCAAATGTTTATTGGAATCAGGAATTAAAAACATATCAAATTTTAAATCATCCCAATGTAAAGTTTCTCTTTATAAAAGTTAATTTATTCATTGCATAAAGAAGGTTACCGGTTTAAACAGCTCTAGCAATAAAATGACAACAATGTTAAAGAATTGGCGTAACCATTGGCACATCAACTTGCTTATTGATTTTTCCTCAATGTTATAAAAATAAAAGAGTTTTTATCACCTTGATTGCAAGAGAAAAACATCTAGCTATGGATCCTATAACATCTATATTTAAATGAACCTTTATACAATCAAAATAAGAGAAGCGGAAAATATGACAACAAGCAAATGTTATTTTAAATAACAGCATTTGCATGATTTAACACATTCAAGTTTTAAAAAAAAATCGATTTTGGTGATCAATTTACTCAATCAATAAGACTAATTTGTGTTTATGCATAATTATTAAAAAAAAAAAAATAAATGCAAGAGTTCATAATGAAAATCTCTCATTTAAAATTTTTTAAAGAATTTAAAGAAAGAATTGATAAGAAAATGTTATTATGTTTTTAGGGTACAATAATAATATTAATAATAATAGAATGACATTTTGTATTCTAGGATTTTGCTGCAAATTCTCCCTTCCTTTTGTAATTTTGTTTTTCAGTTTTGAATGTATTTTTTTTTCTTTAGTGCATTTAATTATAAGGATCTCATTTAGATTTAATAGTTGAATTTATTACAAGACTAATAAAGAATGTTTGTCTAGTTTCACTGGTGACATAGTAACGGAAATCACATGCCTCTAGACAATTTGCTTTTTTTTTTTTAAAACCCTCCTCTCAGCTCTCTTCCCTGGCCATTTATTATTTTTTTTAAAAATCTTTTCTTTATTGATAATTCAATATCAAAACTGCTGTGCTCCCTGCAACATTATTAATTTTTAAATTCACATATATTATATATATTTTTTGCATTAGGCTGTTTTTCTTTTGACAACGTGTAACTACTGTCCTTTCTCAAATGAAATTCATTTACATTTACATAATCGTTCTAAGCTGTTTTCAAGTCTTCTGGGCATGAAATGATCTTTTACAGAGAGTCAAAAAAATTTGAAACCAAAATGAAATAAATATGTTGTTGTTTTTTGTTTATTATTATTATTATTTTTTTCACTTTATTAAACATGAACCGAAAAGATAGCTACAATGTTATTTTTTAAGATAATGTCACTATTTTCTTTGATTTAAACAGGGGAAACGGCTTAATGCTAAAATGATACAAGTCGTTTTACTTTTAAAAATAGCCCTATTATTAAAGACATTTAACAATTTCTAAACAGTTATCAAATGAATTTGACGTATAAGAATATTGTCTTTCTCATATTATAACCACTTTTGTTTGCATATATAATAAAAGTATCTGGGGACTGAGGGAGCTTTTCGGGATTCTTTTAAAATAATATTATGTGTAACCAAGTGGAATAATTTTACAATAGAAGTATTATTAATATTATAAGGTTATTAAGGTTTAAGTCTGCAAACTAGATGAGATTTAATTTGAATAATAAATATTAAATAATGGGTCAGATATAAATATATTGTTTAAACATTTCAGAGTAATATTCAAAGCTCTATTAATTCATTTTTTATTATTATTAAAGTAACAAACTGCAATATAAATATAACTCACAAGAGCAATTAGAGAAGCATTTATCCTCGTAAATAATATTTCTTGGAAATAATTTCAATTCAAACAAATAGTTGTTTCGGCAAAATAAATTTATGAGGAAAGCATGCCAAGTTCTCATGAAATTTAATTTTCGCACCTCAAAATCACAAGCTAAATGGTAAATAAATGCTTTTAATAAATTTATTCCATTTTTGCAGCAATTCTTGACACTTTTGTAATTAAATCTGCAGCGTCAGATTAATTTTATTAAAAAAAATATATTTATTTACCAGTTCCTTTGTGACGTTAAGGTGTTAAAATTAAATTTTATGCGAATATAAGTTCATTCTCAAATTAATAAGATTGTTATATTAAGTGGCCAGCAAAATTCCCTCCCTTCACCCATTGCTCTTTAGAAGGAAAATAAGTCGAAAGAGAAGACTATCATCATGTGTAGCAGTATTCGACGGCACAAAAATAAAATCTTTCTACGAGGATGTGAATACATGCAAATAATGTTGGAAGATATTCCAATGATAATTCCACGTTAAACATGAAAAGGAGGGGAAAAAATAAATAAATAAACTTTTACAATACTCTCAAAACAACCACTTTCCAGGTACTTATTATTAAAAGGTTCATATTACTAGCATGTAGAAGAATGACCTACATTCTTCTTGTCTCAATTGTGGGATGAACTTTGAAAACACAACAGACATATTCCGAATGCGAAGTGCACATAAAAGAAAGGAGAAAATGCACTTGTTTTAATTTTTTTTTACGTCAAAAATATGGATATTCAATAATTTTATAACTTCCTATCATATTTCCTTATATATTGTTTCAAGGGATTTGACTTCCTTGAAAGAACACGAAGGCCAAAGAGGAATTGATCTCCTATAACTTGTGGTTCGATAAAAAAAAAAACCAAAAAAAAAACCCAACTAAGATAGTGATAAGTAAAATCGTTATTTATTACAACGTAAAAGAATGTTTAAGAATACTGACGATGATGATGGTGGTGGTGATGGTAGTGGTGGTGGTGATGATGATGATGGAAATGGAGATTTTTAAGGAGAATAAAAAAGTGGCTTTCCTGCAAAACGTTCGCACTTTAACTGCAACTAATAAGAATGTCATATAATCAAAGACTGAGGTCCATTAGGAATGAGGAGGCTGATTACGCTGCTCGCCCAAATAATTTTACTTCTCCAATCTCGTTTCCAAGACTACTACTTAGAATAGCAAAATGTAAATACGAATACGAAATTTTTCTGGTAGATTTGCGAGATAAAGTCAATACATAGAAGAAGTATTCGCACGCGTTTAATGCAATTGCTGAGGAATGAAACTGCGAGGGGGGAAAAAATTCCTTTCTCGATTTGCCCGTTTTTTCAACATGTATCGGCGCCTACGTGAGGCGACTGGGATCTCTTTATTGTCATATACTCGAATAAAAACACAAAAATTGATGCATAAACCCTTTTACCGCATTAAGTCTATGGTTGAAAACATAAGCTCTCCAACCACGGACTGCTCGGTAGTTTCATGTTAATCGATTGATGAATCGGTTTGGCGTGAAACTCGTTAAGTACAAGCAAAATACGGGTGAATTACTATCTAAAATTTAAAACACAAAAGGTTTTTTCTTTTTATTTTTACCTTTTTACTAGAAGAGATTGGCCCATCATCTCTTCCGCATCGCAATGCACATCACCAGCAGCTCATCCGGCCCGTGGTGGAGCTCCGTGGCTCACGACCAACTTACGCACTCAGCGGCGCACGGAGACAGCGTCTACAAGAAAAAGTGCGACGACACACAACCCGCTCGATTTAAGACCTCGCTTTATTAAGCTTTCTATACGCTTTAATTTCAACTTTTATTCCCACGTTTTTATAAACAACATCGGTTTTTATAAATTAATTTCCCCACTCGATCAACAGTCCACGTTCGAGTTGAAATAAAACATCATGTTTTTGTCACTAGGTGATGTATGGGAAGTAGTCCCTGTGCGAGAGGAGCAGTAGAAAAACAAGCATTGAAATAAGCGGTGCGGTTTTTTTGTTTGCCTTTTAGTAAGGTGCAGTGTGAAATTCGTCAATGTGAATCCCATCTTCGTTAGTCATTAATATTGCTTAATTGAACGCGAGTTTGTCAATATTGAAAAAGAAAGAAACGCATTAGCGAAAGCGAGCCATAAGTAATTGGCTCTTCTTATTTTATTTATCGTTTGTATCGATTTATTTTTCTGTTTCCAAGATGAGGACTTGATTGGGAACGGTGCATCATCGTCAGTTCCATTTTCTAAGAAAGCATGCAAGGATGTGGATGATGCATGAATAAAAGATGAGCACATAATTATATGAATGAACTTCTAAACACGGTGAAACAACAGCAGCAACAACAACAACAATGCCGACGATAATCTTATTGGATGTCTCCCTGTCGATGCTCCGGCCTGTTGCAATCCCAGATTGTTCGGAAGGCTATCAACGTCGAAATTTGGCCATCCACGGCATCAGTACACTCCTCGATTATATGACTGTCAATTGTAAATTAGAGTTTACATCGTTGGTAAGCATGGGATTCAAATCCTAACCCCGCAATGAATGTTGTTATGCTGCGATATCAGCATAAGCATGATTAATTTATTAGAAAATAATGTGATTTGATTTTTTTTTTTTCTTTTTAATATTAGATGGCCTTTTCATCCCTATGGGAAATCGTTCAGCCATTCACCCGGGACTATGAAGCCTTAAAATTAGCCTTATCAAAAATTGATAATTATGACAAAACTTGTATAGACGTAGCATTGGAAGGAATCAGGACAACAGTTCTTGAAGAGTGGGGAGCAGGAACACCTGTTCAGGTGAATATACTGTTTTCTGTCTAATAACCAGTATTTATTTTTTTTAATTATCTGTCTCTATTGCTTTTTTATGACTTAACAATATCAGTGATTGCTATGAATAAAATGATATTACCATAAACCTAAGTAAATTTACTATCGATTAGTTAAAACAGATGGTATTGAAGCTGGTAGCTAGTAATGGTCATTTGGAGGTTGTGGAAGGATTTAGAGGACTATTTGATAGCACTGGTCAAAAAAAAAAAAAAAATGTAAAACTAAAACAAAGGTCCACCCACTATACCAGGGCCGTCCAAATCGTGCACGCCACCCGCGTACAACATAAAATGCTTGCGGGCAAAGCACACTGGCAAAACCGAGGAGTAGTCCAAAACTCAGGAAGGGAGTGGGTATAGTTTTTCCTATGCAGTGTTGCCAGACTTTAGGGGCGATTGCATTAAATGAGGCATTATTTCTTTTGTTACTGACACTTGCTTGTTTTTCGTCTCGCATAACATGGCGCACATTCCGAAAAAGCATAAAATCAATGAACCAGTATTTAAACAGGAGTGGGAGAATATGTTTTTTTTTCATTGTTCACAGATCGGATTCGAAATGCTTAATATGCAATCTTGTCCTATCGGGAAAAAAAAAATACAATTCTACCTGATATCGAGAAAATTGTCACATTAAAACGAAGATAATAAAATGGTAGACTGCCTCGTTTTTTTTGTTTTTTTTTTTACAATGTCAAATTGATAGTTAGCAATTCGACTTTAAGGAACTGATCAACGTAATGTGCAATAGGGGAGTAAGGAAGATTACCCGCGTGCACGGGCGCTGCCCGCGGACAGAAATCTTGGACAGCCCTGCACTACACTGAAAGCTGATCCAGACTATCCGCGAAAAACAGCGATTGACGTGGACTCTAGTGGCGTTCAATGAAATTACTCTATCAAGGTATCAGCATGGGGAAACGCTTTAGCGTGTAGTGATGAACTAACAAGAGGACCGCATGGACATGTAATCACGGATTAGGTGGAAATTTTAGGAGGTCAATCTACATTAGTAAAAGGATTTGACTCGATGGCCTTTCATTTCAGCGAGAAAAAAAAATAAAATTGTTCAGAGGGGGAAGCAAAATAAATAGAATTTAATGGGTGGTACTTTAAAAGAAAGAACCCCAAAACTTAAGAGTAAACGTGGCTCGTTAAAAGACTTTTATTTTGGTTTAAAATTGCAATATTTATAAAATACAAAAAAATGTTCTATACAATATGATTTAATTGAGGAATAGGCATTGCGATCTCAATTACAAAAGAAAATATTTCTCGGAATAAAATAAAGAAATACTTAAATGTACGTTAAATACAGCAAAACACTGTAACGAGAAATATTAATCGCTACGTTGAGCGAATTGAGATTAAATATAAAAAGAATTGAGACAGACCAATTCCTTAAAAAGAATAAGGAAAAAGATTTCAGAATTCCCATTTAATGTCTAAAGAAAGACTGCGAAATCATAATTAATTATTAATGGGGAATAGGATTGAAAATGTGCAGCATGGCGTCCCTTATGCGCGTTATTATTGAAATAGCATTAAAAGAAATTTCATTATTACCTTATGGGTAAACCCGCAAAACAATGCTGCTCGGTAAAGAATCATGGCTGCCGCGAGAAAGAGAGAAATTCAATAAGAAACTAAACATCGAACGGCAGGGTAGGGGTGATTTGCAGAGCATTGGAATGAAAAATGATAAATGGAAGTTGAACGCCATGCTACAGGCTAGTAAGGACGTGGAGGACCAGAAGGAGGGATGACTGGTCAAGCCAGAAGCTGGAAGTGGTCTATCTGAAATAAAAAAAAAAACAGTAACCACGGAAAGAACATCAACAATAGTGGGACACACATCCTCGTGATCACGAAAATTATTCGTGATGGCAACTAGCTGCAGACAGTGATAATCACGTGGAGATTTTTTAATTAACATTTATTAAAACAATATATACTCAACAATCACTGTCTGCAAAACAGTAAAAAAAACTTAAAGAATGGAAAAAATATAAACTTAAATTATATCTATTTTTACATAAAAAATCTGAGTTTTCCCGAACAAAAATATTTTACGTTTATTATTGTAATGCCACATAAGCCAAATGAGAAGAAAGGTATACAACTTAACAGTGGTAGAGCAGTTATTAACATCAGGTTCTGTGAATTTACCGGGCCGGCTCGATTCCTGTAGTATTGATATTTTTTTCATTTTTTTTTTTCATTATTTTTTCATTTATTTCCCATTATTTTTCCATTTTTCGCCATTATTATTTGTTTTCACTTTGTATAATAACATCCGCATACATAAGCAACGTCACAGGTCAAAAAAAATGCAAAATGCGTTGTACAATATTTTCACGGGCGGCCATTGCTGTGGCGTGTGAAATAAAAATGAAACTATAAAGATCTTTTCGCACTATCGACGGCCTATGTGCAAACGTCACCACCAAATCACAGATCGCCAATGACCATCCGTGAAAATATTGTACAAAATTTTTCAATATTGAAAATTTTTTTACTTAAGTATGTGAATGTTATTATGCAAAGTACAAACAAATAATAAGGGCGAAAAACAAAAAAAAAAAATGAAAAATAAAAATGGAAAAATAATGGGGAAAAAAATGAAAAAATATTTCAATACTACAGGAATCGAACTCGGACCAGTAAATCCGCAAAACCTGACAGTAACCACTACGTCACCCCTGTTAAGTTGTATAACTTTCTTCCTACTTGGCTTATCTGGTACTACAATAATAAACGTAAATTTTTTTTTTTTTTCTCCTCCGAAACGAAAGGCCATTGAGTCAACTCCTTTTACACACAAGGTATATTAATGTTGTAGATTGACCTCCTAAAATTTCAACCAAATCCTTGATTATAGTCCGTGCGGTCCCTTTGTAAATTCGTGATTTTATGCTCACAGGTATAACTGTGACTTCTACTTTCTGATATCAGTGATTTTTACCTGTGAACATGGAATCAGGACTTGTTTTATCCTGCGACTTAGACAAACGGTGATGATGATTAGCGGCTGTGTCGTCGAAGTAGGCATACTCTGATGGGTATAATCAAAATATATATTCTATAATCACAATTTGTAAATAACATAATAAGAGTGTATATAATTTCGTTTTTGAAAACCTTTATTATCATGAATATCTCACTCCCCTTTAAAAAATAAATTGCTTGTTTACTTATGAATTATCCACAAATTGTCTACCTGCTGAGAAATTTGTACTCCAATAAGTGTGTGTATTCAAATATTGAAAATAATTGAAAATTAAATGCTATTATTCTAGAAAAAATTATGATCCTTTATTCATTATTTACGTAATTTAGCAAACAAGTATTACTCATTTGACTTAAACAATACATCAATAATAATTGCGAAAATAACTGTAAATTGCAAGTCCGATTTTGCAGTGTAACCATAACAAATGATGTACTTGGCCTTCAGTTCTTATTTCCCTTCTTCTAGCAACATCCACATACGAAAAAATTGATAGTAAAACTATTTCTCTCCATCGTATATGATTTCTTCAACGCGATCGGGTCACACGTTACCTTTCTCCGTTCGCCATCTTGAATTTCATGTAGCAAGACCTATAGGGGCTGTTTTTTGTGGATAAACTATAACCATACTAAGTTTCATCAAAATCTTTCCGATAGTTTTTGTGTGATGACCGTACAAACAAACAGACAGACAACAGATTTATTATATGTATAGAAGATATATAGTGGAACCTCGGTTCTCGAACTTAATCCGTTCCAGGAGTTTGTTCACGAACAGAGTTGTTTGTGAACCGAGGCATCATTCCCCATTCAAATCAATGTTAATATAATTAATCCGTTCCAACGATCAAAATAGATTTTTTCCGTTAATTATAATATGGGTACAGTAATTTAAGAATGATGTTAAAGACAATTGTACAGCCATGCTGTCACTAAGTGTCTAAAAGACAACCAAGTTGTCAAGGTAGAAAGCCCAATGGAAGGCAGACAGCCGGTTCACAGATCGGGAATTTCTCCTACCCAAACCATCAGAAAGTTTGATGAACATGCAATAAGAAATAAAGAATATGAACTGGAGGAGCAAAGTCGCAAATAAATGATATTATTTGAAAAAAATGGATGAAAAAATTCTGCGACCTGGATTCGAACCAGGAACCTCGTGTGTCTTGATAGAGACGTCGAGAATAACATTAAAGATATAAAACCTAAATTGTGAATGATATTCACATGAATACAAAGTGACAATCTGCGCATGCATACAATGGGAAGTTAGTGATTCGATAGTTCGTGAACCGAAATTTGGTGCTTAAACCGAAACAAAAACTGTTGTTCGTAAACCGAATTGTTCGTGAACCGAGGTTCCACTGTAGATAGCTATTGAGCCAGATATTAAGGGGACAAGTGATCTGATTTTCAAGTTAATTTTCAGTCCTGTAGATGGAATTTTTAATTTTTCTTTTTTAATTATGCATAAGCAGGGTATAATAGTAGAGTATATGGCGATATACGCCTACAGTTTCTGCCCTTTTGCTGTGCTGCTATTACACATGTGCTCAAAGAGGTATGGTATACCCTTTGTAGAGTTTAGAACTTTGTATACCTTCCGCGATGTTTAAGACTAAACCAAACAGTCTGCATAAGTAAAACTTTCCTCTGTACTACAACAGGGATTGATCGGGCCATCAAAGTACAATTGGCTATTTAGCCATTATCGATTCTTTTACAAATTACTGTTTATATATTTTCATTTGCTGTTATTTTTGAAAAAAAAAAAAAAAAAAAAAAAATCAGGCGTATGTGTATTTAGTATACCAAAGATCATACTAAATTAGGACTCGTTGATACTTACGGAAAATAAAGATAAAACTTAATGAAATTATAACACACTAGCACCATATACATTCAGTATAATTTCTTATGCAAATTCCGAGTTATTCGTCGCTAAAAAGTAGGTTATCCAGAACGCTACACTGTAAGCTGACATCATAAACCCGCTACTCCATAGAACTCGGGCTTAAGATGTCAGCCTACCGTGTAGCGGTCCAGATAACCAACTTTTTAGCAACAGATTACTTGGAATTTGCATAAGAAATTATACAGAAAGTATATGCTGCTAATGCGTTAACATTTCGTTAAGTTTTATCTTTATTGTCTGTAAGTATCAACGAATCCTGAATTAGTATGAGTCTTGACAGGGTTCGAAATTAGCGGTTGCCTGGTTGCTGCAGACTACCGAAAATTCATTCCGGCAACCTGTTTTTCACTGCTGGTTGCCCGGCTGGCAACCCGCACTGAAAATTCATTGCGATAAAGAGTCTATTAATCCTGATTATCCAGGCATATGAACGCCGACAAAGAATCGGCAATCACATCAGAGTTGCCAGCCCTTGGTAGGTGTCTGAAAACTAGTCGGGGAATTGATGTTTCAAAGTGCCAGTAATGGAGGCCCGCGTCATGAAAATTGCCTCGACAATTATTAGAAATATCCAACAGCAAACATGGCATCTAGCATTTAAAGATGTAGTCACAGGATGAATGACACAAATGTAGAACTTACTGAGAATACGAGCTTTAAAATTTGGCCAGAAGAGAGGAGGTGCCATAATTTGGAAAATTCTATAATGACCTGTACAGATATTTTCCCCCAAATGTTGGAAAACAATGTTTATGTTCTGCTGTGCCTTCTAACGACCAGAATTTTTGGAATTGTTGCCAAGTGGGCAACCGCACATAATAGTTAATTTCTACCCCTGGTCTTGGTATACTAAAATACACATATACCCTAACTGTTACGACACTTTCAATATGTTTCATATCTCTGTAGTAAAAATGAAAATAAAATTTGTTGCTCACCCAACAATGGTCAGATGACTTTTTAGTGCCGGCATGAGCTTCAAGCCAGTGCTAACAATGCTTAAACATGCATCAACAGGTCAAAACTGTTTCCTGAATGCTATTTGGTGTTGTTTTCTACATCAGGTTTTTTTGTAGAATGATGTCCAGCCTTAAATTATGTTAAAAAGTGCATGTGACTTCTAAGTGAGGGTAGTTTAAAAATATTCAAAAACTAATGCCGTATTCGATATCGGCGCATTCGAATCGGCCCAAAACTGCAAAATATTAAGAGGGAAAAGTTAAAAACATTTTTTTTTTTCTAAAGTCCATTCTCTCCAATATTGCTAGTATTAAAAATAAAAACAACAAAGGTCCTGGTTAAGCAATATGGTGGTTTGTTTAATTGCTGACGCGTTCGATATACATCATCTTCATGGGTATACAGCTACAAAGTTTTCTGAACACAAGTGATGGAATTTATAATACATAGAATAATATGTCCACCAATCAAATAAATTGTTGACTGGTGGACATAAGCTAGACCGAATAGAGATCTGCTTGGACGTCATATCCAATCCCATTATTTTTTCTCAAACGTTATTTGGTTATTTAATAAACATTTCTGGTCTTCTTGGTGGCATTTCCTTATCTCAAGAGCTTTATAAATAAGTATTTTTTCCGGGTTCTTGGCAGTCTTCAAAATTGTCATAATTTTCATGAATCGACAATATCTGGTGCCCATTTTTTATCAAATGCTCTGCAAAAGCCGACTTATTATCGTTATTGATCCACGATCGTCTGTGTTCCTTAAAACGCTCCACTAAAGAGCGTTTCGTGGCTCCTACGCTTTGTTGAGCGTTTTAAGGAACATAGACAATCGTGGATCAGTAACGATAATAAGCCAGCTTTAAGGAACATATGATAAAAAATGGGCATTGTATGTTACCGATTCATGAAATTTTGACAGTTTTGAAGACTGCCAAGAACCCAGAAAAAAAATACTTATTTATGAAGTCCTTGAGATAAGGAAATGCCACCAAGAAAACCAGAAATGTTTATTAAATACCAAATAATTTTTGAGAAAGATGTAATATTAGACGTTGTGGACGATTTATTTGATTGGTGGACATGCTATTCCATGTACCAGTGGTGGCTCATGCATAGGCACTGTGAAAGTGCAGCACCCCCAGTTTCACTTTCAATATCAATAACGTACAATATAATGTGTCTTTTTTTTTCTTTTATGCTTTCTTTATACATGTATATAATAAAATTCTTAAGCTTAATGTCAGTAGCCATTCCCTAGTTAGTGGAAAAACTTTTCTAATGCAGCACCCCCAGAAATTTTAGTTACGAGCCGCCACTGCTATGTACTATAAATTCCATCACTTGTGTTCAGAAAACTTGTATCCATATACCCATGAAGATGATGTAATCTCGAAATGTGTCGGTAATTAAACAAACTACCTTATTGCTTAACAAGGACCCTTGTTATTTTTTATTTTTAATACTAGCAATATTGGACAGCATAGACGTTATGAAAAAATATGTTTATAACTTTTCCCTTTTATAATTTTGCAGTTTTGGGCCTATTCAAACGCACTGATATCGAAAAAGACATTAATTTTTTTTTTAACAGCTCTTTTCTTTGAGTATTTTTAAACTACCCTCACTTAGACGTCAGTTTTTAAGATGATAATGTTTTAAGGCTGGACATCATTCTACAAAAAGCCTGATGCAAAAAATGACACCAAATAGCATTACAGAAATAGTTTTTGTTTAAGCTTTGTTGGAGCTGGCTTGAAGCACACGGTACTGAAAAGTCATCTGACCATTGTTGGGTGAGCAACAAATTTTATTTAAATCTTTACTACAGAGTTATGAAATATATTGAAAATGTGGTAACAGATAGGGTATACAGGTAACCCTCAGTTACGCCGATTCACAATAACGCCGCTGAGCAATTTGCGACAACCCTCGGTTTACGCTGCCGCAGATTCACAATAACGCCGCTGCGCAGTAGCAATTTTTCGGGGAATTCCCGGAGTTTACTTTCGGTTTCAGTTTTGATGCAGGGTGTTGACGTATCTGAATATCTACGGAGCTGAATTACACACTATTGTACGTACGTAATCATTACTGTATTTCTGTTTATAATTGTTGGATATGTACATAAACATTCACATTAACTGTACATACTGTAGTGTACTGATTAAAATCGTACTGTAAATGTTTAGGTACCCACGCAAAACGAAACACTATGGCGGAAAAATTGTTTGTTCATTTTTTCACTTGTACAGAACCTAACCCTATGCAGTGGGGTCTCGGCTAACGAACGCCCCTGTTAACGAACAATCCAGTTAACGAACAGGGCATTCGTACGTTTCCGGTATCGGCTAACGAATGCAATTCGGCTAACGAACGGAAGTAGGGAGCAAAATAAAAAATAAAAAAACAAGTACGCGCGCGCTAAGATTGAATAACAGGTGCACATTTATTACTTCCATTTCGACAGCTGCGAGTTCCACGTGTTCTGCAGTGATACAACGGATGTTTACATGAAGACGTCACGTGTTGATGTTTTCATGTGAACATAAAGCGGTAAATTACAGTAACACATAGATCGAACATAGAGGCTGAAGAGTCTTCCAACTAAAATCTGAATCACGTACAGGAGTGTGTAAATGTGTACGGTAGACTGAAAGTGTAAATAAAAAAAAAAAGAAAGAAAGGTAATAAACGCTGCTTTTTTTGCTCTTCCTGCTAACTCGCCTGATGCACGAGTTCAATCACTGATTCATCAGTTAAGCCTCTAATTTATCACTTTGGTGAGTTGTTATTCAGTTTTCTGATTGATGTTAAATTATCTTAAATTATTTTTGTTTTTTTTTAATTTTAATGTTTGTATTTTACCTCAAATGAGGTGTTAAATAAAATTAAATTAAATTAAAAATTAAATTAAGTAAATTTATTTTCTATTGGTTATTTTTTAAGTTCTGGAACCAATTAAAATCGTTTTCACACTTTCTTACGGGAAAACGCGATTCGGCTAACGAACAATTCAGTTAGCGAACAAGGTTCTGGAACGAATTACGTTCGTTAGCCGAGACCCCACTGTAATTCAATTGTAAATATGGGTTCATTTTACGCCGATTTCGATTTGCGCCGGCTTTTGTAGGATCGGAACTGCGGCGTAAACCGAGGGCTACCTGTATGTGTATTTTAGTATACCAATGCTCATACAAATTCAGGATTCGTTAATACTTACAGAAAATAAAGATAAAACTTGACCAAATGTTAACTCGCTAAACAGCATATATTTTCTGTATAATTTCTTATGCAAATTCTGAGTAATCTGTTGCTAAAAAGTTGGTTATCTAGACCGCTATACTGAAAGCTGCCAGACATCTTAAACCCAAGTCTTACAGTATAGCGGGCATAAGAAATTATACTGAAAGAAAATGCTGCTAGCCCTTATTCAGCATTTGCAATGTACATGATTCTGTAGACTTGTCCATTTACTATACATATAAAGCACGATGTTTGTATGTTTGTCTGATTTTAAAATGCAACTTGGAAGTAAGTTATGGAGTTGAAATTTAGCACACAGATCTGTAATACTACCACAATAGAAATATAGAAATTAATAATTTGATATAGACTTGGTTTATGTTTGTTTGCTTACATGTGCGAACAATCAGCCGATCGTGTTCGTATGTTGCATCGACAGTGGTTGATGAAATTAATGCTTGCCGTAGCCAACGAAAAGACAGGCCCTGGCACTGAAAAGTCACCTGACCATCTTTTTTGTCTGCTACGATGCTTGCCTTAATGATTCACGTTTTAAGGGTGATACTTATTAAAAGTATAAATAAAAATCACTGTTGTTTCATTTTTGTTTAAATTTTTGGAAAGATGTAAGGAATTAGTGTTAAACAAATGAGAGAATGCAACTTCTAGGGTGTGCAGCAGATCAAGCTTTTGCTGAATGGCTAATGTACTTTCCCTGATGAGCCCATAACTAGAGAAAATTTGTTTTACATGAACTTACTTAAGAAATTAGCCTTACAGTGCTATGCAGTTTTGGAAGTTATTACGAATTCTGATCAGTGCATCGAAATGCACATGTTTATATAAACATTGAGAACCAATTAGAATTTGCGATCATCCAATAACACATGCTTCGTTCTTTGTGTTTAATGGAACCAATCAAAATTAATGGAATTATTGTACGACTCGTGATTTATAGATAACCGCATGATTTATGAAAATATTTGTTTCAAAAACATCTTAAATTTCACTTTTTTGGAATGAATTTCGCAATTTTAGAGACAAAAAATATACATTATTCGGGATTTGAGAGAAAAATATTATATAGTTATTTTTGGGGTATAACCCCTGCATCGGCCTCGGTGGCTCAGTGGTTGCGTTATCGCCTCTGATGCCCGAGTATGCGGGTTCGATCCTGGCCGAAGGCGACGAGGATTTTTCAGGGGGAAATCCTGAGATTATGCACTTCCTTCGGAAGGGAAGTAAAGCCGTTGGTCCTACGTTTGCCGGCTGGACGTTGAAGAACCCTTGCGAGGCAAAATTTGCGGCCCCTATAACGCCATCCTCAATTGACCATAGCAGTTGAAAAGGACATTAATACCAAACAAACCAAACCAAACACACTCCCCTGCCCACTTTGACCAACCCCCCCAAAAAATAAAATTAATTTTTTTTTAAATCTTATCTTCATTGCGTTTATTATCAGAATATTAAATAATATTTACATTTTATAATATGGAGTAATGATTTTTTTTAACTTTTATTTTTTTTCCCTTGCGTATTATACCCCGAAAATTACTGTATATTAAATGGTTGGATTTACATAGAAATACCTTTCAAGGGGAAAATATATATAAAGTGGGATTATATACTATGCAGTTATATATTAATGAGGTTCAACTGTACTTTAATAAGGGGTCACAGTGGTCGATGATTTTTATATAGGAGTGGCAAAAGTTGTTGATGGAAAAAAAAAAAAAATCACGTTCACACTGTTATCTTCCCTAATTGTCATTCTCATCTGTGGCTATTCTTTGAAGAATTCTTCGAGAGCTTAAAATTATATTCGAATCATTTTAATGTGAACGTGATGCATTGATTTATCTTTTGGAAATCACGGTATAGGTACTTTCATAAGCCATATATCTGATATCACTTTTTCCTATTGATCAAATATCGAGTTTGGTATAACAGTTAGGTTACATCATTATCCGATGTTTGGCGATCGACGCATGCTTTAGTTGGCATCAGTGTTGGAACTTAGCGTATGTTCCGCTCAATTCAGCAGATTTACACTAAACTTTTTCAACAGTCCACTGAATTTAGCACATTTAATTTTATTAGTACAATTAAATTTAGCAGATTTTTTTTTTGCTTAGTTTAATGGGAAAAAAATTTTTGAGTTTGCAACACTGATGACTAAAAATGCAAAAGTGGCTATAATTCCAGATCCATTCTTGATTAATAATATAGTCAAAACATAAGATCGAAAGCACTGGGTAGAATGATTGATTGACAAAAAAAAAAGGAGTACAGGTGATAATCCTTGAACGGGGGAGGTAGGAAGTGAAGTCATTCCTGAGAATCTGTAGCTGGAAAGCTTAGGTTTTTGAGAATGTTAAAGGGGAATGAAAGTGAAAATAAAAGTTTCTTCGCGTGAGTACACACGAGTGCTGATCAGAATTTTCAGTGTAAGAATATTTTCAGTGTATTCCCCTATTTTCGTTAATAGGTCATTCCACTCAGGGTACTACAGTCCATTCAGTATGAAAGAAAAACTGTCGAGGTCGGAAAATTCAAAATTAACCAATCAACGCTATTTAAAATCAATCCGAAATAAGGTAGATTGGCTAATTTTGAATTTCACAATCTTGACATAAGTTTTTCTTTCACTGGATAGATATACGAGGGAAAATCAAAAAGTAATATTATTTTTTTACGAAAATATTGTAGTAGGTGGTGGGAAAAGTGGATATACTTTTTGAACTTGTCGCCTTCCCCTACTGTTTAAAAACACCGTGAAGGTGCTGACAATAGTGGAGGCGTGCAATCGCAATCGGCAGGATGAAGAAAGAGCTGGAATTCGTTTCCTACGTGCGAAAGGTCGTCCACCCAAGGAAATTCATAGTGAAATGCAGAAAGTGTATGGCAACGATTGCATGGCCGATGCAAAAGTCTGGGCATGATGCAAAAAGTTTACCGAGGTGAAGCGCGCCAGTGGCTGTACTTGCAGGAAACGGACTTCTATGCGATGGGCATTCAAAAACTTGTACCACGATGGGACAGATGCCTTAATCGCAGTGGCTCATACGTAGAGAAATACTCAGAACATTGATGTGTACTTTGTATATTTTGTTTATTCATGTCTGCTCCAGCACTTCTTTAAAAAAAATAAACAACTTTGCTTTTTGATTTTCCCTCGTAGATCTTACAGTTGACTATACATGCTTTCAAAGGTTGTTAATGTTACTTAAGTCTTCTATAAATACTTGAATATATACTGAAGAAATTTATAGTGGATTCCATGAAATTACTTAAGTATGTGCACTAGCACCTATAAGCACAATGATCTCCTTTAGTTTGTGCTTTTCTTGTAACACTTTCTCCTTCTTTTCCTTTTAATTTTCTAATTCGGTGGAATTTAGGATAGGCTTTTTTGGTAACATAGGTGATAACCATAAGTGAGTGATATAAAAGATTGTACCATTTTAGTTTTATAAACTGCTTTAAAATGCACGTACTAACTAAACTATCATTGCATTTACATGCACATTCCGAATCTGATCAACTTGATCCAAATCGACTTATCCAATCATTTACATGCACTTAACTCGATCAGTTGCCTGTGGGTATCATCCATTTCATTTAGCGTATACATTTATTTATAATTTTTTAAGTAAATAAATCCTTCGTATATTTTAAATGCTTACAAATGTCTTTGTAGCCTATAAAGAAACTTGCAGTTACTTTTTAAATTATTTACATTTTTAGTAGTTATTTAATAAAATACCAAAACTGAATTTTGAAACCCTAAGACCCAAACAAAGGACATTGGAGTCTTCATACCATACGACTAATCTCTTGAACAATAGAGGCAGAGCCCTGAAAAATATATGTGCGTCATTTCCAAACAAATTCTAAAATGCTGTGATTGGTTGAAGATCAAGATAACCTCAAAACCAAAACCTTTTGCTTGGGTTGTGACGTAGTAAGTTGCGAATTGACTCTTGCATCGCATTTTGCTAGGTTTGGTAAATCAGTCCTCTAATAAACGTTCTCACAAAGAGCAGCCTGGTAACTGCTAGAGCTTGCCTGTACCGTAGCTAATGACAGTGGAAGCTCGAATCCTTCATGTCACAAGGGGGAACGTGGAGGCCATGGCACCTTTCTTGTGAAAATAACTACTGTGAAAATAAATTCTCAAGAAGATAATATGAATTTGAATCAGTATTGTACTCTGGCCCGCAATTTCCCGTATACTTCTTGCAGCTCTTCTGTTGTCCGTCCACTTACACAATGTACTAGGTAATGTTCTTGTGAATGGCAATGTCAGTATCAATTCAGTACAAATTGGATGTGTTTGACCATATTACTTAGAGCCACTTTGCAGAGATCCAGTTTGATTTTCTTGGCAATAGGAAAGCTGCAAATATCCAATAACAGGGGTACATATTGAGAAACTGCATCTTGGACAACAAAAGTTGAGCATCAGCGGTTTTTGGTTGCAACAAATTCTTGTAACTAATGATCTTTTTTTTCTCAAGTAAATTTTCTCACTTAAAATGAGTAGAATTGTTGGATATTCCAAGTAAACTTTCTACAACACATTCTGAATTTTATCTCTAATTAGTTCCAAAAAAACCAAGCTGAGATTTAGAAAACCATGCATTCTAGAGATCTTATAGCTATCTCAATTTAATATCGCGTTTTGCTGCAGCAGGGACAAAAACAACGTGGCGGTGAGAGTGGAAAAAATGGAAACCTCATTGGTGATCAGATTCTTGTTTTTGAAGGTGGGAAATGGCAAGAAATCAAGAGATGAGCTTATTCAAGTTTATGGGACAATGCCCATCATACAGTACAGTGGCAGAGTTGTGTAACCGGTTCCAATGTGGCCAAACCATCCTCAGGATGAACCACAATCCAGACAGCCATCACTGAGTGAGGAACCAAACACTTCAGTGAAAGTCGAGGCACCACGTTGGAAAGTGCAATCTTCTTCTTCTGAATGATGGATGCAGATCAACATTGAATGGTTTAATAATCCTTCTGAACATAATTCAGAAGAATGGTTCCCATCACTACCATGATGCTTTTTTACATGTATTAACCCCATATCATATATAACATGATGGTTCTGCCTGCATACACTATTTCCTTGACCACTATATTCATGTAGCATTTCCGATATTAAATCTCTTTCATCACCCTGTTTCCTGTGTATGTTTTATCCTTGTTTGTTTGTTGTTGTTTTTTTTTCCCTTGTCCATTGGAACATTCCTTCCAGGTATTACATTTTCATGTTGAGCAGTATAGTTGCCAAATACCTAGACTCGATTGTTATTTTTTCTAAGTAAAATAATTTTAATTATTATTAGATTATCAGATTAATTATTAATTCTTAATTACTGTTACAATCATGATAGCTTTGGATCTGTATGAGATCACTAAGACTTGATTTCTTCATTTTTTTGCTCAACTAGCTGAAGTACCTGGCGTTGCTCGGAGAAAATTACAGGGTATTCCAAAATGATCTTTACAACTTTGATCACGTGTATATCAGAAATGCGGATAGGTAGAAAGGTGCGGTTTGTGGCATAATATTCAGACACACATAAAGTTTTAGTAGCTGTCTAACAGAGTTCAATGTGTGGGCCATCTGTAGCATGCAGGACATCTAAGCGATATTCCAGTTCCTCCCATGTCTGGTCTAGCATGTCCTCATTAACGTGTGCAATTGTTGCTGTGATGCAAGCTCGCAGTTCCTGCAGGTCCCGTACCGGGATGTGGTAGACATTATTCTTCACAAAGCCCCAAAGAAAAAAACCTAATGGGGTTATGTCTGGAGACCTTGGAAGCCAGGAAATGGGTCCTCCTCTGCCAATCCAGCGACCTGGAAATGTGTCGTCCAGAGCCTTCCTAACGATCAAGAACAAAAAAAATAAATATATAAAAAAAAATAACTTTAGGTATGTGTAAACATTATGTGCAAACCACACCTTTCTACCTATCTCCATTTCTGAAATATAAGTGATCAAAGTTATAAACATCATTTTGGAACACCCTGTATAGCTTTTTCATATTTATGTATATAGAAAATAAAAGATACACTATATTCCCGTGCGAAACACTTGCAATTACTGTTGATGCTGCTTCATGGAACAATCGCAAAAATCTTCATTAAACATAGCAAACAACGACATCACAATTTTTAACGCTAGAAAAAATCCCATTCAGATATAAAATAAAAGATATACTGCTATTCCCGCGCAACAGACTTGCAGTCATTGTTGATGCTGCTTCACGGAACATCGCAAAATTCTTAATTAAACAAAGCAAACGTCACAAATTTTTTTATGCTGGCAAAAACCCATTCAGCTTCAGATAAATTGAATTTTAAAAATAAACTTCAATGGAAAGGAAGAAAGAAAAAAATAAAGGCAGTGGCTACGTACAGTGCAACCTTGTACGCCTTCCGTTCAATACAAAGGAAGTGGCAAGCTGTATCGCCATCTACCAACAGAATCAGATGCCAAACTAACTCAAATATCGAAACAAGCAACATGGCGGAATCCCATCACATAGTGGAGAAATGGAATGATTTAAACAATTTTATCTTAGCTTCGAGCAGCTAATATGGGATAAAATGAATATTGTTAACGGCGCGATCATCTGCAAGTCAAGAAAAGCTACATTTCCTACAAATTTACTAGATCTGTATATCGGTCACAACGCTTAGATGTCCCTCTCCCCTCAAGCATTCTCTTCTCCTGTTAACTCGAGTTAGCTCTGATCGCTTCGCTATCTAAATTTTGACTCTACTGCAATTTATTTCATGTAATCAAGAATAGACGAAGGAGGTTCATCTGTTTCTGATGTAATTTTAGTGAAAATTCTTCAGGGCCTCCAGCAATGTTTTGAGCTCCAGATTAACATCCTTGATTTTTTAATTTTTTTTATTCTAAGTAATGGATTTATAATTGTTCATTTGGTCAAAAGGTAATAGATTCATTATTATTATAAAAAATTTCTTATTTTTGTTTTAAAAATTCATTTATTGAATAATAGTTGTTTTTACAAGTCATTTTACAGTTAAAAATTTTACAATTTCTAAATATAAATGCCAAATAAATCATTACAGTAAAAATAAAACTAAAATAAACTATAACAAACCCCACTTAATATTCACTGGACGTCTTTGGATTTCCAACAGATAAATTTTAGGATGCAACACTTTGTTCTTTTGCGTATTAATATTGGGATGTCCACAATAGATCAAATGCGGAATGTCCACTGGTGAAAACAAAGAAATTAATAGAATAGCTGGTCATCCAACCGTTTTAATGTCTAAAGACAGCTTCAGTAATAAGATGATAGTCACTTTTATGGCGCAGTAAAAGAAATTTAAAATTTATAAAACAAACTTAAGTATAATTAACAGAACGTTTTCGAGAGTTATCTTCTCTCATCCCCAGTTATAGAAATTTAATAAGTTTCTTTGAATTAATCATTGTTAAATGTTTATAAGCAAATCTTTTCTATAACAAGAACAAAGACCGCACCCTAAAATTCATCTGTTGGAAATCCAAACCCGTCCAGTGAATATTAAGAGGATTTTGTAATGACTTATTTTATTTTTATTTTTACTATAATAATTTATTTGGTATTTATATTTGGAAGTATCAAACTAAATAAAAATTATAAAAAAATTAAATTTTTTAATATTTAACATTTTATTTGAAGAAATCGTAACATTCTTAATTTTAACTATAAAATGACTTGTAAAAAAGACTATTATTCAATAAATGAATATTTATAATAAAAATAAGAATTTTTATAATAATAATGAATCTATTACCTTTTGACTACATGAATAGTTATAATAATTATAAATCTGTTATTTAGAATAAAAAAAAAAAAAAAATCAAGGATGTTATCTGCAGCTCAAAACATTGATAGGGGCCCTGAATAATTTTCACTAAAATTACATCAGAAACAGATGAACCTCCTTCATCTATTCTTGATTACATGAAATAAACTGCGGTAGAGTCAAAATTTAGATGGCGAAGCGATCAGAGCTAACTCGAGGAGAAGAGAATGCTTGAGGGGGGAGGGACATCTAAACGTTGTGACCAGGCGTCCTGCATTTTGCAGGACAGTCCTGCTTTTTTATGTTTTCTCCTGCAAACTGCTTTACCTACTGAAAAAAATGAGAATATTCTTTTTTTTTTTATTTGTCCTGCAAAACTTCCTGCATTCCGTAATGATCATCATAAAAATGTTTAAAAATAAACATTCTGGTTTAAATAAAATAGATTTATTTATTTTTTATATGCTTTAAGTAAAAGATATCATTTTCAATGTGTTTACATTGAATTTTTGAAAATACACCATGAAAATACACCGCAATACAGATTTTACAAAAAATTTCCACTGTAGTTAATCCTGATTGTAATTGTGTCCTGCATTTTTTCCTTCAAAATCTGGTCACCCTAGATATAAAGATCTAGTAAATTTGAAGGAAATGTAGCTTTTCTTGATTTGCAGATGATCGGCGCCGTTAACAATATTCATTCTTTCCCATATCAGCTACTCGAAGCTAAGATAAAATTGTTTAAATCATTCCATTTCTCAATGGACGGGAATCCGCCATGTTGCTTGTTTCGATATTTGAGTTAGTTTGGCATCTGATTCTGTTGGTAGATGCTGGTACAGCTTGCCACTTCCTTTGTATTGAACGGAAGGCGTACAAGATTGCACTGTACGTAGCCACTGTGAAAAATAAATGGAGCACCTAGAAGCCAAGAGAAATATATTTGCCAAATTTCAAGTTTGTAGGCTTCATAGTTCTGGAGATTTCGTGATGAATGAATAACTGTACATTTTTCGCTCTGTCTTTCATATATTTGTATAGATAACATTTCATTCTTAAGAGGATTTCTGTCTTTATGGTAATTTTGGTAAATTTAGCATATAATAATCACTATGAAATTCCATTAAGTGTTTGCTCATTGAAGTTGTATGAGTAATCAAATAATGATCAAACATTTACTAACAATGGCAAGTGGACGTTGCAAGCCATAAACGACCACTGAATTGATTATCGAGTGCAATAAGCAGGACCTCGACTGATGTAACCTTGTGCATATAGTGATACAGATTTGCACTGCACAGGGCTTGAAATTCAGGGCGAGATGGCGGGATTCTCGCCCAAAATTTTAAAATCGCTCCCAAAAAAACTTTCAGGAGGGGAGTTTCCCATCCATGACATTTAATCATATTAAAAGTTTTTATGATTTTTTATTAATATTTTTTTTTCTCTGTATCTTACAATATAAGTTTTCTCAATATAAGTTTGGACACTATCACACTTTTCCGTCCGTAAATCATTAGATTACGGGTTTAACTTGTCATCAATCAGTATTGTTGAATATTTTCAGAGAGATTTAACTTTTGAACCAATGGAATTTCCTAATTCCAATCGTTATCGTCGCAGTATCGTCAAGAGAAAAATAATAAAGTAATAGGAATTTATCGGGTAGCTCATAGATTAGCATTATGTTTAGATGCTTCAAAATCATGTCCAGAGATTGCTAAATACCAAGACGCACTAAAATCCATTTTCATATATTTTAGTATTTTATTTTTTTGTTTATTGAAATATAAGAACTTATTACATTTATTTTTTGACTGAGTTTTTGGTATTTTATTATTCTTAACACATTTATGTACAAAATATGTTGAAAAATCACTTGCATAACACGTAACTTATTGCCTCCCTCCCATTTACAAACATAGGAGGGGATGTTCCCCTCCATGAAAAATTTGAATTTCAAGTCCTGACTGCAGAAAGTCAACTGTGAGACTGAACGGTAAAAGCAGACAGGAGATATCCAATGTTTGTCATTAACAATCCCTACAAAAATTCATACTGCATCCATTGTCTTTTATACGAAACTGCTTCCAAATAGATTAGTTTTTCTTATTGATTTGCAAGCGTAGTTTCATGCTAGTTGCAAGGTACAGTGGGAAAATTCCAACCTTGTGTGCTAAAGTGGTATGGATGTCGTGAGCAGCATCCAATCCATTCACTTTATACTTAACACATACAATTGCATAATAGTAAAATTTTCTCCCATATATGAGCAGGTAGGTCATTTGGTCTCTCTCATGTTAGCAAAATCGTATTGAAAGTCTTGTATGCTGCGTGACTATATTGATTTTCTTTCCCCATCCATTTTGTTCATTTTTGAAAGACATTCACGTTTGAAGCATCTTCCCCAACCAATATTAGAGATATGTCAATCTCAAATGTTGGGACTTTGCCAAGAAATTTTTTTGTATTTTGTTAAAAGGGGAATCATTGAATAATCCAAAATTTTGTTGAGGGCTGTGAATAGTCTTCAATTGAATGATAACAAAACAGCCCTCTTGTCTGCATCTATTTTTTATTTACTGCTGAAAGATGGTTACAAGGTAACAGAAATGTTTATATTAAAAAAGAAAATATTACAGACTTCAACCATAAAATGTAAAATTAAATATCCAATACATAGACACGTTTAAAACTTCATGAATTAAAAGTAATTAAACAATTAATTTTTTTTTTAATTTTGCCGATCTATAGGCAAAATAGAACTTTATAATAATAATAATGAAGCAGTCATCTCCAGAGATTCTGAAACTGAAGCCACTAGTACTACTAAAAAATTTCTGTAGTTTATAATGTAAAACTTTAAAATTTCATTTTTAATATTTTTTTTTTCATTAAGTTGCATGTCAAAATTTAGTGGGTTTTTTTTTTGGAATTGCTGTTAACACTAGGTCTTGAATAGAAGCCTGTCTCAAGTCAAGACCATTTTTACAAATAGAAGCCTGGGCCTCAAATCGAGCTTTTACAGTACATGGATTTTTCATACACTAAACTTTTTCTTAAAATTATAATTACAGTATCCTAGTCTGATTTGTTTTTCTCGTTTGAAATTATAACCTCACTTCTCTGTCCATAAATATATTCAGTCCTCAGAGTTTCACTTCCTCTTTCTGGCTGGGATCGCATAGCCCGACTCTATTACTTAAGATGAGGCCTCTCAACAGGACTGCCACCTCGAATGAACCTGGCTTCAAACCGGGAAAATAGAGTAATTGTAAAAATTAATTTTCATACTTTCTCAAATCACTGAAAGACATAGTGAACATCCCTTTAGTACGACATTCTACTGTATGGGGTGCACCCAACCTTTCTTTTTCTCCATTTTCTGTTTTTCTTTAGTACAAAAGCCAGCGCATTTATATCTTTCATGTCCATCTCGAGGCAGCTAGCACAACCCTGATTCATTTTCTGCTTGAAATAACATTATTATGAAATAATATTCCAAATATTATGTAAAAGGAAAAGCTATGACAGATTTAAAGGTTCTGATTTATTTTTCCCATGTTTTTAAAAATTTGTAATTATTTTTATGCAAATAAAATAAAAAATAATATTAAAAAGTTTGTAATTGAATTTGTTCTGATTCATTAGTTCTCGCATAAATGTGGTTGTTTTAAATTATTGCATAAGAGGCTAATGAAAAACAAAACATGAATCAATAATAAAAATGTTTCTTAGCTGTATGTGTTGAAGGAAAAAGATAATCTGAGCAAAAACTGGATTGATAAGACTGAGTAAATCATAAGATCGTCATTCTAGAGGTAAAACTCATCAAGTGCACTTTTGGGTAAATCCATTTTTTGTCACTACATGCTTCAGCAACTCCATGTTTATGTTTGGAAAAGGTCAGCAAGTGCCTAAGAGGCTTAGTTCAGTCAATGTTTTATGGAAAAATTCATTAAGCGCAATCCATTGAAAGTATTGTTTGAGGTAAAACTCACGCTACACATACAAACTTTTATCTCGTATTCTTTCCTGATTGTATTGCGGGGCATTAAGGAATGAAACTCTCGCGTTGGCAACACTACACGTGGGACATCAATGACTTGTATTGTTCGAGTTGTGTTGTGGTTCGTAGTGGTTTTCAGTTCCTGTCTGCTATTGAAATGTATCAAGTGATTGAAATAAGTACAGAATAAAAAAAAAGGCAAAAAGACACCGGGGAATAAACTAGCAACGGATCACTAGAAAACCAGGCAAAGGTTGAAGAGAACATTGAATGTTTCCCATCAGATGAGTCACATTATGTATGAAACAAAAGCAAATGGAAGTATCTAGGTAATTTTGAAAAAGTATTAACTCTTCAAAGACAGTTTGACTGCAAATGAAAAGTTCGTAAGTGAATAGAAGTACCACCAAAATTTTTGCAAGAAGTTTAATTTGTCCATTTTTATCCCGAAAAAAGATCAGTGTGCAATCTGCAGGAAATATGAACTGGCAAATGCGAACAAAGAATCTTCATTGCACATACAATGGAAAAAGGGTAGCAATGAGGCTAAGAAAACAGACAAGCAACTTGCTCAAGCCGATCCTAGTTTAAGAACTGCAAATTTTAACTTGCAAAGCATTCTCCAGCTACCATTTTCTCCTTATCACACTTTTACTACACCAGAAAACTTTGTGTCTATTTTTTAACTGTTTATGAAGGGCATGGCACTAATGCCTATTGCTATTGCTGGAATGAGCTTAATGGCAAAAAGAGGAAGCATCTAAATCGGTTCAGTTATATTAAAATATTTGAGCGTCATACCTAACACGGTTCACAGTCTTTTGTTATTTCCAGTCAGTTGTGGTGGTCAAAACAACAATCAAAAAGTTGCTGTTGCTTTTCTTTATGCAATTCAAAAATCCCATTTGAACAGACATTTCTGCATTGAGTCTGGATATATCTATATGGACTTCACACGAAGAGACGTCATTTCCTTAGTGATTCGCCATCTTGGTTCCATACAGCCGTTGCTAGTAAGAGTTTAAATCATTTTCTCCTTTTGAAATTAATTTTAGGTCGTCTTAAGAAACGTAGCAATAAAATACAGTTTTATTGCAGACATTCTGATCACTTGTGTAGCCAAACGAGGTCAGGATCAGCATATGTAATGCTTAGCAACGACATGTGTGGAATCAAGATGGCGCGTTGCCAAGGGGTGGAGCTAAATGCTATATCACTCTTGCAAAGTCCATGAAATGTGACTCAATGCATTCACCAATAGAATCAGCAAAGAAACACAAAAGTGCATTCACGATGAATGATTGAATCAAAGTTTTTAAAAGTGCACGGTCAGAATGACTTTATCTATAGTTGGTCTTTTATTATATCCAAACAGGCTTACAAAGCATTATTGCCTATTTCAGCTCAAAAAAATGGCCTTGTCAGGCTCTGCAAGAATGGTTTGATCCCTGAAGAACTACACCATTGGTATGAAAATCTTCCATCTACGAGCATTATCTCCAAAACAGCAGAGTAACTGCCAGAACCTAATTACGATGAAGAATCGGACTGTAGTGCATAATTTTGCTGATTTTTATTTAAACTGCAAGCTTAAGGAAAGAAAATTTATCGTCATATATGTAAAAGCAAACGTATAAAACTGATTGTAATAACATTTTCTGAAACTAGTCCAAACATGAATTTTGATTTCAAAATATCCTTAAAATTTTATTATCTTCAAAACTCTAAAGTGTTGCTTAGTGAGTTTTACCTCTAGAACGACGATATAAGATGTTTGCATAAATTAATTCTTTTTTCTTCTGCATTTATAAGAATTTTGAAATAGTGTAACGTGTCGTAAATAAAATGTTAACATCAAGGCATAATTATTTAAATGTTTCATCCCTACAAATGCAGTTGCCTGGAATTAGGTATAAGTGTTTTCCTTACATGTAAACTGTAAATTAGAATTAAAATCTCCATAATATTCATTATCGCTTGTTGCAGATTCGTTACTGCAGTATCTGTTTGTTTTTTTCCCTGGTCTATTATCAAAACAAATTATACCTTTCAGATAATCTTTAACCCTTTCGTGCATCACGTCCACTATAGTGGACACATCTTATCGGTGTTTTTTTCACATAATTAAAGCGATAATAAAGTGCTTCAATGCATGGAGTCCATTGTAGTGGATGTCTACGGCTGTTGGAAGTGCTGCCATCTGTTTTCGAAACTAATAAAATTAAATAAAAAAAACATTTTCTTTCAAAATGGCAAACCCACCACAGCAGGAATGTCGTTGTCTGAAATGACAGTCTCTTGCTTCTATGGACGCAGAAGAAATAACGTAAAAAAAATTCATTTGATAAAATATATTTAGAAGATATAGTAAATGGGTGGTGGGATTTTTTTGCTTTTTGTTTATGGGCAACCTCATGAAAATACAGTTGACTCGCGATAATCCGACAGTTACGGGACCGTGGGAGTGTCGGATTACCAAAGGTTGATTTTAGAACTTGTGTGCGGGTCTGTGTCTGCAGCAGTGACTTCATCCGACGCGGCGTCGGACTGTCAAATGTCGGATTATCACGAGTCAACTGTACTAGCTGTCACATTTAGTGGACACCATGCATTCTGGTACTCCCCATGTGCTTCGACCACTCTTGACACTTGCCAAATCTGAAACGAGAAAAATGCTTCTAGGTGTCACAGCAGTATTTGCCACAGAAAAACTAAATATTTTGTAAAACATGTGAGGAGCCAATATGTCCTTACCGTTTTGAACATTTCCTTATCAAGCAGTAACCCGAGTGTTACAGATAAAAGTCAGTAATAATATAAATATTAGGCCAATATAAATAATACCATTCTAAATTATGAAAAATGATATACAAAATATATGCTAATAATAATATAAAATTTTTTGTAATAAATAATATAAGTAATTTACTAATAAAATTCATTCTTGGAACTTACTCTGCTTTTCATTTTGTAAACAACTATCACACCAATGCAGAATGTCCACTACAATGGACAATAGAAAAAAATTAGAATTTTTACAAATAATTTTATAATTTTGAAAGTATTAAATTATGTATATCATACTTTTAAAACCTTATAATAAAGTAGAAAAAATTTTCTTATGTAAAAAAATTCCATGTAAAAAAATTTATGCACGAAAGGGTTAAGATTGCTAAATTTTAGACCCAATTCATATTTGGCTGGGCTTTCCCTTTAATAATGACTTTTTTTCTAATCGGCGATATTCACCATCAGTGATCAGTGTTAATTTTTATATTCAGCATGAAAAATTTCCTGATTAAGTATCACATTAGATTCATCATTTGATTCAAAGCTGTCCGAGGATTACCTGTCGAATCGAGAATTAACGCGTGTGCTATTGAAACGAGGTGGATGACTTTACTTTGCCACACATGCAGCGATCTCTATAAATGATATTTATTGTAATGTTTGAGATTACTGCTATTTTACAAAGTTTGTGAAATATATTTAAGTTTAATATTGTAAGATTTTTTGTACTTATTCTGTTGAGCTTACATAACATATTTAGGGATAATTTTTAATAAACAAATATATTTAGTACTCGTTTAATCAGTTATCTGGATGATATTAAGCCATTTACATCTCTTAGAGCTGAAAACTAGATTTGCATGATGTGTTTTATCTTTTATTACAGGTTGTATTGGTAACTGATGGCAGTATTGGAACTGGATACTGGACAAACAAATTTGGTTGGAAGGATTCTTCAAAATACGACGATGGGTTTTCCTTACCTTTTCCGTTCACTTCAAAACTTTTAATAATGTGCATCAGTCAAACAGATGAGCCAAGTCTACAAAATGTGCTGTCTGTCTATCAACATTTTGTAGAACTGAACAATGGTGAAGGGCAGGTATATGTGCCGGAAGGTCCTTTAGGTTTTAAAAGCATACAACAGATGTTCATGAAATTGGCTGAAACTCATTTCGTTCCATTTCATGGTGTGATCACCTGTGGTAATCTGAGCTCTCATATCCAACTTTTTCCACCTCCAGAACCATATAATCAAGGAAAAGACTTTGAATGGGTGAAGAGGACTGTGTCTACTAAAATAGACATTTGTGGTTTTCTTGAAATGAATGATGTTTCCAGTCCTGCAGCCTATTCTAGACATTTGGTGCTTCCAAGTTCTCCACAGAAATGTAAATATTTTTTTTTATTATTTTGAAATTTATAGTTTACTCATGAATTGCAGCCTAGGGGTAGGCCTAGTTTGTTGGACCTTAGCTTTCAAAAGGAGATGTGCAAAAATTGTTGGCCAGGTGGCTGACAGAGAAATAGGCCATGGGCTTTCCTGTTCGTAAATCCATTTGGTCGTGGGATCAAATTCCATCATGAGCCTTTAATTTGTATTTGTCCTAGGAATTGTATAAGATAGTCATATGAAAGGGTACAAATGAACTAGATGCTGACGTATTGAACAGCTGAATAACCTATGGATTAAGAAAATTAACTTTCTTCTGAATATATAGTTTTGCATGAGGTATAAAGGCATATTATGCCTCTTACTGGTTGCCATATCATCACATCGTCATCACATCATTATCATTTACAATCACCATTTCATATGTTTGAGGATGAGGCCTCCTCCCTGCTTTTTCCATGCATAAAGCTTGGTTAATTTGAAGGGAAATTGGCCATAAACCTCCCTGCTGGCCAATGCGGATTGGAGGATATTAGTAAAGGGTAAGACATCTGTCCTACTACAGGGTTCGAACCACGACATGATAATCATAAAAGCTAGGTACCTGTGCCTAGGTCAGCCTGATTGTTCTATGGTTTGCTATAATAGTGGAGAAGTCCACGCTTCCATTTGGGGATTTACAATTTGCAATTGCGTTATTATCAATTGGATATTAATTCAGAAAACTATATTGCAGTAAAATGATTTGGTCATCTCTTTAATGCTGTCTACCTTCTGAACCTATTTATTACCCTCGAGCGGTATTCCATAAGTATTCTACTTTAATGCGATCTCTGGTATAATGTGATCCCACTTTCAGGGCCCAAAAATAAACAGTAGAATAAATTACAAAAACTTTATTTCTGAACTTTCAAAAATGAATTACAAACTCGGGAGGGTAGGTTCCTCACATCAAAACCAGAAACAAGGCCCATATAAACATAAACGTCCGAAAGAAAAAACTTACATTTTGAGTTATTAATGAAATTTACATTATATCTCACCTCAGAAATTCAAACAAATGTTCAAAATGTTCTCTGCGTGCTTCTACACGTGCTTGCATTCTTTGGCTCATTGACTCTGATATAGCCTTTATGTTTTGTGTGGCCACATATAAAAATCATACCTATCTGCTCACAAAATGGATATCCTGCCATAGTTAAATGAAACCCTTTCAGTTAAATCACTGCTGCACAAGTGAAACTTTGAAAACCGACTAACCACAAATATACACAAATGACAAATGGAAACAAGTCTCCATGGCAGCACCGTTCCATGTGGTTAGTTAGAAACTTCCGTTGATGGATTGTAGCTCAAACTGCGTTGAACATATTGGTTATTTTTTTTTTTTTATACTTTATTTTTGTTGTATTATTTTCATGATTGTAAATGGTAAACCCATTATTAAAAAAAAATAACCTAAACTTTCATTGTATAATTTAAGGATTTTCGGACATATGTTTATATGTACAGGGTGCATAAGGTGTTTGAGGACAGATTCATGTCAAGAAAGACAACAGATATAAGTCGAGATAAAAACTTTTTTATCGAAACATATCATGAGCATACACAAGAAACCTTCTTGTTATATGGCTATTCAATGAATCTGCCTTCAGCTTCTATAACTGCTTCAATGCGAGATCGAAACCGTTGACATGCGCGAATCAAATGGTCATGGTTCATATTGGTCATTACTCGAACAATGGCAGCTGTCAATTCATCTTTGGTGTTATGGGAGTTAGGAGGTCAAAGGCTAGGGGTTACGTGATCCTGTGTCAGGCGAGACTTGTGTGTTGAAACAAGTAAGAGTCTTGCTGAAACACGTAAGGCCTTCCATTGCGTATCGTGTCTATCCAAGGCTTAACAATTGTTTCAAGGGTCTCAACATAGACCGCAGAATTAACTTTAAGGCCTTAGGGAAAGAAGTGTGGAGGCATCATGGCCTGCTGCACTTGGTGAATAAATTCAGGTGTTTGATGATGTCAGACCGTGAGGCATGCTTTTTACGCTTTGCTACTGATGCAACACTGCCACCTTCGGTCTCCAACTCCTTCCGCACTTTGTGGATGAATGATCTTGTGACCTTAAGCAATCGTGATATCTCTAAATCGCTGTGCTCTGCCTTTATTGCCACGGTTACTGCATGTCTCTTCATGATTTGTGTACTTGATGGTCCGCCATTTTGCTTTCCGGAAACGGAAAGGACATACAATTTACTACAGTTCAGCAGTATCCAAACCATATGTTTCTTGTTTTGGTGTGAAGAACCCGCTCTTAAAGTTTTTAAACATATTTTTGATACACCCAGTATACTCTGTGAAATGTGATTTACTGAGTTGGATCCAACCTTTTTCAGGGGGCCTCAAACCTTTGGGGTCAAAATTCTATACATAATCATCTTGAATGAGTAATACGTGTGAGGATGTTGATTTCTGTGAGCACCTGGACAACAGAGACCTTAATCATGGGATTGGAAGGAGAGGTCCACTCCTTGGCCAGTACGATCTCTGAATCTCACTCCCTGGATTTTTTTCTAAGTAGAATCTGATGCAGTACTGCTTAACAATATCCAAGCTGTCTGTCTCCTTGTATAACAGGTGGCAGGGATATTTGAATGTGTGGCAGAATTTCATACATCTTTGTAATGCATGTATTGAGACTGATGGTTCTGCTTTGAACACTTGCTCTGATTTTTAAGTTGTTTATGGATAAATACTTTGTTGTTTGCCCTGAAAATGAAAGTAACTTACATAAATGTTCCTTACACATTTTGATGCTAAAGGTTTGAGATGCCTTGTATAAAAAGAGGTATCTAATTTGTGTTTTTGAATAGGCTTTAAGACTTCAATGGGATCTCTTCTGAAGTATCAGGGGTTTTAATGTTTTCAACTGCTATGACGTACACGAGTTGTTTGCAAATGATTTAGAATTGATCTTGTATGCAAACCCTGGAAGTGGCAAGATGGTGACAATTCAGTGGTCTGAAAGAGTTGGCATTGAAGTGTGAATAATGATTTAGGAGGACAGTAGATGTTCAACTAGGTGAGGGGATTTGAAAGTGGATACGAAACTGCTCAGAAGAAGAAGAGCAGTGGTCATCTGGCCACCTCTCGGACTAAAAGGTCTATTTGCTATTTTCAGGCCTACATTCGATGAAATCATTAAGTAAAAAAATATTGATATCCATTGTTAAAAATGTCATTTTGAGAACCTTATGGATAATTTCTTAGCAAGTGAAGGGGATTGGAAGCCAAGCATTGGTCATTTCTTGGCACAGCAATGAAAATGCTTTGAAACAATGCCCTCGATAAGCTCTATCCACAGCTTGCTCTAATGTTCAGATAGAAAGTTGTTTTTTATAACCCTTTTGCTGCATAAAACAAATATATCCAACCCCAAAATTTTTAACTTTAATTGGGGAAAGAGGGTTAACCCCACAATCTTTAAAAAAAAAACTATAGGAAGACGAGGACCAAGCAGAGTGATACAGTAAACTATTTATTAAGCATTTCGGTATTACACCGTCACTGGATTCAAACCATCTACAGAGGTAAGGTAAAACCTGAGTGAATATAGGGGGATTCTAAAAAGGTGAATCAAAAGTACCTAGCACTGTTCTCTGTGGGTCATGAGTACAAAGCTCAATTCAAAATGTCGAAATCCCAAATTTTATATCCCTAAACACCTTGCGAAGTTCGTTAAAACCTCACAAAATTTTGCCATATTTCGTGATCATTCCAAAGAAAATCAATCTTTCTTTATGCCATCAAAATTTTCCATCGTCACCTTTGTATAAAATAAACATAAACATGAGTTAGGTGTTTCTTAGGCAATAGTATGGAGGATCCTGCTTCATAATCTGCACATCCGTTCCACATTCAGCGAATACAATCACTGCTACCTGGAGATTACTCAGCGCAAAGAGCATTTTATGAAGGAATATGGCGCGTTTTTTTTTTCCGGATCCCAGGTCCAATAAATAACTCACCATTTCACTCTGCTTGATCATTGTCTTTGTGTAGTTACACACTGTCATACTGGACATCGTGTATTCTGAGAGAAGTGGATTATTTCGTCAAATCAAGAATTACAGTAAAATTTACAAGGAGCGTTCAAAGAGTAATGCGCCATAATTTATTTCTCTGAGAGCATAGAACATACAAATTTACAACTCGAGCATAGCATTGCCACAACTGTCATTTTTACTGACTGTTTTTCAAAGAAGTCGCTTCTGTTATTTATTTATTTATTTTTGGCTTGATGCAAGCGTTCCAGAAGAGTTTTCTCCTAGGTACCATTCTTGGTCATGCTCACACCACCAGTTTTTCAGAGTGTATTTTCCTGACACTCTGTGGGATACAATTATCCCGACACTTTCTCCTCAGAAATGAAAAATTTGATCACAGCATCCTGCTTATAATGTGCTTCACTGACACCCACCTTTTTTAAACACTTTGGTGCCGCCACTTGGTGATGGAACTTGGAACCTCGCACAACAGAGGCGGAAGGTTCTAATTAGGACTCCTCAAAATTTAAGCTGTGTAGCAATGTTCATGTCTTATAAATAAATTGTGGTGCCAGAGGCATAGATAGGGGTGGCCAAGGTGTGCAAAGTACACGGGCGCAACAAATTAGGGGTGCTAAAAAGCTAAAATTGAAAAATGAACGCTGGTGCTAAAAAGCTAGCTATGCTACTGTGTGGTGCATTAGCTTTTGAATGCTCGTTGTAATTATGCAGTGAAAGGGTTCATTGTGTGTGTACATGTCTTAGTAACACAAGTTTAAAAATGTATTTTCTAGCTGATCTTAATTGTAGTGTCAAAAATGAGCACGACAGTGGTGAAGAAGATGCTGGAAGTAGCGATGATGGGAAGACTGCTTCCTTTTGTGTTTTGCTACATGGTAGTCTTAGAGTGGAAGGGATGGTGGCTCTTTGCAATTTAGGGTAAGTGTCAAGCATTGAATTTTTGTATGTTATTCTGTAGTAGTTTTACCATAGCCTAATAATATGAAGTCTGTACATTCCGGGGATTCGTTTGATTCCTGATTTCCATCTGCGCATGACCAACCAACCACCTAGTGGTAGGCCTCGAAATCACGATTGAATTAGACCGCGTGTGTTTTTCAAGAAATTTCGCTTTAACTTTCCAATCACAGTATATTACTGCTTCTTCTTTTTCTTTCTTATATAAAATATTTTTTTTTTTGGAAGTTTAAATATTTTGAAATAAATCTATGAGACGTTTAGTCAATGCTCCAGTACTTGCATTTGTTGTCATCAGCATAAACTATTTATTCCTACTGTAACTTTACAAAAGTCGACTTTCGCCTTTCGTATGGCATCTTCAGTTGTAATTTTACATTTAGCAAAGATTCAAAAGTTCTTATACAATTGTTATGAGAAAAAACGTTATTCCTTTGTGTCGCAACATATAGATAAATGAGGATGAAGATTGGTATCCTACCGTCCCACCAACGTGTTGAGAAGTCACAGACAAATCAGTTAGTGAGCTTTTTATTTCTAAACTCAAAAGGGTTGAATGCTATGTGTAATTTACCGTAAGTCTTGAGTTCCAAAATCGAACATAGGTTATTTTCAAGCATGTTCTAGGTGTTTGCCTTCGGCTGCAAGGCATAACTGTGTGGTGACGACTACTCCCCTACTAGTGACGTTTTGGACATCTCACTGATGAAAGGTTTCTTCAAACCGTACAATATCTTCACGGTTGATGGCCTTTCTTCTGACCACAAGCCTGTGGTGCTGAACTTCGACAATGTTGACATCAGTCTCGGAGAAGAATTCAAACATCAGCAAGACTGGAAGCTCTTCAAAAATATTCTCAAGGACTATGACTGTTATCTCGGCATTGTGAACTGTTCAGAGTTTAGTGGAAAAACTGCTACGCAGTACGCACCTACTGTTAGCCCGCTTTACCGCGACTGTCAGAAGCGGTCTACAGGTTCGAGTACGGACGTGCGACTCGTTGCGAGTTTTAAAAGTAATCTTACAATAATGATCCTTCCGCAGGTTCACCTACGGAAACCTTGTTACGACTTTTACTTCCTCTAAATGGTCAAGTTCGGACATCTTCCTGGCACACCACCGCGACCCGTGGGTCGCAGCGACCGCCAGTCCTTAGACCTCACTAAATCATTCAATCGGTAGTAGCGACGGGCGGTATGTACAAAGGGCTGGGCTTTATCCTTGGCAACTTTTACTTTGCATCTTGGTTTCATCATTAATATTCTGGCTTTGGAATGAATCCAGAAAT
This sequence comes from Rhysida immarginata, assembly GCA_023313115.1. Lineage (NCBI taxonomy): Eukaryota > Metazoa > Arthropoda > Chilopoda > Scolopendromorpha > Scolopendridae > Rhysida > Rhysida immarginata. The sequence goes on from JAHWFO010103031.1 coordinate 231,449, forward strand.
TCAAACAAATTCCCAGCAAGATCTGCATTGCCATTTTTCTCAAGCAAGCATAATGGATATTTTTATCATAATTATAAATGTCGTTTCGTGCATATTGCCCATCACATGTATCCCCCGTCTTTCCTTTGTTGATTTCACGATTTTCAGTTGTATAATAATGTGAAGAATAGCTCTTATTATTTTTTTTCCCTTTGAATTGCTATATTAATCGACACCACTAAATATTTCGGCACCGTCGATGGCGGTTAAGAGTTTCTCTCGTAGTTCCTGATAGCTTTCGTAAGGTGGAAGATCTAATCGATTGTAACATGTATGAGCCCTAGGAAAGTTTTCCGGAGTTCCCCACTTCTCTATAGTAAATTGTCATGACGCGAATTTGCCTAATGGCCACTTCAATTCGTCCTTGAAGTTCACGCAAAGTCCTGGATTCCATGGTATAAACCTTTTTTTTTTTTAAATACCCCCAAAGGGAGAAATCTAAGGGTGTAAGTTCCGGTGGCATACCAGTTTTCATCCTCATTTATCTCGCATAATTTTCCTATGAATCAGTTACAGTAAACGGGGATTTAGATTAATTTTGGGGTGCTCTACAAGTTCGTAATTGGAAATTTTCTTCTATCTCTGATAGGGAGAAAGTTAAGATTTGAATGACCTTTTCTGAAATGGAAAGCTCACAATCCACTTACTATAAGATGGTTTTGTTCTATCTAATGCATCACCTCTGGACTGTGATATACACTGAGTTAGCAAAACTCATGGGATAGCAAGCACATTGATTGATGGGCATGGCTCACGAATTCACAGGGGTAACGGATTCTGGGAATGGACCATTAGACGTTGTGGGAAGAGCTTGGATAAGTGATTAATCAGAAATGGCACGTCGTCGCGAGTTGACGTCTTTTGAACGGGGTATGATAGTAGGTGCCCGACGCATGGGATGCTCCATTTCGGCAGTGGTGCAGAAATTTGGCTTTCCCCGCTCAACTGTCTCCAGGGTGTATCGGGAATGGCTGGATGAAGGCATCACAGTCCACAACAGGCACCATACCGGGCAACCAGCTGCCCTGAATGATCGTGACCGGCGACACCTGGGACGAATGATTCAGAGAGACAGGAGCGCAACAGTGCAGCAAATCACAGACCAGTTCATTACTGACCGCACTAGAAACGTCTCTCGGTGGACAATCCGTCGGAATCTGCATGCCCTCGGGTTTGGCAGCCGTCACCCTACACGGGTGCCAATGCTTACCCAGCGTCATCGGACACTCCGGCGTGCATTTGCCACCAACCATCTTGGCTGGAGTCTGCAACAGTGGCGTAACGTCATATGGTCAGATGAGTCACGATATCAACTGTACCACGCTCATGGGAGGCACCATGTGTGGCGCAGACCTCACGAAACGATGGATCCCGCATGCCAACAGGTGGTGGTGCAGGGTGGTGGGGCGTCAGTGATGGTCTGGGGTGCATTTTCCTGGTTTGGATTGGGCCCTCTGGTTATCCTGGACCAAACGTTGAATGGTCCACGGTATCGGAGACCATCTGCACCCGTTTTTGACATTTCAACACCCTGACGATGTAGCAGTCTTTCAAGATGACAGTGCTCCACCACATCGCTCCAATGTCGTTCTCGAATGGTTCGAGGAGCATGCAGGAGAGGTCCAATGACTGAGCTGGCCAGCCCGGAGCCCTGACATGAATCCCATCGAGCTTATCTGAGATGCTGTTGAAGTCAGGCTCCGGGCACTGGATCATCCGCCCACGAACGGGCAGCAGTTATCTTCGGCTCTGCAGACTATCTGGTGTCAACTGCCTCCAGAAGTGTACCAGGGACTTGCAGACTCACTACCACGCCGTATTGCTGCACTCCACAGGGCCAGAGGTGGCCCGACCAGATATTAAGTAACTATCCCATGAGTTTTGCTAACTCAGTGTACATCATAGTGCTAGACTTTTCGGACACTCTGTATAATAAATCTGTTCTTTAAAACGGGTGCGTGCGCTAATAATAAGTTCTGGTGCCATCCGTTAGGTTCGCTGCTTGTACAATCAGCAGAAAATAGCACATTTTTTACTATGGGATTCGATGGGAGTGTACAGACTTGGTATTATTAGACTATGGTTTTACTTTGTGTTAAAAACAAGAAGAAAGATTGAAAATTAGTATCGGTTACAAGCAAAAGACAACATTATCACATGTGAAAAGAAAATACAGTCAGTATCGTTTATAATGACCTCCAAGGGACATTACGGAAACATAAGTGAAAAATCGGTCGTTATATCAGGTCGTCGTTAAAACCGATATTGCTCTTTATCTGGTCCTTACGCTTCACGTATAATCACGTGATTCCAAACAACGCTAGATTTTTCTTCTACAGTCCAGCTGCGGCAGTCACAAGAGCTGGGCTAGCTCAGACTGAAAACCGAGTCAGTTTTCTAAATCGAAAGGTTTCCCCTATTAAAACGGGACTAAAGATCTGTTGAATTTTGGTGTAAAATTTGTTAAATTTAACAGAATATTCACTAAGTTTTCAATATACTGACTGATCAAAGACTTGAGAATAAACCTTCAAAAGCATGTGTCCAAGGAGATCTTTTCCACAGATGCTGCATGCACCTCTACCGTTGCCTGGCACCTTTACCAGAAATCGGTCATTATAGCTGATAAGGAATCCCCATTTCAGTTGAAATGTCTGCCACTCTACAAGGTTTTGTCATTATACTAGCGTTATCATTTAGATAGGAAACCAAACTGGATACCAATGTAGTTAAGCAAATTCCATTACAGGGAACGAATAGGAAGTTGAGCACCTTTCATCATCTCAAACATGCAAATTAGGACCCATCCAAATTCTATCTCGAAAACCGTAAGTTGCACATTTGTTCAATAGCAAATTCCAGACAAAACAAAACAAAAAAAAAAAAAAAGTTCACCAAAATCCGGTGAGCGGATCACCCACAATCCTCATTGCAAGCTCTGCAACTGGACAGTTGGCTCTTGTACTATTTGTTGCATACAAACAGTCATCTGATACAAAGCATGTGTTTCCATCAATCGTCCACATAGTGTTCAATGTGATGTCCACTTGCACCATAGCACAATTCCGCACGGCATTTCAACGATGCCTGGTTCTTGCATGATAATTTTGCCTCGTCTCACCAAAGCAGAGGACCATGTTAATCGTTTCCTGGTTAGTGTATTGTGGCAGTCTTGCTTTGGTCTGTTTTTTTCTCAGCTTCAACAGCATTTTTATACTAATTGCACAGGAAACTCGTTGCCTCTACCAACTTGGCCACTGCAGAAAGCACAGCCAGGCTGTTGCCAATGTGCGAAAGATACGAGGGGATATCAAAAAGTAATGCCATTTATTTTTACTTACTTACTTACTTACTTTTCAAACCCGCTTATCCGTTAGGGTCGCGGGGGCAGCAGCCTTATGGAGGATCTCCAGCGATCGCGATCTTCCGCCATCAGGCGCATGTCTTCCCTGGTAATATCCAAGCGACTCGAACCCAGATTCTCCATTTAGTCTAGTCACCTGGTTCTAGGCCGACCCCTTGGTCTCTTACCCACCGGCTTGGAAAATAAAACTGCCTAGGAAGACTAGTTTGCGGCATCCGTATCACGTGGCCATACCAGCGCAACTGAGATCTCTCAATGCGGAGAAGTAGCGGCTCAACACCTAAAGATTCCCTTATAGTGCTGCTGTACACTCTATCAAGTAGGGTAACACTTGCCACACCTCCCAGAAATCTCATTTCGGCCGATTGTACCCGCAATCGCACTCTTTCGGTCATTACCCAAGCCTCATGACCATAGGTGAGAATGGGGACAAAGATAGATTTGAAGACGGAGAGCTTGGCTTTGTTACCCAGCTCGCGTTTCGTTACCACGAATCGCTATAGTTCACGTCTGACACAACTTGCTGCACCGATCCGAGCATCCAATTCCTTCTCCTGCCGTCCATCACTCATGAATGCAATGCCATTTATTTTTAATGGAGAAAATGTAGTCGCTGTGTAAAAGTTAATGTGGCCAAAAAGAAGGCCGAATACATGCACAGACATAGTATAACAAGAATTGTTCCTGCGCATGCCAGTTGACAGCCAAACCCGTCGAATCCCGGATCATCTGATCCGAAAAAAGTCACTCTGTCACAAAAGACAAAAACTAAGAAAAACGCTCTAATTAAGCTGACTCTTTTGTCCAAGAGCGCAAAAGGGTCGTAAAGCCCATGCTTGGCAACGAAAGACTATTCAGCAAAGGTCTCCCACTTTTTAGCCCTAAACAAGATGAGAGGCTAAATTAAAATATTCAGAGGGCAAAAATCTATGAATATCACGAAAAGGCTAAAATATGGAACCAAACATAAGCTCCACGAGAAAAGCTATCGTGCGTAAATACACAGAGCGAAAAAAGAGGAAGGGAAAGACTGCAGAATCACCACCGCATCTTGTTCACTGTAGCACCAGAATCAAGTTTCGAACTTTTTCAGTGAGCTTCAGAGTTCGGATCGTTTTTGGTCTTCCATTCTGTTCCTCATCATTAATGTCTTCCCTGCCATCTCAAAATAGAGCAAACCGCTTAAAAGTTATTTTTTTGGGGGATAACGTTTTTCTCCGTAAACTTGCTTTATCAGCTGGCAAATTTCCGTCAGTCTTTCCCAGTTTGAAACAGAATTTAATGTTCGTACGTTCTTCCACTTTTATGAACGTAATGCCTCTTTTATACATAAAAGCAAAAAAAAAAAAAAAAATGGTTAAACGCAAACACACACGCACCTAACAATCACACTTCCTTTTCTCGAACAGCCTGCTCACTTGCACCATAGTGGAATACCATCTTGTTGGAAAACACCGCAGAAATTTTTATAATTGATGCATCGTAAAATTCTTGTGGATTCCGTATGCTGAACAGGTGGGCTCAGTAAAAACAAGATATGCGAGATGCTATCCAAAATTTCCGAGAATTTTCTTGTAAAAGGCAGAAAACTAATTTTCTTCCACCCTAATTTTCGCTGCCGCCTTCAAAGTAGCCACCTCCAGCCCGTATGCAACGATTCCTAGCGATTTTCCCACTTTTGGAAGTCCGAAGGCTGTAGGATGTTCTAAACTAGTTGCGATTTTCCGTGGATGTCTTCAATGGATTCAAAACGTCGCCCTTTCATTTTAGGGTAGACAGCAATATCTCACAAAGAAACGTGCCTACGATTATGAAATTTGGTAAAGCAGCAGCTGAAACGAGGAGTCTGACAGTCGGCTAAATTATGGCAAAGGATAATTTGATCACGATTCAGGGAATTGTTAACGGATTCAAAGATTTGTCAGAATACCTCGAAGATTCACTATGGGATCCAGAGATTCGTGTAAGAATTTGCTTAAGCTTCAATGATTTTTCAGGGATTCATAGCCACATGCAGGAATTTTTCAAAAGCGTTCGGCACATTCGTCGACTGTAGGGCCTGCATAGAATACACGTCTCCAGGTCAACTGAAGTTTGTATCAAGAATTCCAAAAATAAAGCCTGCGCTGTCGCGCTAGCAAAGGAACTCTCGTGTGAAGTGGTGCAGAGAGCATCTTTTCTGGAGTGATGATGAATGGAACAACGTACTGTTCAGCAATGAATCAGTGTTCTGCGTGTGCTATGGTGATATAGGTATCCACGTGTGGAGAACAACGACAGAAGCATTCAGCAGAGAGTGTCTTAAGCATTCTGTCAAATTTGCAGCATCTGTCATGGTATGGGGGTTTATGGCTGCTGAAGGAGTAGGACACTTATGTGTTTTGAAGACCCGTGTAACTGCGAAGTATATCAAGAAGTATTGGACTCTGCAGAAGAGCTGTGTGGTGAGGACTTCACATTCCAATAGGATGGCGGGTCCTGCCACAACTCTAAAGCAACAACGGCATGGCAGAAATCTCGAAACATTACGGTGGTTCCTTGGCCTGCCAATTCTCCCGATCTCAACCCAATAGAGAACTTATGGGGTGTAATGAAAATGCGGCTCCAAGTCATATCACCAGGGAATAAAGCTGATCTCATCATTTGTTTGGGACCTGTGTGGAATTCTTATAAAGGTTGGACTGTGCGAGGCTTGTTGGCAATATGAGAACCAGATTACGGGCTGTGATCAAAGCACGAGCGGATGCTATCAAATATTGAACATTTCAAGAATACCAGTTGGCGTTAATGAATGTTTATTCGTTAGCTTGTCCGCGTATTCTAATATTTTGGACCAGTACATTAAGTATTCTAATTTTCTGAATCGTTAGTTTATTTTTTTGATCTTATTTAAACGACCTAAGTTTGAATCTTACTTTTGTTACGCCAATAGCAAGACGCCTCCTTCTCTGTACAATTTTAATTTTAATGAAACGAGTTACCATTGGGCTAGTTTGTCAATCAGAATGTTGTCTTCTGTGAGTATTCTGATATTTTGAATAGGAGGTGTACAATGGCAACCGATTTTGTTTTTGCTAATTCCAGTATACCGGGTGGGCAAGAAATAACGTGAGGTGTTCAGAGCTCGCTAGCGGGAATTCTGTTCGGCCAAATGCAGTACATTTTGGTGTATATACTTAGTGGAACAGGCAGTTTTGATTTCTGCAACCAAAAAAAAATAGTACCAAAAGTCGCCATAGGGGGCGCTTATTTCAAGAAAACAATGAATTCCTAATTGTCAAATGAACAAATACCGTACAAACCAACTTCAGTAACAACAATAAACAATGTTTTATTTTTAATTACAAATGTGTTTCAATATGACCACCAGTGTGCTGTTCCAATAGCTGTATGCGGTATACGACATTTTCTACGGCAGCTCACAGCATATCTGCATTAATTACTCTGATATGTAAAGTTATTTGATCCTTTAAGGTTGAGAGGTCAGGAACGTGTGCTTGATACACAAGGCTTTTCAAATATCCCCATAACCAAAAATCACAAGGGTTGAGATCAGGCGACCTGGGTGGCCATACCATGGGAAATGCACGACTAATTATTCTGTTGTCTGAAAAACGTTCTCGCAAGATCTGCTGCACCTGACGTCCGATGTGCGGTGGCGCACCATCCTGCATAAAAATGGTAGAAACCAGACAACCCTTTTCCTGCAGTCGTAGGATCACAAAATTCTCAAGCATACCGGCATACCTGGCAGAATTGACGGAACAAGTCACCGGTCCACGGGGACGGATTTCTTCAAAAAAGTACGGGCCCATGATGAAAGAAGCAGTAAAGCCGCACCATACTGTTAGTTTCGGTGAATGCATAGGAGTTGGCAGACACACTTGTGGATTTGATGCAGCCCAAATACGGCAGTCGTGGGTATTGATATCACCATTCAAATAAAAATGTACCTCATCACTCCATAAAATTTGCCATGGCCATGCATCATCCATTTCCATACGTGCTAAAAATCTCAACGAAAAGTCAGTTCGGGTACGTTCATCTCCAGGAAGCAATTGTTGAACAGGTGTGAGTTTATAGGGATAAAATGTCACTATCTTATGCAATATTTTCCTCACCGTCGAATATGGGATATCTGTTTGCACAACAGCAGTTGCAACTTCTTCAACGTGTTGCTGTCTTGATTCATTTGTGTCCCCGGCCTGGTTGCACTCCTAGAGTTCCGGTAGATTCAAATCGTTCAATCATTTTCCGTAAGTTAGTTATGCTCATCGGTCCTCTTCGTAACGTTTTCAATCGCCGGAATTCACGAAGGGCAGCACTTGCATTGTCGCTCTTCTGATAAAACAACTTGACTAATAACGCCCGGTCAGGCAGAGTAAGCGTCATCGTCAGGCCATTCGTTCGTGAATGATGAGAAATCCTCAGCCTTGCCTTTTATTGTCATGATTGCTCAACACAGTATTCAAATGTATACTGCAAATGTATTCATTGTTTTCTTGAAATAAGCGCCCCCTATGGCGACTTTTGGTACTTTTTTTTTTTTTGGTGCAGAAATCGAAACTGCATGTTCCACTAAGTATATACACCAAAATGGCCTAATAGAATTCCCGCTAGCGAGCTCTGAACACCTCACGTCATTTCTTGCCCACCCGATACAACGGCAGTCATGAAACTTTCTACCCTATACACAATGAAGCTTATGGTTTTTGTTTTCTAATTTTATTTTATTTTTTGTTAACAGAGAAGACTGGTATGGTATGTTGTACTCTTGGGCTGATAGCAAGAAAAAGTCAAATTTGATGCTGACGGTTTTTGAACCAGGTAAATGAAATTAAAGGGTAATTGTTTGATTTACTCAGTTATGGATGCAATTTTTCAACATCCCCTGGAAGAATTTGTATAGAGAGTGATTGAAAAGTCTATTCCATTCAAATGATCAGAACCGATTTTTCTTTTGAAAAATAACGTGATCACCATTGATCCCAATAGAGTAAACAGTTTAAAATCTTCAACAGGTTTGAATGCCATCCCATGGCTTGGCAGTTTTACACATTTGGCGCCTCTAAGTGAATTTAAGGAGTCCCCATATGATGATGATGAAAATAGCAGTCCTTTTCCATTGAAACCTTCGGAGAGAAGAAGCTATGCTCAGAATTGTGTGGTCTGGATAAGGCAGTCAGGGTTGCAGGTAAGTTGATTCATTTGATTGATACACAGGGTGAATACAAAAGTCTAAACCCCCCGTTTATTTTTTGAACCGAAGCAGATATGTCAATTTTGATGAATCCAATGAATAGGAAGTTGTGGGTGGCCTATCCCATGGTGCACTTTTCATCATCCCAAATATGCAAATTAGGACACATTCAAAATTTATCTCAAAAACCGTAAGGGATAGAGATAAAAACCCAGCATAAAAAAACAAACAAAACAAAAAAAAAATCATCCAAATCGGACCAACCAATCACCCACAATCACGTGGTGAACTGTTTGTAGCTTACAAACAGTCACACTGCACAAACAAGTTACTTCAAACAGTTTAAAAAAAAGTTAATCAACAAAATGCTTGATGTGACGACCGTGGGCACCATAACACAATTGGGCACGGAACCTAACTGACGCCAAAACATCGGCAAGCATGGTTGGTGTCACTCTCGGCACGCTTCCTGGATTCGTTGAACCAGATCCTCCGGTGAGGCGGGCTGTAGCATAAACCTTGTCCTTCAGGTATCCCCACAAGAAAAAGTCAAGTGGTGTAAAATCAGGGGAGTGGGGTGGCCAACGAACTGGTCCTCCTCGGCCAATCCATTGTTGTCCAAACATCTGACTTAGACGCTCGCGAACGACCAACCCGTAATGTGGAGGAGCTCCATCATGCTGAAACCATGTGTGCTGATACGAGGCCAATGGCAAATTGTCAATGAAGTCTGTGACTTCCACGTTGAGAATTTCAGCCCGGTAGTGTTCTGCAGTCAGTGTTCCATCGTAAAAATACGGTCCAACCACAGTGTCATTGTACAATCCACACCACACATTGATTCTCCAGTTCACTTGATGAGTTGCTTCTCGCAGACATCGTGGGTTTTCGTCTGCCCAATGCTGATGGTTGTGCCTGTTGATAACTCCATCCCTGGTGAACTGGGCTTCATCTGTTCACAACATCTCATGAATGAAGTTTGGATTGTCATCCAGGCAGGTAAGTAACCAGTTGCAGAAGGCAGCCCTAGCAACATAATCCAATGGCAGTAACTCCTGGTGACAATGAATATGGTATGGGTGAAAATGATGTGCGTGTAGAATGTTGAGAACAGTTCTCTGATGGCACCCAACATCTGCAGCAATTGCTCTGCTGCTTGTGTGGGGATTTGCAACAACTGCAGCCAGAACTAGTGTTGTTGTATCCTCGTCGCCTTGTGCCCTTGGTCAGCCTCGTTCTGCATTAACATTCCCTGTAGCCTCGTATCTTTGAATAATGTGACGCATTGTTTGACGAGATGGATGGCGTTCGTTAGGGTATCTGTCTCGATATAACCTAACTGCAGCATGCAGGTTTCTCCTATTTGGATGATTTTTTTTTGTTTTGTTTGTTTGTTTATGCTGAACAAGTTTGCAATTGGGTTTCTTTCTCTATCCCTTACGGTTTTTGAGTTAAATTTTGAATGTGTCCTAATTTGCATTTTTGGGATGATGAAAAGTGCACCAACCCACAACTTCCTATTCATTGGATTCATCAAAATTGACGTATCTGTTTTGGTTCAAAAAATAAAAGGGGGGTTCAGACTTTTGTATTCACCCTGTATAGGAACTTGCTCAATTCATCTTTCGTATTTGGCCACCTGTAGACATTCATAGTGTAACAGGTCTTATGCATTTGCAATGTCACAGAATCTGTAACCTTAGGAAGTGGATCCTTCACGTTATGTTTCGCCAATGGGTACATATGGTTCACCACACAAACCATTTAAAGATGGTCACAATCAGTATATTAGCACATGGTCTAATGGTATCATTCTGGTATCCCGTTCAGATTTTCAATGCTAAGATTTAGTAAATGAGTCAAACAGCTCTTAATGACACGCTATGAGCGAATATAACGTTATTAAGTATTGCTTTCACCAATCGCTAAGTATGGTCCGGCACACAAAGATGGTCGAAACCTATACAACATCACGTGCTCTAATGGTACCATTATGACGTGCCCTAAATTTTTCAAGGTGACGATATAGCAACACCATCATGGTACCATTGGAAAATTTCAATGCTAAGATATGGTATGTAATATATCAAACAATTTGAAACGAGATGTCATGAACGAATATACAAGCATAATAAGCTCGATGATGGTCAAATTTGATTCGGTGGTAACTGTGTCAATGATACTTGTATGGAACCATTGGAAATTTCCAATGCCAGGGTAGCCCAATTTTTGCACCACAATTTTTTTCTTCAACAATTATTTATTGAACACAATCAAACTTGTACACACGAAAGAATGATGTTTCTTCTACACTCCCTATTTTTTCGCATAATCTCCGTCCCGTTCTATGGCCTTCCTCCGGCGAGACACAAGGGCGTGTATGCCCTTGTCGGTACCAGTCCTTGTTCTGTTCACGCAGCCATGTCTTCACTGTGTGAATCACCTGTTCGTCGTCCTGAAAATGTCTTCCACGAATGGTGTTCTTCAATGGCCCAAACAAGTGAAAGTCTTAGGACCCTAGGTGCCATAAATTGCACATAAACATTTGTGAATGTTTCCAACCATTTCTTGCTCCGCAGTGAGAAATTCAATGGCGACACGCTGCTTGTAATGTACATCACTGTCAGACGCCATGTTGTTCCGTTACTGCACGTACGCTATCTGTCGGAAGAAACAGAAACTTTGCGCGCGCACTACGAAATCTTCACAGAATGCATATCTCAAATTTCGCATTTGTACCTTTGTTGGGGAGGGAGAAAAAAATTGTGGTGCATTACTTTCTGGGCTACCCTCGTATATCAAACAACTTGCAATGACATGTCATGAACGACTTTATGTGAATAGTTAATGAGTTCGAAGATGGTTGACTTTGATTCAGTGGAACACGTTTTAAAGTTTTCAAAAACAATTCCAAAATTTTGGGAATAGGTTTCAAATGATTTATGTGACAGCAACTAGATTGGCCTTTCAATACTTGGCTATGTCATTCCTTAATGGTTTATTAAGTACTGAAACGTCCTGTATGCTATTACTGGAGAGAATGTGTCGTTCCATCTGTAACTCGAATCTTCTCGAAGACTAGGGAAATTTTCAAAATCTTTTTTTCGTCAATCCATAAATATGGTTCATCGCAAGAACCATTTCGAAGATGGTTGAAATCGGTACATTAGCACGTGCTCTAATGGTACCTGTATGACTTATCCTAAAATATAGCAAGTAATACAGGGCGAGTCAAAAGTCGCAGTGCACCCTGTTTTTTCGAAAAACTTGTAGGAATTAAGAAATCTGAATATTCCAGTAAGGTATGGGTGAGGTGGTCTATCTTTTACGGTATGCACCGAACATGGCCGCCATCTTGAATCTAAGTCAATTTTTTTAAATGGAAATGGGGTCATGTGATATATCAAATAACATGAGCATTTTCTGACAATTTCATTCCTGTAAACAGATTTGAAGTAGCAGTTATGGTTCAAAAGTTACAAGACATTTTGTTTGGAATTACATGCTGGACTGTTCTCCATAAAGGACAGTCATTTATTGTGTTCAACATGCTGTCCCTCTTGGTCAAGGCACATTTGAAGGCGCTGAATCCAATTATCATGCACTCGCAGAAGGATTTCTGCAGAAATGCTGGCACACGCTTCTTCAGTGCGTTGCTAGAGATGGTGTCTGTTTCTGATTTTCTCTGCATATAAATTACGAGTTGCTTTAAATGATCCCACAGATAAAAAGTCAAGTGGTGTGAGATCAGGTGATCTGGGTGGCCATTCCACAGCACCAAGTCAGCCACTGACGAACATCTGCATCGTAATGTGGTGGAGCCTCATCCTGTTGAAAGTAACAGGGAAAGCTACCATTTTCATTCAGAAGTGAGGGAAACACCACTTCTTTAGCATTTCCAGGTAGCGTTGAGCATTTAGGTTCTGGTCAATGAAAATGGGTCTAATTACACAGGTTTCCCATATTCCACACCACACCAAAACCTTTACGTCATCAACTACCTTGGAAGGTTTTCCATTCAGTGTGGATTGTGGTCACTCCAATACCTGTGGTTGTGACTGTCGACTTCACCACTGACATAAAAGTTTGCCTCATCACTGAACAAGATACCTTGTGCAAAAGAGAGATCTTGTCGATGTTGCTCTAGGGCCCACGTGCAAAACTGCATACGTCTGTCTGGGTACTGGAGTATCTGAATCTTGAATGGATGCCATTGATGAGCATGAAAGATTCGTACGATCGATGACTGGCTGATTCCACATTCTGCTGACAAACGTCATGTGCTGCGTTGTGGGTTCTTGACGAAGGATGCCAAAACCATTGTTGAGGTTGTCTCGTCAGTAGCACTTATTGGACGGCCACTCCATGCCTTGTCACCACAGTCCCAGTTTCTCGGAATTTCTTAATATAGCACCTGACAGTGTTGTGTGAAATTGGAGGTCTTTCTGGGTGCTGGTTGTTAAAATCTGCAGCTACGACACGGAAACTTAGTTCTCCAGACATCAAAATGACCTCAATTCTCTCCCATGGTCAAAGCCATCTTCAGTTATCTGCTACAAAATGAAACAAAATGTGTTGTAACTTTTGAACCATAACTGCTACTTCAAATCTGTTTACAGGAATGAAATTGCCAGAAAATGCTCATGTTATTTGATATATCACACGACCCCCTTTCCATTAAAAAAAAATTGAGTTTGATTCAAGATGGCCGATTTCAAGATGGCGGCCATGTTCGGTACTTACCGTAAAAGATAGACCACCTCAGCCATACCTTACTGGAATATTCAGATTTCCCAATTCCTGCAAGGTTTAGCCTTTCGGTATGTCGTTACCTGATTTCTTAATGGTTAATAAGTTTATTTTTTCCCTTTCAGGCCGACATCCAAAAAATATTGCGTTATGCAAGGAAACTTCCAGAGAAGATCCAGAATTTTTATAAAGTACGTTCTATAGATATTTTAATTTTTTTCTTTTCCTTCCTTAAAACTTTTCTATTCTCTCCAGAATGACCCCGTCCAATAAATTTCCTTTTTCCGTTTCAGGAATTAAACCGCCTACGCAAAGTAGCCTTATCGTTTGGCTTTCTCGAGCTCTTGGAAAGAATGGCATCGATTCTGGAAAGGGAGTGCACGTTATTGCCGGGCACGACCCATCCCGAAGCGGCCCTCCAGCTCACGCACGCCGTCAACATGCTGCGTAACCCTCAAACGAGAGTATATTCCCAGAACATCTTACCGCTTCGCACAAAATTTGGTTGCGACGATTGATTGAAAGTTTTTTAAAAAATTCAATAAAGAAAAGTTGATTTTACAGGGGATGCGTTTAGTTTTATTTTACAAAAAAATATAGGTTTTGTTTTTACCAGAATGATGACTAGAATTTTATTTTTACAATCATGATAGGTTAAAATTATTACAGTAAATATTCATTTTTGCATTGCTTGAATCTCCATCAACAGTTCGGTAAAATTAGGTCTGGCATCTGGATTGGCTTCCCAACACCTCTTCATGAGGTAACTGTAAATGTGGATAGAACAGTTGTTAGGACAGCTCAAACGTTGACCCGATTCAAGAGTTTCCAGCAAATCTTCATCCTAAAGAAAGAAGGAAAAAAAAAAATAATACCAGATTAGCACAAGTTCGATCTGCACATTTTCCTACGTAGTTGCAGAATTGTGGAGAATCCCATTATCACCCAATACTGCTTATTGCCTCTGCTCACTTGCACCGGGCACAACACTCGTGTTATAACAATAAACCTCTTACTAGGGAACCATCTGAACCTGTATCCTAGAGTTTCACACCAAATTGAAATATGTTACGAAAAAATTTGAGTGCACTTACACCCAGTTGCAACGACGACTAACTTTTGGTTAGTTAACAATTGGTTAAATCCTTTAACTGGGAAATGATGCACCAGCCCTAGTTAAGCGTAGGTTAGCTAACTGGATGTAATATAAGTAATGATGACTGTGATTGGTTCGTTTTGCTCCAACAACTTCCAGTCAATACGGCTGATTGTTTTTCATTAGCTTGTCCAAATGGCTGATCCATCTACGTTATCCATTTAGCTTATCCCCAAATGAGTAATACCTCGTTCACACTGCGAATCATGATTGGCGGTCGAGTTGTGTTCACACTGCACGCAAGCTTGTGTGATTGATCAACACCACTTAGCGAGCGACAGTTACGCGATTCCATTTCTAAACTTGCTGCTGAAGGAATTTGTGTTGAGGCTATAGTGAAAACTCTGGATCGAGGCTCCAGAGCCTCATTTTCGAACGTAATTCGAGGCGAACAACGTTTCGGGAACATCGTTGAGCAGATCATCTTTTGCGCGAACGAATCATATCATAATCTGACGAATGACGTTCCGTTCACATTGCATGTCTGAATCATGATCCAGATGCGCAGTATGAACGAGGTATAACCGATTTGGCTGATGTTTAGTTTATCCAAATGGTTGATCCAAACGGCTGATCCATTTAGCTTATCTAAATAGCTGACCCATTTAGCTGTTTGATAATTAGTTAAAAATATATTTCTGTTTAGGAATGTCGGTTAAAACTAACTCTTCGTTAAAGTGCCGGTTAAAGTTTATTGCATTGCACCAAGCGAAGTTAGGACTTAACCAGACGTTAAGCAGCAGTTTAACTTAAACGCTCGATGACCACGGTTTAAGTCCATGGTTAGCGAAACTAAATGGCATTCCAAAACACAAATACAGTTTTAACTAGTTGGATAAACTAATTATGAAATAGCCAAATTGGATCGGCTATTTAGGCAAGCTTAACGGATCAGCCAAATGGGTCAACCTACTGGATCAGCAGTTTGAATCAGACAACTGGATCAGACATTACGATAGGCTAAATGGATCAACAGTTTGAATCAGACAGCTGGACCAGTCATTGGGATAAGCTGAATGAATCAACCATTTGGATCAGGAATTTGAATCAGCTAAACAGATCAACCGAATGGATCAGCGGTTTGAATTAAACAACTGGACCAGCCATTTGGGGATAAGCTGAATGGAAAACAATCAGCCATGTTGATCAGAAGTTGTTGGAGCAAAACGAACCAATCATAGTCCTCGTTACTTCTATTCCATCTAGTTAGCTAACCAAGACTTAACTAGAGATGGTGCAACGTTTTCCAGTTAAAGCACTTCACCGATTGTTAACCAACCAAAAGTTAGTCGTTTTAACTGACGTTGTTGCAACCAGCCATTAGTTTTGCTAACCATGGTCATCGAGCGTTTAAGTTAAACTGGAACTTAACGAACAGTTAGTTTTAGCTGACATTGCTGCAACCGGCCGTTAACCTTACTAAGACTTCAACGCAGTAGTATAATACTAGTGATATATTTGTAATTATTGTTTACCTTACAACCTTCTAATATGGGTTCTTCTCCAAACGAAAACATTTCCCACAGTGTTACTCCATAACTCCAAACATCTGATTTGTGCGTAAAACACCATTTGCTTATGGTTTCGGGAGCATACCTGAAATGGACAATGTGGAAACATCGGATTGAAACGCACGAAATATTTTATTTACGAATATTCACTTATCAAGTTAAACACGCACCATCTAATGGGTAAATCCCGGTTTGTTTTCAATCTGTAATAATCCTTGGGTCCCATCATCTGAGCCAGACCAAAATCGCTGATTTTCACCGTATCTCTCGAAGCAACTAAGATGTTTCTTGCTGCAAGATCTCGATGGACGATTCGCTTATGCCCAAGGTATTCCATTCCCTGAAAAAGACGGGGAGGGGGTAATAAAGACTTCTTTGTAAGCAAAGGAACAACTTGACAAAAAATGAATACACAGCTAGTTTTAAATAGCGAAACGACGGATAAACATGAAGTTTTGTTACAAATTAGACAAAACGGCCAAAGAAACGCATGCAATGGTGGTCCAGGTGTACGGAACAGATTTACATGAATAGAAAGTAGAGTCTGTTGGATGACAACCCACACCCACATACTGCAATCCATGTACACCACTTCTTGGCCCAATGCACATCCACCTTACTCACATGATCCGGTGGCTGCAGTCTTCCTTCTGTCCCCTCGTGTCAAAGGGGTCCTGCATGCGTTTAATAAACTTACCAGACATTCGACAACATGTAACATCTGTTTCGATCGACCCAAAAGAGGCCTTTGACGACTCATTCCAGCAGCTTTATCAAAGCTAATGTCGGATTGTTCCTAGCACCCAGTTGGTCAGGTGAGTTTTTCGCTTCCAGGCCTTATCTCGTTGGCCTCTTGCAGCTGGGGATGGGCCTCTACATTTACGGCTTTCATGAGTGAAATCTCAATGGCAGAACCATGCCATTCTCACGTCATCCAAAACAATCTCGTGCACTACATTCTCTGCTAGGACAACTTGCCAGCAAAACGTAGGAAATGAACATCGAACTTGTGGAACATCCCGGATGTAGCCCCATGTGATTTCTGGCAGTTTCCTATGGTCAAGAACTAATTTCGGCAAAAACGTTTGCAGCTGATCAAGAAGTTAGCACAGCTGTCAGGGTTATCCATATGAAGAAGCTTTGCAAACATGTTCTCCTGGAATTCTACGTTGGATCAAATGCTGGGAGCGCTGCATCGACATGCAGGGAAGATACTTCGAAAAGGAATAACTTATTTTCGTTATCGGCAATAACATTTTCTTTGCAGGACCATTATCTGAGATGTTTTTGATCTACCTTCGTACTATGAAGTTTGGGCCAAATTCTTCCAGTGGGGTCATGAGTGGGGTAACTTTCTATCATACAGGGTGGGGCAAAAGACGTGCATCGATTTAGGACTGCAGTCAAGTTAGAGAATTAACGCTTATTTTTTTCCGGATAAGTATACAATCCCATTTTTTCCATCAAGTGTTGAAGATCACATCAGCAAGATGGCGGCCATCAGAAGCGATGCAATGACGAAGGCGATTTCTGAAGCTTCTAACCGCGTTATGGCACATTTGAACGGGGATGGCAGTTATTTCCTCACTGATTCTGCGTTTCAGGTCTTCCAACATGTGGGGACGATGTTGGAAAACTTTTTCCTTGAGGTAACCCCAAAGGAAGAAGTCGCAAATGCTTAAATCTGGTGAGTGAGTGCACTGGCCACCCCACACCACCCCTCAGAGAGACCAGTCGCGCGGGAAACATTTGCTTCAGTTTTACCATGGAAATTCGAGCTGTATGGGCTATAGCCCCGTCTTGTTGGAACCACACGTCTCCCAGATCGACTTCCTCACTCAATGCTTCCAACATCGACACATAACAACGTTCAGCATTCACGGTTACAGTTTCTCCATCCTCCTCAAAAGAATAAGGCCCAATGACCCCAAACTGGGATACTGCACACCACACAGTCACCTTAGGGGGAGTGAAGAGGTCTCTCGTGCATATGCCTTGGATTTTCATTAGCCCAATAACTAAAGTTCTGCTTGTTAACAGTTCCTGTCAGGTGGAAGTGGGCCTCGTCATTTCTTGGCGTCGGTTTACACGCTTCTCGTTGTCATGGGCCGTCAGCTCTTGAACAATCATGATCTTGTATGGATGGAATGCCAAATCTTGATGCAGAATCCTCCGTAAAGATCAAGTTGACATGCCCAAAGCAAGTGCGTGTCTACGGGCAGAGCGCCGTGGTGACTGCTCAACAGCTGCTCTCGCGTGGTCTTCCAATTCTCCTTGGCATTACTGTGGAACCCGTGGCTTGCAATGCACGAACCCAACGTCTGATTGCATTACCCTGCAGGACGCTTTTACCACGCGGAATGTGTTAGTGAATTCGGAAGGCCCTCTGTGTGGCGATAACAGAACGGCCGTTTTTCAAAAAAGCGCTAACGGCAAACCCACGATGCTGTCCACTCCAAACTATCGTGCGATATGAAAACGGGATAATGCTACAAACTCCATGATACACATCCCAGACTCCTAGCGCCACCATGTGCTGAAAACTGGCAAAGCAAAACCGATGCACTTCTATTGCCCCACCTTGTAGTTTAAATTCTTCAGTGCTAATAACGACCTTTAAAAATCAGCGCTATCAAAAATGCAAAGAATCTAGCTAATTTTGGTAAACGATAAGCAATAATACCTCTGCCACATCTGCTGCAAATTTAAGTAGTTCTTGTTCGCACAAATGGTTCTTGTAAGTCCTTAAGTATACCAACAGACTGCCAAGAGGAACATATTCCATGACCAACAGCATTTCCGGATCTAGAAAATTTGTTGAAAACGAACCATTTAAAGAAATATACATTGCATTTTGACATGTACAGGGTCATTCATACAGGGGTTGGGCAAAATAATATGAAAAATATTTTAGATGCTTTGTCAAATATCTAGAAAAATACTTAATTATCCTGAAACTTCAGGGGTGTAAAGAGCATGTTACATACCGCATATTTCATCCCAAAGGCAACTAGGGGACCAGCAAAACAATGTTTGGGATCGCCTTGTATGTGTATTTTTAATACAAATAGGCTTATACACTGATTAAGTATTCGAGTTTTGAAAATACCGGGTGGCCAAGAAATAACGTGAGGTGTTCAGAGCTCGCTAGCGGGAATTCTATTAGGCCAAATGCAGTACATTTTGGTGTATATACTTAGTGGAACATGCAGTTTCGATTTCTGCAAAAAAAAAAAGTACCAAAAGTCGCCATAGGGGGCGCTTATTTCAAGAAAACAATGAATACATTTGCATAAGCGTGTTCCGTGTTGAGCAATCATGACAATAAAAGGCAAGGCTGAGGATTTCCCATCATTCACGAACGAATGGCCTGACGATGACGCTTACTCTGCCTGACCGGGCGTTATTAGTCAAGTTGTTTTATCAGAAGAGCGACAATGCAAGTGCTGCCCTTCGTGAATTCCGGCGATTGAAAACGTTACGAAGAGGACCGATGAGCATAACTAACTTACGGAAAATGATTGAACGATTTGAATCTACCGGAACTCTAGGAGTGCAACCAGGCTGGGGACGCAAACGAATCAGGTAGCAACTGCTGTTGTGGAACAGGAGATGACTACTGTGCAGGGTACCAGCAGTGCACACGCAATAGCATGCCAAGCAGATATCCCATATTCGACGGTGAGGAAAATATTGCATAAGATATTGACATTTTATCCCTATAAACTCACACCTGTTCAACAATTGCTTCCTGGAGATGAACGTACCCAACTGACTTTTCGTTGAGATTTTTAGCACGTACAGAAGTGGATGATGCATGGCCATGGCAAATTTTATGGAGTGATGAGGCACATTTTTATTTGAATGGTGATATCAATACCCACAGCTGCCGTATTTGGGCTGCATCAAATCCACAAGTGTGTCTGCCAACTCCTATGCATTCACCGAAACTAACAGTATGGTGCGGCTTTACTGCTTCTTTCATCATCGGCCTGTACTTTTTTGAAGAAATCCGTCCCCGTGGACCGGTGACTTGTTCCGTCAATTCTGCCAGATATGCTGATATGCTTCAGAATTTTTTGATACCACGATTGCAGGAAAAGGGTTGTCTGGATTCTACCATTTTTATGCAGGATGGTGCGCCACCGCACATCGGACGTCAGGTGCAGCAGATCTTGCGAGAACGTTTTTCACACAACAGAATAATTAGTCGTGCATTTCCCATAGCATGGCCACCCAGGTCGCCTGATCTCAACCCTTGTGATTTTTGGTTATGGGGATATTTGAAAAGCCTTGTGTATCAAGCACATGTTCCTGACCTCTCAACCTTAAAGGATCAAATAACGTTACATATCAGACTAATTAATGCAGATATGCTGCGAGCTGCCGTAGAAAATGTTGCGTACCGCATGCAGCTATTGGAACAGCACACTGGTGGTCATATTGAAACACATTTGTAATTAAAAATAAAACATTGTTTATTGTTGTTACTGAAGTTGGTTTGTACGGTATTTGTTCATTTGACAATTAGGTATTCATTGTTTTCTTGAAATAAGCGCCCCCTATGGCGACTTTTGGTACTATTTTTTTTTTCAGAAATCGAAACTGCATGTTCCACTAAGTATATACACCAAAAT
>JAHWFO010103031.1:254011-273471 GCA_023313115.1 Rhysida immarginata
TTAACATTATCAAACAGCTGACTGGAAAAGTATTAATTGGATAACTAGATGGATAAGCTAATTTTCAAACAGTTAAATTGATACGCTGTTTGGATAATCTAGTTATCAAACAGGTAATTGAAAACAATCAGCCATGTTGACTGGAAGTTTAATTGGAGCAAAACGAACCAATCGCAGTCCTCGTTACTCATATTCCATCCAGTTAGCTAACTGAGACTAAACTAGGCTTAGTGCAACATTTCCCGGTTAAAGAACTTAACCGATCGTTAACTAACCGAGAGGTAGGGTCGTTTCAACTGACGTTGTTGCAACCGGCTGTAAAACGGCTGCATTCGTTAAATATTCAAGAGCAGCTGTTGTTAAAGTGTTTAAAGACTGGACTGTCAGCCGGAAAACCGTCCTAACAGCATTCGTGGATGCAAATCTCATCTTATAAAGCAACGAATGTTAACGATTTTGCTTCCAGCTTGTCGACATGCTTCTCTTTTTTTGTCCTCATTTCTACTACCACCATTGTGCAACGCTATTGCTTCAAAGGTACGCTTGCACGCAAACAAAGAGTTCCCCTGTCCACCTTCATTTGGCTCTCTTGTAAGTGGGATAGGAATGGCAAACATACTCCTGTGATCAGAATCAGGACAGATTAAACTTTCCCGTTCTTTGCTCTTATGAAGGATAATAAGATCAACAAAGCTTTCAAGCCAACTGAAACACTGTGATTCAAGAAGCATTACAATGAAACTTTCTTAATTTTCTAAAATAAGCATTTTTAAACAAAACTTATGGCCCCCCCCCCCCCAAAAAAAAGCATTCGTTACCTGCCCCAATCTCTGTAACATTTCAAGTTGATTCATTTCGATGATCCATTCTTGGTCGTGAGATAGCGACAGCAACGACGTGTCGCTGGCCGAAAACGGCAACCCTGTCACGTGAACCGATCGAGACAACTCTTCGGTACGGTCGGTGAATTCCAAAACAAAGTCGTTGCCTATGGGGCTCCCAAATTCACATGGAATCGAAGACGACGACCATTTAGCTGAATCAGAGTCACTGTTCTCGTTGCTGCTTTGGTCTTCGTGATGATGACCGTTGTGAAAATTGTCTATTTTGCAAATGAACTTTCGCTGGAGTCCACGAGGCGTCGCTGGCAGAGTGGTCTTATTGCTCAAACTGCTGCTACTGCAGTTGCTAGCATCAAAACTGGGTTGGCGTGTCGATATAGTCGCATAGGCATGCGTTCGACGAGAATTATATACTAAGAAGAAAAAAAAAATTGAAACCTCTTAATTACGTTATTTAATAAACAGACATACCATCAAAAGTAATGCAAACCCCTGAAAAAGTCGTATAAAGTGCAAGACTCTTTTTTAGGCCTAACTACCTCACCAGAGCAGTTCAAGAGTCATACAGAGGTGCGTTTGTTTCATAAGTGTTTAGAGCATCCATATCCATACGGCCACATACAGAGTCGGGACACATTAATATAACCACCTGCTAGTGTCCGGAATATCCACCTTTGGCGGCAAGCACAGCAGCTACTCGACGTGGCAGAGAGTCAATAAGTCCTCGGAAGGTGGTTGCAGGTATCTGGGACCATTCGGCGATCAGTGCATCCCGTAATTCCATCACCGTGCGTGGTGGAGGGTCCAGCTTGCGCGCATGGCGATCGAGACGGTCCCACAAATGTTCAACGGGGTTGAGGTCCCGGGAGTTTGGTGGCCATGGGAGTAGCTTGAATTCATCCTCATGCTCCTCGAACCAATCGTGGACAGTTTTGGCAGTATGGCAGGGAACATTGTCCTGTTGAAAGGTGCCATCACCCTGAGGAAACACTGTCAACACGAAGGGGTGTACCTGGTCTGCGACGATAGTCAGGTAACGAACAGCATTCAGTGTACCCTCCAGCGGTATCAGTGGACTCAGACCATACCACGAAAACATCCCCCAAACAGTCACACCTCCCCCACCGGCCTGTCGTCTGCCAACAATGGTGTCGGGATGCTTCCCGGCAAATTCTCCATCGTCCGTCCACCAGAAACCGCGACTCATCAGATGGCGACAGTCCATTGCGAATTGGAGGCGCTTTCGGCGATGCACAAGCATCGGTCGACGTGGGTGCTGTTACCGTACGCCTGCTCCAGAGCCCCAACCTCAAGAGCGATCGTTGCACTGTCTCGGTGCCGACACGCCTAGTGGCCCCACTGTTTATTTGCTGTGTCAGTTGCTCAACAGTGGCTTGCCTCTAGGATCCATGGCCTTGGGTGCTTCACAATTACCTCTTCGGTCTGGTTCGTCCAGTCACGGTACACCTTCACGACGGCAGCCCAAGAGCAGTTCACAAAGGTGGCCGTTTCTGAAATGCTGCCCCCCTCGGCCCGATAGCCAATGATCATCCCCTTTTGGAGGCCCGACAGGTCATTTGCTCTGCACATGACGGCGACAATTGCTGCGTTAACGGATGCTACTCCACGTCTGCTGTTGTCAGCTTTTGATGATATGCGATGATTTTTCATCTGCATACCATGGGACGTTCCAACATGTTCGAGAAGAGGTGGTCATATTAACGTGTCCTGACCCTGTACGTTCTTAAACTAACTACAAAAAAAGTTCACTATATTAAATGCGTAACTCTTACCTTCATATAAAATTTGATTGATATCTCGCATGATGGCTTGTGGTTTTTTCCTCGAGTCTGGATCTTTCATCCAACATTCTATCATCAATTTATATACATCGTCGTGACAATTAAGAGGCTTTGATAAACGTGTGCCCCTCAAATATAAATTTGTGACCTAAATAACCACAAAAAAAAAAAAAACGATGAATAAATCTGACCACAAGCTAAAGATTGCCAATGATGTGAATCAGAAATGCATTCACCTCTTGAATGCTAACGCCTTGCAAGGGAATGGCACCGTATGAAAATATTTCCCACAGGGTCGTCCCAAATGCCCACACGTCAGCTGGCAAAGATGTCGTTACAGATCTATGATCCTTGAAGCATTCAGGAGGGATCCAGTGAATTCTAATCAAATTTAAATTAAAAATTAACAATGGCTTAATATTCCGTTTTCCATTAATAAAACCAGAGAAAATACGATTGGTGGTGGGGGAGGGGGGGGGGGGGGGGAATTTCAAACGACTTGTATCTACAAGGGTTGATCAAATGAAAAGGTACTTAACGTCGTAACAACGGAATCGTTTCTAAAGTACAGATGGCGCGATGGAAGAACGTAGCGAGACATGTAGGGGTCTGAGTGGCGAGCGGCGTCCAAGCGACGTGGCAGTGCGTGTTTGGACAGGATTGCGTTCATATTACCCAATTCAACTGTTGAGGAGCAGCGAGGTGTCATCCGATTTCTGCCAGCGGAAGGTGTTAAACCAGCCCAAATTCATCCGTTTACGGGGAAGACTGTGTGTCTGGCAAATCAGTGAGGAAATGGAGTGCCCTTTTTCATGCACACCGTGAGAGTTTGCGACCAGGCCAGACGAACACTGTCATCACGGCCGATCTCATCGACAAGATGGACAGCCTAGTGAAAAGTGATCGACGTGTCACATTGGATGTCAGCTTCGGAACAATCTGGACAATTGTTCACGACCGGTTGCGGTATCAGTGGGTTCCGAAGCATCTCACCGACCAGCAAAAGGAGCTGCGTATGGGGCTAGCCATTCAACATCTGTGCCGTTATCATGAAGATCCCGCTTTGCTGGAGCGGATCGTCACAGGTGATGAGAGCTGGTGCCATCACTACAAGCCAGAGACAGCATGCAGTGGAAACATTCATCATCACCTCCCCTGAAAAAGCTCAAAGCCGTGACGTCAGCAGGCAAGGTGTTGCTTACCGTGTTTTTCGATGTGCAAGGTCCGCTACTTGTAGAATTCCTCGAACACAGAAGAACTGTGAGACACTCCCAACGCCTACGCAGGTCCATCAAGAACAAACGACCGGGCCTGCTCACAGTGGGTGTGGTTCTGCTCCATGATAACGCTCGTCCACACGTCTCCAGGATCACACAAGCGGAACTGGCCGCGTTCAAGTGGGAGCAGCTACACCATCTGCCCTACAGTCCGGACTGCTCCCCCTGTGATTTCCATGTGTTTGGTCCACTGAAGAAGCATCTGAAAGGTAAGCTCTTCACCTCGGACGATGAACTCAAGGACGCTGTGCAGGACTGGGTCTCGTCACGGCCAAAGGAATTCTGGGAAAAAGGAATCCTTCGGCTCGTTCATCAACGGGATCGATGTGCTCAGGTCAATCGAGGATACTTTGAATAAAGTATTCATTTACACCGACACGTGAAAGTCACATGGGGATAAGTCAGGGCTGTAAAGTGGATGCTGCATTGCTTGCCACTTGAACTTTTTGATGAGGTCTACCGTTGCTTTCGAGGTGTCAGGACGTGCATTGTCATAGAGGATGGCCGCGCACAGTGCCTTCAATGTTTCCCCATATCATGCTGTGTTAACTGTAGTACCTTTTTCAAGAAAGTCCAGTAAAATCGGGCCTTTGTGATCAAAAAACACGGTCAATATCACCTTCCCTGTACTGTATGCGATTGCTTTTGATTTTTTTGGGGGGGTGGTGACCCATAATGCTTCCATTGATGACTCTGACGTTTGCTTTCAGGCTGGAAATGAAAGCACCAAGTTTCATCATCCCATGTAACGATTCTGCCGAAAAAACTCTCTTCTTCCTGTTCATAGCGAGACAAATGTTGCAGGGACGTGGCCATTCGATCTCCAAGTTCTTCCGATGTCAAATGATGCGGTACCCATTGTGCACAGATGGTTCCTGATAATTGAGTGAAGAGTTCCACGACTAAGGCCAGTTTTAGCAATCACGACATTGATTGTCACTCTTCTGTTTTCCTTTAAGACAGCGTCAATGTCAATTTTGGCTTTGGAATCATCCGTGATGGCGCGGTTTGCTTGTCCAGGTCGTCGATCATCTTGCAATGACGACCGTCCCTCCAAAAACCTCTTGCCTCATGCTCAAACACGAGTGAAAGTTAGGCAGTCATTTTCATAGACGTTCTGCATACGACGATGAATTTCAGAAACTGAAACTCCTTCACATGTCAAAAAACGAATTACTGCTCTCTGTTCCTATTTTGTTGACTCCATTTTGTTGTTTGGACAAAGCGATTAGTCGAGAGCTTCGAAGCGCGAGCTATCGTTCTTTCTCACGTGATGACATTCAGACGAATTTGCTGTGTATTATGCATTAATTACATTGCATATACAGTGTCCAGTTCATTATACAATAAATTAATTCACTTTTTATTCGAATTTCTCGTCGCCAACATCTAACAACATCTAAAATAACTTCCAAAGATCGATAGAAACTTGCTTTTATGGCGCAAATGTTCCAAAATTAAATTGAATTTGAAAGACCTGTTCGAAGACACAGATGAATCAGATTTTGAAGGGTTTTGAATATTAAATATCCAGACTATTTAAAAATAAAGATTTTTTTTTGTATAAGTTTGCACATTTTATTTCTCGCGAGGAGTCAAAAATGGGGGGCGCATTATACAAGAGGATAGGATTTTTGCCGATTTTTTGGGCCGAAAAAGTGGAGTTGCATTATACAAGGGGTCGTTTTATAGTAGAAGATTTACGGTATGTAGCTGGTGGATTTTAAAAGTTGATTGAAACAACAATAAATTGATATTTCAACTTCAAGCCTAATTTTCTCAGCTTTCTTATTTTCACATTATCGCCATCAGTCTTGGCGTAAAATCTTTTTAAAGAATTAACATATCATGTAATTTTTTTTTCCAGTTTTTTCATGCATAATCAAGGAACATAATGAACTAGAATCATTGATATGTGAAAATTAATACTTTTTTGGTTTGAGTTTGAAATATGTACACTACTGTTTATAAAAATCGCAACACCCTGATGGAATAGCCCAATCTGCATTAAATTTGGAGCATTTGCATATCATGGGTCAGAAAAGAAACCATTAGATTTTCAGGTCAATACAATGCATTTTATTGTCACATTAGTATCAGGTGAAACCACCGTGGGATGCAATTACAGCCTCTAAACGTCGTGGCATTGAGTCAAACAAGCTCTGAATAAGGGCCTGGGGAATGTCCTGCCATGCTCTGTCTACACGGGTATACAGTTCATCCACAGTTGCTGCTGCAGGAGTCTGACGAGCCAATCGATGAGCAACCCTGTCCCACACATGTTCGGTTGGGGACATGTCTGGTGAACGAGCAGGCCAGGGGAACAAGGGCGTCTGATGTGCTTGGAAAAAGGCGAGGACATTTCTGGCCACATGCGGTCGGGCATTGTCCTGTTGGAATACAGCGCCTGGAAGGGGATGACCTCGGGTTGCACAACTTCCCTGATGTACCGGTCACTGTTCAGATTGCCATGGATTCTGATCAGATGGGAACGGCCATGTTAACTGATTGCACCCCACACCATCACCCCTGGCATTTGTCCTGAATGACGCTGCAGGATGCATTCTGGAAGGTCGCGCTCGCCACGATGTCTTCTGACTCGTATCCTGCCGTCACGGTGCTGCAAGTTAAACCTCGACTCATCCGAAAACACAACTTGTTGCCATTCAGCTTGCCACTGTTGGTGTTGATGGGCCCATTGCAACCTGAGGCGCCGGTGGTTTTGAGTCAAAGGAATCCGCAACAATGGTACTCGTGCCATCAATCCTCTGGAAATCAAACGGCGTCGTACAGTGCTAGCAGACATTGTTCTGCCTACTGTAGCACCCCACTGTTGTGCTAACGCTGTGGAAGTGGCTGTACGATCTGCTACAGACATGCGATAGAGGTGTCTGTCATCTCGCGGTGTCGTCGTGCTGGGTCTTCCTGAGCCTGGTCTTCGGTGTGCCCTGTTCTCTTCGCTCCACTGCCTCCATGCACGCATAATTGTCGTTGCATTACGTCCTACACGAGCAGCAATATCACGATACGACCATCCCGCTTCACGCAGACCAATTATGCGTCCTCTTTCAAAGTCTGTCAGCTGTTGATATGGTACCCTTCGTCGTCATCGAGGCATGGTGTTCTTTCAAGCAATTACTCTGAAAATCTAATCATTTATACTCTGACCCATTGTATGCAAATATTGCAAATTGCATATGGATTAGACCATTCCATCAGGGTGTTGCGATTTTTATAAACAGTAGTGTATTAAGCAAGATAACGTGACTAAAAATGGTAGAGATTTTTTCATCCCCCCCCCCCCCCCCCACCTGAATGGATAACGCTAACTCAATAATTCTAGTTCAGAATGTAATACACATTAAACAGAAACCAGAAAAAAAATTTCAACTCAACTGGACTAATAACTTCATCATAAAGTTGACAAGAAATTTACGCTAATTGGGGCTTTTTTTTAACACAAAAATGCTAACAACAGAAGCCAGAGAAACCACTAATCCGCATAACAAATTTATTCTGATGAATACGTATTTCGGCAGCCAGGCTGCCTTCTTCAGCATCCAAGGGAAGCTATGATCAGAGAGACAAGTTGTTCTGATGGTAAGTGAGAACATTACAGGACTTATATAGGCACTAAGGGCCAATCAAATTAATTATACATAAGAGAAAAAACAAAAATAGACTGCAATTTACACAAGATAATTAACTAGCCAATGGAAAATATTCCAGTAAAGAAGTCACCAGTTGGTTGTACGTCATTGGTTGTCTAAAGAAGTCATCTCATTGGTTGTTGCTAGTGGGGCGAGTTTGAAACTTACACAGTTTGGCAACCGTCTTCAGATGGGACAGATCAAGAGGGCCGTCATCACTTTTTAAGAGTTTGCTCGGTTCTTCTAAGCTGATCGCGTAGCTCTCCAGGAAGTTCAATAATTGCGGGTCCCTCATGCTGTGGAGAATTTCAAAGTCGTCGAACCGATAATCATGTTTCTGGTCTAGAATGTGGTCTGCGAATCTCGATACGCCGTATTTCCCATTCTTGATGCAAGAAAGGTGTTCTTTTACCCTGGTGGCCACTGCTCTCCGGGACTGTCCGTAGTAGACGGACTCACATTTAGTGCACGGCAGTCGATATATTCCGTGTCTGAGGTCTACCGGAATCAAGTCCTTGGGGTTGCCCAGTCTTCTACTTAAGGTGTCTCCACTTCGGTATGTAATTTCCAGTCCAAAATTCACGGGCGATTTTCGTCATTCCTCTGTTTAGGTCCTGTAATGTTCTCACTTACCATCAGAACAACTTGTCTCTCTGATCATAGCTTCCCTTGGATGCTGAAGAAGGCAGCTTGGCTGCCGAAATACGTATTCATCAGAATAAATTCGTTATGTGGATTAGTGGTTTCTCTTAATTTGATGGCGTTTGTTCTAAACATTATTAAAAAAAACCCATAATTATTCAAATCCAAGACTTACTGTTGTGAGTCAAAGCAAGGCAGTCCAGAATCTGCTAGTTTTACTTTAAAACTGTTTTCTCCATGAAAGCTAACAAGAATATTATGGCAACGAATGTTTCCATGGCAGAGATTCTGCTCCTCCTAATTTCACAAAAAAAATCAAATGGTATCCAAAATATTTTGGCAAAGATGAATATAATAATAATGATGATGATGATGATGATGATGATAAACAACTCACCAAATACCATAGGGCTTTTGCAAGGTAAGTGGCAGCCTCCACAAGATCGACTTCCTGAATTTTTTTCGTGTACGTCCGCAAGTATTGATCGAGTGGCCCCAAGTGCAAAAACTCCATCACGAGCATTGGTGGGCTTAACACAAACCCGTACATGGTCACCAGAGCTTCACAATGCCAAAAGACACACTTATTGGACATTTGTAAAAATTCCTAAGTGGAAAACAATAAACTGGAATAAAACTCAATTTATAACGATACAAACCATTTTGGAGAATTTGATTAAAAAAACAAGGATGTATTAAATAACGGAAAATCGACATAGTCAGCGAAAAACATACCCCGAGTGAGCATATTATTATGACCACCCTGTCAGTATCTCGTTGGGCCACCTTTTGCCTTTAATACTGCGGTGATTCTTCGTGGCATTGATTCCACGAGATGCTGGAAGGTGGTGGGAGGAATCTGACACCGTGCCTGATGGATAGCGATGTCTAGTTGTGCTAGATTGGACGGTGGCGGATCCAGCCGTCTGATGGTTAGTTCGACTTCGTCCCACAAATGCTCAATTGGAGTGAGATCTGGGGATTGTGGGGGCCATCGAAGTAAGGTAAAGTTCCCCATATGTTCCTGGAACCACTCCTGCACGATACGAGCTCTGTGGCATGGCGCATTGTCTTGCTGGAAGTGGACTTGATCGGCAACGATACGCAGGTATGCTGTGCCATCCAGACATTGTTCAACACATATTAACGGACCCAACGCATACCAGGAAAACATTCGCCAGACCATAACACGGCCCACACCAAGCTGAAGGGTTGTACTCGTGCATGCGGGGTCCATGCTTTCGTGCTGTTTCCGCCAGATTCTCACGTGGCCGTCTGCATGATGTAACTGGAATCGTGACTCGTCAGACAACACGATTTGTTTCCACTGCTCGATAGTCCAGTCCTTGTGCTCCTGAGCGAATTGGAGTCGTTTCCGCTTGTCGACTGCAGACAGCAAAGGTCTGCGGACAGGTCTTCGGCTTCCGTATCCCGTGCATTCAGAGACTGTTTGGAGGACCCCTGATTAAGGTCAGTGGTGATTTGATGCACAGTTGCCCTTCTGTTATCCTTTACCAGTTGTGACAGTCTCTGTTCTGTCCAATCATCAACCATCCGTGGGTGGTCACGACGCGAACGTTCAGACCCCGTCTTCCGGCTAACCGTCCAGTCTTTAAATACTTTAACGACTGCTACTCTCGAGCACCCCACGAATGCTGCTGTTTCGCTGATACTCGCTCCACAGCTCCGAGCACCTACAATCATCCCGCGTTTGAAGGCTGTTAAATCGCGTCGTTTACCCATAGTTGAAGAATGGAACACATCTACTGTTGTCGACGACACTCAGCTTCCCTTTTTATATTGGTCCGGCTCGTTAGCAACATTGTGGTGACGTCCGTGCGTGCATTTGCATAAACATGTCAGGTGGTCATAATAACATGCTCGCTTAGGGTGCTTCTAAAAACTCTCGAGCGCTCATTTTCAATCACGTGATCGTTTACCCCTGATCGCGCCCGCTCTATTCACCCGCTCATGAAATTTTTTGATAGCGCCAAGGGCAACGAGATAACAGCCCGATCAGTAAATAAGATGTAACCGCCACAGAAACTCGTTACGCTTTCAAACTTTCTGTTTTAATCGTAATTATTTATTTTTATTGTCCATTATTATAATCTGATGGGGATTTATTAGATTTCAATGCATTTATTCTTTTATGACAATAAATACGAGAGTTAAAAAATCTACGTACGAGAGTGCACGTACGATAAAACGAAACTTTAAACAAAATTCGAAACCTAAGAGGAAAATTAAAAAATTAAAATATATAAAACAATCTTCGCTTTTATCTTCAGCTCCTTCGCCCCTACCGTGTATCTTGACCTGTTCTGTGCTTTCAGATTCATTACAAAACTATAAACCGCATTGGAAACGGACTTCGAGGTGGGATATGCTTTCATTGTCGGCCATTATTGCGAAAGTTATGAAAACGAAAGCAGTGAAAGTGAGCGAGGCAACGCGAAGTGATCACAATGGAAATAAGATCACTTTGATCCTGAGCGTTCCCAACACGACGATGAGATCGGGGAGTTTTTAGAGGCGCCAGTGACGAGCGCTCTGTCATTTTTAGATGCAGTGCTCGCGTTGATCATGAACGTTTACGCTCGATCGCGACTGGAGAGAGTTTTTAGAAGCAGCCTTAGTGTATATCTTCAATGTATCGTACCGTACCCATATTAAGTTAGGTTAATTCCTAATAATAATATTTTTTAATTTACGTCTTGAAGGCGTGCTTAATCAATAATTAAAATGAATTAACCTAAAATACAGATTAAAATTTAAACAGCTACAAACATGAATCTGAGATCCGGTGATGCATTTTAATGCGCACTCGTAGCGTTCCGCAGGTCCTCTCTGCCAAATCCCTTGCTTGATGAGAGACCTTTTTCCAACTAATTCCTTTTTGCTAGTAAACGTTATTGACTCTAAACTGATACATACGGGTGCTAGAAGAGCCTGGCTAGCCATAACCGACGTATAATCTTTGTTCTCCACTCGGCACAGTAATAACGGAGATTTGTCTAAAAAAAAAATAAATAAATAAAATAAACCGTTATCAAAATCTTTCTCAGAAAGGCGCATGAACGAACTTCGTTAAATTATTTTTACCGTATTCTGAAGGAGGAATGCAAACTTTCAACAACTTCTCTTTTGTGAAATAATTCAGGAGCTCTTGTAAAGTCGAAAACCTCTCTTGGCAATCTCCGAGGTGATACAGGCCCTTCTCGTCGATTTTTATTGGATAAGTTATAGGGTTTTCTTTTTCGTCCGTCAGAAGATCGAGTCGAAATTCGCCGTAGACGTGCTCTCGAATGATGTATGCTCCTGCTTGATTCTGACATTTTTCTAAAAGTTTTTTGTGAGCAAATTCCTGACCGACTGGGCCGTGGCACTTGAGGGTTTTTAGTTGTAACAACGAAGGCAGTGGAAGATCTTTACACAAGTTAAAGGTCCATTTTTCAGTTAAGCGATAGTAACCATCCATCAGGCTTACGAACGAATTCATTTTAGCAAGCGAGTCGAATTTGAAATACTGAAAAAAAAAATAATAAAGTAAATAAAAATTATTTAATGATGTACGCAAGTCTATGAATACGAGGCCTGTGAGAAAAATATCCGACGACCTAATTTTTTTTTGCGAAAACCTGATGGATTTGGATCGCGCGCACTTGCATGAGCCGACCTTGAACTTTTGTGCGTATGCGTGAATTTTTTCCCGCCTCTCAATAGCATCAGTTGCTGGCAATCAGCATTAGAGGGAGGTAGTGTGTTGTGCTCTCGTCGGTTTTTGATTTGAAGGAAAACGACGGAACGACTGGAGCAGCGTTACTGCATCAAATTTTGCCAGAAACTGGGCGACAGCCAGGTAGAAACCATCAATCATCAAAGTGGAAGCATCCCTCGTCACCACGACCAAATCAGGCCCGTCAAGTGCGCAGCAACGTGAAAGTGATGCTGACTGCTTTCTTTGACTCTCGCGGTGTGGTACACCACAGGGTCAAACAATCACCAAAGAGTACTACAGGGATGTCCTCCGTCGCCTATGTAATGCAATGCGGCGCAAGAGACCGCAGTTGTGGTCAACAGGCAATTGGTGCCTCAAAAACCAAACTTGATTCAAACTTTTTTGGTGAAAAACCAGACTCCCGTGGTACAACAGGCTCCTTACTCTCCTGACCTGGCCCCCTGCGACTTTTAGCTGTTCCCCAAACTCAAGAGGCCATTGAAAGGAACGCGATTTCAGACAAGAGAGGACATTATGGCTACAACGACAGCCGAGCTAAACTCCATTCCGAAAGACGCTTTCCAGGAATGCTTCCGACAATGGCGGCACTGCTGGGAGCAGTGAGTGGAGTCTCAAGGAGACTACTTTGAGGGTGATTAGGTTTCCAATGCTCCAGGTGTGCATTTTTTCCCAGCCGAAGGTCGGATACTTTTCTCACAGGCCTCGTATGAGTGAATGATAGTTTTAATCGAAAAATGAAAGGGTCCAGGAGCCAATGCATTTCGAATTAACTTCATCTACAAGGTAAGTGAGCCTGTGGTCAGATTCCACTTGAGCATCGACGTCACATCGTCAATGGTTTCGAATTTGACCTCAGGGCTGGTATAGGTAAAGCAATGTACACACACAGGCCAACGAATTAGAAACCTGTGATGAATTACTGTACTGATATGTAAAGCAGGGTCACAAATCAGAGACGATAGTGTTATGCAAATGAATGCAATCGTGTTGTGAGGTACATGCTCATTCCAAGCTGCAGGTACAAGGTAGGAACAAGCTGCAGCTGCTGAAGTGGAACAAAATGGGGAAAACGGCAGACCTGTCTGAGTTCCAAAAAGGAGTTATTGTGGGAGCCTGTCTAGCTGGAGCTACGATTTCCAGGACAGTACAACTGATCGGTATCTCAAAAGCTCAGGTCTCCTTCAATGCGTGGAAACAGAATCCACAAGAGTTGTCGAAACGGCATAATTGTGGATCAAAAACAATCAACACAGACAGGGACCGACGTCGTCTGAGACAGATTGCGCGACAAAACCGACGGACAGACACGTTTCCCCACACTGACAGCATAAAGCACCTTTCGGTACTTAATAAGTGTTCACTAACCAAACACCACCGTTAAAAATCTTCATTTTAAAAATGCTTACTTGAGGGACGCCGTTTCTTCGGCTAATTTCAACAGTTCCATCGTTACGCATGCTAATGTAACAGAGCTCTTCGATGCTACAGATAGGAGTCCAGGGCTGTTTAAAATAACATAAAAATATCCAGTAAATGTAAGTGATACATAATTAACTGGGATAGCGTTACAATAAAACACAATGATATCAAGCACAATAAATTTTAAAATTTCACCAAGAATTAAGAACTAAGAGAAATACCAATCGTATGAAACAATTATGTGACTGGAAAAAAATCTGCGGTCTTATGTGTAGCACTCTTAGGGGCCATCCATGAATTACATCACACAAATTTCATGATTTTTGGACCCCTCCCCCGTCACATATTTTGCCATTTTAAATTTACAAATTATTAAATTAAAACAGCACTACCAAAATTATACGAGGGTGGGCTGAAAAGTAATGCCTCCATGGCTGTAACTTTTTTTATTTTTTAACCGATTTTCAAAATTCTTTTTGTATCTGATACTCACATTTCTCCTCTATGTAATGCACTATTCACTTTTCGACATAGTCCCCATCCCTTTCCACGCATTGTACCAACGCGTGACTAGTCGGGTTAACCCGTCGGAGAGGAATTCCAGGGTTGCCGTCGACACGAGGATTGAATGGCAGCTTTGGATCCTCTTCTGCAGCACGATAACGCTTGTCCGCACACGATCGCCAAACATCAGAGGGGGTTGCAGCGCCTACAGTTCAAAGATGAAACCTGCGACTTTCACCACTTCCCAAAGAGGAAAGAGCACCTTAAGGGGCATGAGTTGCATTCTGACGACGAGGTGAAACCTGCCGTTTGGTCTTGGTGTCGACAACAACCCCGGAATTCCAAGAATGAAATACCATGTACAGTTCGTAGCAGGGAACAAAATTTTTCCTATAAACATGGGTCTGGAAATGCATCCTTACAGAGATAATGCAACTTGTACAGTGAAGTAGGAATGACATTACAGTAGGTGTTCAAAATGCCGACCCTGAGCCTCGATGCAGGTGTTTAGTCTGTGTCTCGAAGTCGTTAGTCTAGTGTTTGAAATGCCTGGCGATGTGGGTGATCACGGTCTGGAAAACGCTGATGGTAAATCCTTTCCGCTTAAGTAGCATTACCCTGAGATGCATGTCTGCCAGCTCCGCATTAGTCAAGTGATCCATTGTACGACAATGGAGTTACATGTTTCGTTTCCTCTCTTTTAAAGGAGAGAACACGAACAATCTACATGTTTAGATCCTCATTTGCATGGACCCTACCATTGCCGTCCGGGTAACGCACATCCATTCCTACCAGTTTTGTGTCATTTTACGATAATTTAGGAAGTGAAAATATAGGTGTAGGTGGCAAAATATTTACATGATATTCTTATGTTTTTCTTTTTTTTTTCTTTGTATTATTATCCTGATTCCAGAGTAGGAAATGTGGTATGCCTACACTGCTGCAGGATTCTCCCCGGGCCCTTTTCAAGGGACGCACCACCCGGCTGATTTTGAGAGCGCCTGGCTGAATACATGAAAAACTGGATAACACTGCATAATGTTTTATTTGTTTTTAATTTCTGCCGCCCGGCTATTTTATCTTTCCACCCACCTGGGAAATTTTTCTGGGAAGAACACTGTACTATGTGTTGACCATCAGTTACACAATTAGGTGAATGGATCAAAATTGCATGGAATGGTATTCCAATGAATCCACTGTTAAAGGGTTCAAAAAATGTTGCATTTCTAATAATATGGACAGCACTGAAGACGACATTTTATGTGAGGAAGATGAGGAGAAAAAAACACCCTCATTTTTTGCTTTAAAGCCTAAAATGAGTGAATATTTAACTATAATTTCTGTTCCCGTGAAAAAGGGCACTAAAAGAAATACACCCATCACCCCTTCAACCAGAATGTGCATATACTTCATATCTATGCAAAAATATGCTAAAAATCAAGTGTTCAAAAATTATAAGACATCGTTTTTGACTTGTCAACTGCTATTTGTCTTCCTCCAAATTTTCAATATGCTAAGGGGTAGCAGCTTATCTGAATATGAGAAGGGCCAGATCGACTCACTTTACGATCAAAAACTATCGTTGGCTGCCATATCTCGTAAAATTCAAAGGTCCAGATGTGTCGTTCGAAATTATTTGAAATTAAAACACAATTATGGGACTAAAAACCATCATAGAGGACACAAACCTCTCCTAAGTCCTAGAAATAAAAGGGACATTGTTTGAAAGTTAACCAGTGGCGAATACTCTTTAAGGGAAATACAACGGTCCATTCCAGTACAAGTCTCTCTGAGCACAATACATAATATTATATCAAAGAATAAGAATGTCAAATGGGTGAAGAGGAAGAAAAAGCCAGTTTTGACGTTTATGTGAAGCGCTTAGAATTTGCTAAGGAACACCAAACATGGGACAAGGAGTGGCGGAAAGTGATTTTTCTCAGATGAGAAAAAATTCAATCTGGATGGGCCAGATGGATGCTCGTACTATTGGTATGACCTCCGTAAGAATGAGGAAATCCTAAGCAAGAGGCAATCTGGTAAGTGAAAATTATCCATTACATGCAATTCAGTATGATTATATTAATGACATCGCATTTCGTTTTCATTATGCTCAGGTGGTGGATCAGTGATGGTATGGGGGGCATTTGGTGGTAAAGGCAAGTCTGAAATTGTGTTCATCCGTTCAACCATGGACTCAAAAGCATATCAGGAACTGCTGTCACACTAGTTGATTCCTAGAGCACAGCAAATTGGTGGACGAGGCTGGATATATCAGCAAGATAATGCCAGCATTCATACATCTGCCTCCACTAAGGCATGGTTCACAGCTAAGAAAGTGCGTCTTTTGGATTGGCCATCAAAAAGTCCGGACTTGAATCCTATGGAGAATGTGTGGGGTAAATTGTCTAGATCTGTGTACAAGCATGGAAGACAATATATCAGCAAACAAGAATTGGAAGCTTCGATCATACGTGAATGGAACAATATCAGTCTTCTCCAATCAATGAAAACTCGCGTGTTTGAGGTTATCCGGAACAGGGGTAATCACGCAAAATATTAGACTTCAAAACAAACTGGTATGTTAACACTATGCATTCAATCTCTGTACGTGTCTTATAATTTTTGAACAGTTCATTTTGATGCATTATTAAATGTTGACAAAATAAATGCATATTATAATAAAAAAATGTCTAATTTTATGTTTCTTTTGTTGCTCGTTTTCATGGGGACAAATATTATTGTAAACTATTCACTCATTAAGGCTTTACAGCAAAGAATGAGGGCGTCTTATAATAGTTGAACACACTGTATTTTTTGTTTTTCAACAATGTAGGTGTGTGTTTGTGGTAAGGAAAAAGTGTAGTAGCCTCATTGAGGTTGTAAATATCAGTTTCGTTGGGGGGGGGGGGGGGCTGGTGGGCATAGCCCCTCAGTCTTTAAAAAATAAATTCACTTTCCTTGGTTGCATGATCATTCATCGCACGATGCGCAAAAGTGAACATTAACCAAATTAACCAATATTTATAATTAAATATATTTATCATCCCGATCGGGTTAAGAGAAGTTGACACGAGTGTGACAGATCTACACGGGTGGAGAGCGAAACCATTACAACCAAGTAAATCATAAGAGAATGTTATAAACACATTATTAATATATAAACTGACGAGTCTAATTGTTAATCGATAATAAGGCATGTTCACAAACCAATCGACAATTGATTAAATATGTAAATGCAATGTA
Organism: Rhysida immarginata; assembly: GCA_023313115.1. Lineage (NCBI taxonomy): Eukaryota > Metazoa > Arthropoda > Chilopoda > Scolopendromorpha > Scolopendridae > Rhysida > Rhysida immarginata. The sequence continues at coordinate 271,136 of JAHWFO010103031.1, forward strand.
AGGCATGGTCCCCGGTTCGAATCCGGGTCGCGGAATTTTCCTTCCCTTTTCAATTTGTCTTTCGAAATCTTGGAGATGTTTCTTCAATTATTATCTTATATTTCAGTTATTTTCATCAATTTATTTGATGATTAAAGGGTAAGGACTATTCCCGACCTTCGAATCGGGGCCTGCTCTGCCGAATGAGTTGCTAGTGGTTTCAATGAAGTCCATTTGGATATCTTGTAACAGCAAAGCGGTTCATATCCGCGGTAGCTCAGTTGGTAAGAGCAGTGCCAGCGATAGGCATGGTCCCCGGTTCGAATCTGGGTCGCGGAATTTTTCCTTCCCTTTTCAATTTATTTTATGTTTTTTAATGGAAGCTATTTATTTTATGCTTTGTTGATGCAGCAAACTCTTCGAAATGATTAGCTAAAAGTCAATAAACTTAAGTAATGTTTAAAGTAAACCCTACCAAATTCATATTCATTATTTGTTACTTTCAGTTTAGGTGGCGCCGCCCTTGTGGCATTTACTTGAACGGAGCTAACAAGGGAAGAACCAGGTCTGTTAAGCTTGGATTTAACTGAAATTTAAATATGTTGTTACGCACCCCTCCCACTATTATGTGGCATAGTAACTCATGCTAATTATTATATTATTATACAGGGTGGATACAAAAATGACCTCCCCCCTTTTATTTTCGTAACCGAAGCAGATATGTCAATTTTAATGAAACCAATGAATAGGAAGTTGTGGGTAACCTATCTTATGGTGCACTTTTCATCATCCCAAATATGCAAATTAGGACACGTTCAAATCCTATCTTAAAAACTGTAAGAGATACACGAAAAATTCCAATTGAAGACTTGTTCAACATGGAATTCTGAACAAATCAAAATAAAATTTTCAAAAACCGATGAACAGATCACCAACAATCACATATTGAATTTATTAGTTACCTCCCTATGCACTTCACAAAGGCATTTGTGGAAATCAAAAAATTACCAAAAATTACAATAATAACACTCACTTTCATGAGGAAAACCAAATAAAAAGCATGTGTCAGCATACACAAGACAGAACAATTCCAGAACAAACGTTTATTCGTACAATTTGCACGATGATGATGTCGATAGTGCACCCCGTGCAATTACCGTTTAGTGCGGTTTCTGTGTCTGTGCACGATCTTTCACCGAACTGTCACTGCGTTTTGAGCCAAACCAACAACATGGCGATGCCTCAACGACTCCTTTTTAATCACCCCAAAAGTCTAAATTTCAAATTTTTAAAGTCTTTTTCACTTTCGAACTTTTTGTTTAATCTGTATAAACTCTCTTCATCTACTTGAATGCAAAATTTCGACCATCATCGACAGAGATCGAAATCTGGAGCTTCGCTGGATTGGAGGCCGCCATTTGCAATAGCAAAACGCACGAAACGACCCTGCTTCTACCTTCGTGCGCTTAGTTCGCGCACGAACTATACGAAGCGCACGAGAACGAAGTGCACGGAAATCTCCGAACACCTCTCACGGGCCTCACGAGAGCTACTTCGAATGGCTAGTGCGTGCACTCAGTGCAAAAAAATCACATTGAACGAATAAACGAATGCGCCTCTAATTTACATATTTGGGATGATGAAAAGTGCACCATGTTATAGGTCACCCACAACTTCCTATTCATTGGATTCATCAAATTTGACATATCTGTTTTGGTTACGAAAATAAAAGGGGAGGGGAGCTCATTTTTGTATCCGCTCACATGACCACCTTGATTACTCGAATATCAATCTCTCTGAATTTTGTAAATATACATCAATAACCTACATAACTAACTTTAAATGATTATATCTCATTAACTAATGCCCGTTAGCATGAGTTACTATGCCATACAATAGTGGGAGGGGTACGTAACAACATATTTAAGTTTCAGTTAAATCCAAGCTTAACAGATCTGGTCCTCCCCTTGTAAGTAGGATTCACCGTAGTTTAAATAAGGCTCAACACGTTGTTGCAGTTAAAGAAATGAAATGAAAAAGTAACAAATACTGCCATGTTTAAGGCTGCAAATCAAAAAGGATGTTACATGCAGTAAGATTACATTTTTTTCCAAAAAATGAAGCCATTAGAAAAAGTTAGGAAGTAAAACTTACAATGGGGAAAAAAAGCCGCAGATACATGTGTATTAACACAATATTTTTCCATCACCACCTTGTAAGCATAAATTAGCACTGTTAGAGTAAAAGATGGAAAATATTTACATATTTTAACAAATCCTACTGATAACATGAAATAACATTCAAAATTTGTCTTTAAAAATTTGTTTCACATACAATACGCTTACATGCACGTAATT
>JAHWFO010103031.1:278471-309803 GCA_023313115.1 Rhysida immarginata
TGACAATAACCCACAGGCATACTTTCACAAATGCAACGTCTCTCCTGCTCTGCTCTAACTTGGCCAAAGTGTCCCTCATGGCTTTTTTCAGAAATCTACTAAGTATGTATTTGTATTGTCGTGTCACTTCTTGTGGTAAGAAATTTTTATAGTCGTTTTCAACAATCTCGGTCGATTGGCCCGTTTCTAGCTTCACTCTGAGCATATCTGTGACAGCCAACCCAAGAGCTTGCTCTTTTAGTCTGGCTATATCTGGAATGTTGCCGTTTAGAAAATCTTGGCGAATCTGCAAGCAAACATATACAAAAGCATAAAGAAAAAGTAAAAGGACATAGGATAAACATAAGGCGATCCTTACCTGGCGAAAGTAATACTCAAAGGCCGCTATGTCCAGCTTAAGCAATCGACTCACGTCAGGAAGTTTGAACCTCAAACGGAACTCGTACTCTGCGTTTGTATGCTGAAAGATTTCCTCGCAGGGGCTAACCCAAGTGCGATTTGTCGTATTGTACAAGCAAAACAAGTGCCTCGCCACACAACCTATTTTACACTTTTGAGCAGCTAAGACACACACGTCTTCTGCAAATTTCAGATCATTGTTTTTGAGAACACGAAGAGGAGCGGTTTCTCCACATATCGCGATGGAAAGCTCCTCCATGTTTTTTTTTAAGTTATTACCACTTTTTTATATTATAACAAAACGAACTGAGGATGCGATCATCTTAACGTTTTAACGATGTGACAGAAGCTGTCACATCTCCCAGCAGGTACTCGCTACCATAAACGTCCGTGACACAGAAAAAGAGATCGGAATCGCAGTTCACTTTATAGAAGCGTAAACAGATCTTGGCCTTTTCTCTCGATCAGATCGACAGCATTCCATCAAATTGCTCCAGTTTCCCGTCTATTTACAAAATCGCTAAGCGTACTTGTCTGCTCTTTCTCCTGAAACCGGAAATGGGATTGGTAAGCGCATGCGCACAAGTCATTCAAGTAAAAACCTTACTTTTATTTCCTCCAAAATAAAAAATAAAAAAAAACATCATTCCATCTAATTTTCATCAACAAAACTTATATAATCTATTGGGCAACTGTTTTACGGTATGAAATATATTAAATTGTTTTCTAATTAATCACGATCATTAACGATAGCCTCGTCGTCTTATCTTTCCCAGAATCCTTCATAATCCAAAATGGGAACGAAGGAGAAGGGTCCGAATATTTTAGTAACAGGTGATTAGCACGTGTTTATATATTTCATTTATTAGAATTAATATTTTATAAAACACTGGTCAAGTAAAACGAACTGAGACTTTTTATGGCGTGCGAAGCGGCGTGTCTTTTCCAAACATCAGGATAATGGCCAAGAGCGAGCCATTCAAAGCTGCGTAGGCTAGCGTGGGTAATACGACGTCTTGCAGCGAGAAAGATAGAAATTGAAGAAATGATAAAATCGAATGGTTATGATAGCAAATACACGAAACTGTTGGGTTTCTACGCAGTATTGCTTTAATTTCGCCTTTTGTTTTTATTCTAAATGATTGAAAATTATTGAAAATGGATGTAAGCAGCCATGACAGCGTAGTAAGTTTCCATATTGGAATTAGAAAAACACGCACTTAGGCGGATTCTTTTTAAGCTGATTATTTCGAAAGAACCAAATTATCGTGAGGAAAGGGTTGCAACAAAGAGTACTCGCCTATTTATCAGTGTAATCGTGGAACAAGCGATAAATTGCGTATGCCTTAAGGCTTATGCCCGATTTCGTTCGATTTCGGGCTACACGCGTTTCCCGTACGTTAATGTCAACAAGAGAGCGTTGTTTGTGGAATTGGGGAAACCTTTACGCTGATTGCATTCCAAATGAAAAGATTCGTTTAAATTTTTTTTTTTATTATTATTACTTGTGTGGAAAAGAGAAAATTACAATTAAACTCGTTAAAATGCTCACGGGGTCACCCAGAATTTGGACTTCGCCCTCGAGCGACATCTGTTGACGTCATCAAAAAATAAGTTAAATAAATCAACAGTACTTAAGTGAAAATGAAAAGAAAATGCATTAAGAAAAGTATACCAACCCAGAACACGAATATGTCATGCAAATTTAATAAACAACAGAAATTAGTTTAATTGTGGAACAAGGCACTTAGAAGTGGTTCAAGGAATTAAAATGAATTATACACTGAGTGGCCAAATTATTACGACCACCCCCTTAATACAGTGTTGGGTCACCTTTCGCTCTTATTACTGCTTGCATTCTTCGGGGCATAGATTCTATAAGATGTTGCTAGATTATAGGAGGAATTTGAGACCAACTCTGAAGAACTGCACCTTCCAATTCCTGCAGATTTGATGGTGCTGGATCCCGCTGCCTGATGGCCCGTTCGATCTTATCCCACAAATTCTCAATGGGATTGAGATTAGCGATTGTGCAGCCAACGAAGCAAGGTAAACTCTCCGGCATGTTCTTCGAACCATCTGAGGACGATGCCAGCCTTATGACAAGGAGCATTGTCCTGCTGGAAGTATCCATCCCCGTCGGAGTACACCATTAACATAACGGGATGTACTTGATCTGCGACAATACCTAAGTAATCTTGGGCACACACATGTCTGTGCAGAGGAATCAAAGGACCCAAACAATGCCAAGAAAACATCCCCCAAACCATAATACTGCCGCCACCAGCTTGAAGTGTTGTGGCAATGCAGGTGGAGTCCATGCTTTCGTGTTGTTTTCTCCAGATTCTAACCCTGCTATCTGCATGATGTATTTGAAATCGTAACTCATCGGACCACATGACCCTTTTCCAGTCATCTACTGTCCAATCCTTGTGCTCCTTGGCGAACTGGAGACGTCTGCTCTTGTTCAAGGCTCACAGTAGAGGCTTTCGAACTGGTCGGCGGCTTCCGTAGCCTAAACAGTGTAATGAGCGGCGAACAGTTCGTTCAGAGGCGGTCACAGTTTGTCCTTGATTAAGATTTGCTGCTATTTGACACACTGTTGCTCTTCTGTCGCCCTGGACAACTCTAGCCAATCTCCTTTCAGCTCGAGCATTGAGGAGCCTGTGACGACCACACGCTTGACATTGAGAGCCGTTTTTTTGCTTGGTAGTCCACTCTCTGTAAACATTAATGACTGCTACTCTTGAACATGGGGCCAATAAAGCTGATGGAGTGCAAAACAGAAAAAAAATAAAATTACAATTAGTATCGTTTATAACAACCTCTAAGGGACCATAAAAAATCGGTCGTTATATCCAGTTGTTATATCAACGTTGCTCTATCTGGTCCTTGCATTTTTATATATAAATAGGCCTAATTTCACGTACATTCAACGATTAACGATTTAATGTGGAAATTAATATACGTTAAACAAAATTTAGGAAAACTTACAAAATCGCGATTTGGCCAAGTAAGCCCTGTAATTGCAGATTCAATAACCAATTACGTAAATGATGCTCATCATCGTTTGCTGTGTCACTGATGTAATTTTTTTAAACTGAAGTACAAATTTTCTAGCGTTAGTGCCACATTATAGACATATTACATGGACAAAAAAAATATTTTGTCATAGTGCATAAAAACGTTATTAAATATTAATCATATAACAAAATCGCTACTGTAATCGCCAACTGACAAAATTATCGCCATCGAAAATTTGTAATCGCATTTGGTGACAATGGCAATCAGTAGCGCGACCTCTGCATTGTCAGTGTGATTTGAAACTGTTGGATTAGAAGCATTCTTAATTTTCTCGTGATTCTTCTAAAGCGTTGACAAGGTAGAGTAAGATACAGTAGAACCTCGATTTTCCATTGTAATGGAGGGGAAGGGGTGACTGTTATTTCAAAATGACGGCTTATCCATTTTATTTAAATAAGCAGAATTAATAAGTTGTGTGTTATACACAAGGGCATAGTGGGCCTGTAAGTAGACCATCCCCATGCTAACTTGATAAAGAGTACAGACTATACAGTATAAAACTCATGACTGTTACTTAAAACCACCCTCCTATACTGTACTACTAAAGGGACAGGTAGTGGTATTGAGGCAAGGACATCCCCCACATGGCAAAGAAGGGGTAGCTAACTGGAAAAGAAGCCTCGCAGAGGGTACCTGGGGTAGTTTCGCTTTGCTATGTATTTTTTTCACACATTCATGAAAAATTGTAAATACATATGTCAATGGGGGAAAAATTGTAAATGATGACGGTTAATTGGCCGAATGGTCAACTGAGGGACGGAAAATCGAGATTCATTCAGTTCTCTGTGCATGTTGTGGTTTTTACCGCCAGACTCCAGCTGCCATGTAAAGTTAGCTTTTTCTTCCACAGATTTTCTTTTATGAGCCGTTCATGTCAAGACCATTTTTGCATCCACATGAGGTTGCGTAGCTCGGGCTGAAAACTGAATCAGTTTTCCAGTGCAAAAAATTTTTTTTCCCGCTAAAACTGAGGGGAAAAATTCACTGAATTCTTCTGTGCTAATGCAGTTGAATTCTGTGGGTTTTAGCGAATTTTTCATAATTTTGGTGTAAAATCCTCTGCCAAATTTTGCAAAAAATCTTCTAACAAGGGAAATCCACATAGCCTTTTTTTGCGCGCAAGCAGTGAAGCGCTCCGGAAGTGCGCAGAGTTCAAGAAACATGGTGGAAAGAGGGGAAGCAAACTTGTTAGCGGCGATCGCTAAAGAATTGCAGTTAGAGCAATGTTATTAAGCATAAAACCTTAATTTTGCTGTGCAATTATTCGTCTCGAAATAATTTATAAGATGAGGTAGGCATCCATGAATACTATTTTTATTTAAAATTATAAAGCACCGCGATACATACTCCGCCACCAGCGCAACGTTTTACTCGACGTTGCACATGAAGCCAGCCCAGTGTTTGATTACCGAATTATTTAATATAATGAAATAATAAATTAAGGAAATGATTATTAATTACTCCAGACATTTTTTACTGGAAGGCAATTAGCTAATTGTAATAATCTATTTTAAAAACTAAGTTTGGTTAGAAATTTGAGAAGCCATTCAATTGCCATCTGCTGCTATTTCATCTGAATTGGATTCGTGCTTATTGCTGTGAGTAGTGGAAGAAAGAAGTTCCGTTAAGCGCGTTAATACACCGCTTTAACAATGGAGTCCTTGTATGAATATGTGCGCTCAAATTTTTCAGTTTTCGTGGTTTATTTTGAAAGAAGCAAAAATCCGCGCACTCTTATTTTGTAAGCATCTATTGTAGCTTGAATTGAGTAACATTTCAATTTGGTGGAAATCTCTGACATACATGTTCGAGGGATTCCCTTGTACCGTATTTATTCTACTATAATGCGAAAAATTTTAGCCTAAAAAAGCACCTAAATTTGTGGGACCGTATTATACAAGAGTATAATATTAGCGCTGCAACCTTTCTTTCTAGGAAATGTCTTCAGAGACTATCAATAGGTTGATTTAAGTATAGATGGCAGCGCCTACAATTTATGTATCTGAGGCTATGACACTATGGTCGAAATGAGGAGAAAATCTCGGCAATGTTAAGAATACTGGATAAGAACATGCATGTAAATTGTTCAGTTCCACAGTGTTCGAACAACAGTGTTAAAAACAAAAATCTCCTACAGTTTCATGGATTTCCTACAGGTTGAAAAGTTCAGTGAGATTAAATGAGATGTCGTAGCCTAGACCAATATTTAGCATCGTCACTTTTGTAAATCGTAATTCATTATAAAATTTGCTCACTGTTAGTCAATACTTGTTTATTTCCGTCAGTTTTCGCTCCTATTAACTGAAGCTTTTCTTTCAAGTCTTTAACTTTCATCTTCACTAAACTTTTGTAAATAAACTAGAACAAAATTCATAAACCGTAGGGGATGCCATCTGGCGGATATATTTGGCATTTAAATGAACCTATAAGCCATTCTCCCTCTTCCCTGCAATGGAACTTTATAAACGTTTTTCACTTTTCTGTAATGAACTCATGACGTTTTCCACTTTTTATGACCTGAAAAGCAGTGACTGGTAATAGAAATAGTAAAATAAATAGTTTTTTCCCCCCCTTTCTTCTTTCTTTTTCTGTATATTCTTGCCTATTTTATTTCTCGCAACAAGTCAAAAATAGGGACCGCATTATACAAGAGGATAAGATTTTTACTATTTTTTGGGCTCTAAAAATGGAATCGCATTATACCAGATGCGCATTATAGTAGAATAAATACAGTAAGTTTGCAGCACTGACTGATGAAAGGGAGTGGCAGTAGAGCACATGGACTTGAGAATAAACTCTCAAAAGCACCCATCCAGGAAGATCTTTCCCATGGATACCTGTACCTCTCTTGTCACCAAGAAGAGGTGAAGCTATATGCGGTTCTGTTGTTATAGGCATGTTGCTTTGACAGATGGCTATTATCGTCATTTAAGTAGAAAACTAAACTTAAGAGAAAAATCTGATCGTTATGTCCAGCAGGTTGCTATTCGCCTCTTGCAAGCTGCAAGACCCTACCATCTGACGAGAGAATTGCAAAATTTGTCAGAATATCCACTAACAAGGGAATCCCTCGAACATGTATGTCACATATTTCCACCAAATTGAAATATGTTACTCATCTGATGCTTGCACAATAAGAGTGTGAAATTGTTTCTTTCAAAATAAACCGCGAAAACGAAAAAATTTCGGCATACAAAGCCATACAAGGACTCCATTGTTAAAGCTGTTAGGCTATGGGGGGTTCCCTTGTAAATTGGCAATAATGATGCCAAACCTGTATGCCAAACGCGATATTTAATCACGAGAAAAAAAATTGTGTATGACGTCACGTTTATGGCTTATAAGATCACCCAGTGAGTTCCAAAAGATAAATCAATAAATCATGTTCACATTAAAATGATCCGAATAATTTTAGGCTTCAAGTTGGAAGTGATTCAAGAATATCCCCAGGTGGGAATGGCGATTAAGGAAAATTACGATTTTTTTTGATTTTTTTTTTTTTTTTTTTTTTTCACCACTTCCAAAAAAAAATTGCCACTTCCAATTTGTTTTTCTCTCATTGCAGCTTTTGTTTATCAACAAAGACTCACTCGTACAACTAACAAACACGAAGCCAACACTCTGGTTTTGCCAGTACAAAAACTCACTCTATTGCTACATAGAGCTCACTGGCAGTACCACCATCATAAAAATCTTCAGCCAGGTCAAGAATTACGGAACTGGCAGAGATCAGTGATTCCTCCTTATTTTTTTGTTTTTGTACTGCTTATGTTGTGCACCTATTGAATTTGGATAGCTGGCCTGGTTGCCGAGAGGGCTGGGATGTATGCTTTTCAGTTCTCGAATCCTGATGTAGGCATGGATGTTTGTGTTTGCGTCCAGAATGCATAAAACAAAATCATGTTAAATTCTCGATTGTGTACGGATATTAGTCATGTGAAAGGGCAAAAAATGACCTAGATACCAACATGCCCATAAAAAACCTAACAAAACAAGCAATCTAGACTGAACTTAATAGCGGATGTACAGGGTGAGTCAAAAGTCACAGTAAACCGTGTTTTTTCGAAAACCTTGCAGGAATTGGGAAATCTGAATATTCCAGTAAGGTATCTGTGAGATGGTCTATCTTTTACAGTATGTACCGAACATGGCCGCCATCTTGAATCTAAGTCAGTTTATTAAATGGAGAGGGGGGTCATGTGATATATCAAATAACATCAGCATTTTCTGGCAATTTCATTCCTGTAAACAGATTTGAAGTAGCAGTTATGGTTCAAAAGTTACAACACATTGTTTCATTCTGTAGCAGGTAACTGAAGATGGCTTTAACCATGGAGGAAAGAATTGAGATCATTTTAATGTCTGGAGAACTAAGTTTCCGTTCGTAGCTGCAGATTTTAACAACCGACACCCAGAGAGACCTCCAATTTCACAAAACACTATCAGTTGCTTAATTAAGAAATTCCGAGAAACTGGGACTTTGGTTGACAAAGCACGTAGTGGCTGTCCAATGAGTGCTACTGACAAGACAACCTTAACAGTGGTTTTGGCGTCCTTCATCAAGAGCCCACAACGCAGCACACGACGTTTGTCAGCAGAATGTGGAATCGGCCAGTGATCGATCGTACGAATCCTTCATGTTCATCAATGGCATCCCTTCAAGATTCAGATACTCCAGCACCCAGACAGATGTATGCAGTTTTGCACATGGGCCCTAGGACAACATCGAGAAGATCCCTCTTTTGCACAAGGTATCTTGTTCAGTGATGAGGCAAACTTTTATGTCAGTGGTGAAGTCAACCGTCACAACTACAGGTATTGGAGTGACCACAATCCACACTAGATGGAACCTTCCAAGGTAGTTGGTGACGTAAAGGTTTTGGTGTGGTGTGAAACATGGGGTACCCGTGTAATTGGATCCATTTTCAGTGACCAGAACCTAAATGCTCAATGCTATCTGGAAATGCTGCAAGAAGTGGTGTTTCCCTCACTTCTGAATGAAGATGGCAGCTTTCCCTCTTACTTTCAATAGGATGGGGCTCCACCATTAGGATGCAGATGTTCGCCAGTGGCCGACATGGTGCTGTGGAAGGCCACCCAGATCACTTGATCTCACACCACTTGACTTTTATCTGTGGGGTCATTTAAAGCAACTCGTATATGCAGAGAAAATCAGAAACAGACACCCATCGCCAGCAACGCATTGAAGAAGCGAGTGCCAGCATTTCTGCTGAAATCCTTCTGCGAGTGCATGACGATTGGATTCAGCGCCTTCAAATGTGCCTCGACCAAGAGGGACAGCATGTTGAACACATTAAATGACTGTCCTTTATGGAGAACAGTCCAGCCTGTAATTCCAAACAAAATGTGTTGTAACTTTTGAACCCTAACTGCTACTTCAAATCTGTTTACAGGAATGAAATTGTCAGAAAATGCTATGTTGATTTCAAGATGGCAGCTATGTTCGCTACATAACCGTAAAAGAAAGACCACCTCACACATACCTTACTGAAATATTAGTTTTCCCAATTCCTGCAAGGGTGTACTGTGACTTTTGACTCGCCCTGTAGAACGAGACACAAAAATCCTGGAATAGACCAAAATTGAAGAGAACGGTAAGATTTTGAAGAAGGGAGGGGGGGGGGAAGTAACGTTTCGGCTAGTTTATTATTAGTATTTTTTGCGTTGACAAAAGATAGTCTCTATCTGAAATGTCAGCTTTTTTCAGGATCTTGCCACTCTTTCCGATTTTAAACTTGGCTTAATAAGGTTTAACTGTGGCTAATATTTTTTCTTTTTTTCTAGGTACTCCTTGCACAGGAAAATCAACTTTATGTAGTGAATTGGCCCAAGCAGCTAATTTAGAATGGATCAATGTTGGTGAAATAGCTCAACAAAATAATTTATTTAATGGTTATGACGACACCTATGATTGCCCAATTATAGATGAAGACAAGGTTTGTGAATTTTTGTGGATACTACATAGTGGCAGCCCATCTTCATCCAGAAATTTTTATTGGGTGGTTGGAATGTAACCTTATTCAAATGAACAGAAAATAATATAGTACACTATTAAATATATTATTTTTATTAATTGGTAATGAATAAACCATCTGAGTAGTGCATCTATTCTAAAGAGAATGTCTGGTGAGAACATTGCAGTGATAAAATTTAATTAAGTGTAGCTTCTATTATCATATGAAAATTCCGTGTCATTCAGAAAAGTACACTCTAACCCACTTAATATGAAATCCTACGGAACCAAAATTCTTTTGATAATATCAGAGAAAGACAAAAAAGAGACAATTTTTTATTTTATTGTTATTCTGTGTTCTGGACAAAATAATCCGTTATCATGGTTTGTTTACTCTTAACAATTAATTTTTTGCTTACATAATCATTCATTTATAAAAGTAATTTAGCAATAGGTTGATTTAAATGCCAAATCTATCTGCCAGATGGCATCCGCTACGGTTTATGAATTTTGTTCTAGTTTATTTACAAAAGTTTAGTGAAGATGAAAGTTAAAGACTTGAAAGAAAAGCTTCAGTTAATAGGAGCGAAAACTGACGGAAATAAACAAGTATTGACTAACAGTGAGCAAATTTTATAATGAATTACAATTTACGAAAGCGACGATGCTAAATATTGGGCTAGACTACGATATCTCTTTTAATCTCGCTGAATTTTTCTTCGAGGGTGGTAGTTTTTGATGGTTTATGGCATGTGTAAGATGGACATCACTTCATCTTGCGTGCTAAGGGGGTGTCCAGTTCTCCTCAGGTGGTTAGCATAGTGTGACCGTTTGTCATTCTTGGTATATGACTTGGCATGTTCTTTAAAACGTACTGTGAAAGTACGGGTGGATAATCCGACGCTGAAGAAGAAGAATAAATGTGAAGAAGCTGGGATGAAGATCAGTGTGGCTAAAACCGAGGTTCTGGTCCTTTCAAGACAGCCTGCTCAGTGCGCTCTCCATGTTAGGGGAGCCTCATTGAGACAGGTGGAGAAATTCAAGTATCTCGGGATTGCATTCACGAGTGATGGATGGCAGGAGAAAGAATTGGATGCTCGGATCGGTGCAGCAAGGTGTGTCAGACGTGAACTGTGGCGATCCGTGGTAACAAAACGTGAGCTGGGTAACAAAGCCAAGCTCTGTCTTCAAATCTTTGTCCCCATTCTCACCTATGGTCATGAGGTTGGGTAATGACCGAAAGAGTGCGATCGCGGGTACAAGCGGGCGAAATGAGATTTCTGAGAGGTGTGGCAGGTGTTACCCTACTAGATAGACTGTACAGCAGCACAATAAGGGAATCTTTAGGTGTTGAGCCGCTACTTCTCCGCATTGAGAGATCTCAGTTGCGCTGGTATGGCTGCGTGATACGGATGCCGCAAACTAGTCTTCCTAGGCAGTTATTTTCCAAGCCGGTGGGTAAGAGACCAAGGGGTCGGCCTAGAACCAGGTGGCTAGACTACATGGAGAATCTGGGTTCGAGTCGCTTGGATATTACCCAAGGTAATCTAGAATAACAGGTAGGTCCAGTTTGTCAGAAGTGCTTAACGCGCATGCGTATTGTGACATCACTGGATGACTTATGGCTTTACTTCCGGCGTGTGCGGTAGCCATTATTCTGGTCACAAAAGAAAACGTTTTCACGTAAAAAAACAAAACTCTTACGTTGATTTCTGAAGAAACGTTTATTTGTAAACTTACTATTTTATAAATTAAAATTTCCTAATGCCTGCATAAATAAAGTTATTAAAAAATATCTTAACGAGGAATGATAACTAGGCCTAATGATAATGAGAAATACGTTATCGTCCTTGGTTCTGTGTTCGCTTAACTATCCGCACATTGCGCGATGAGTGGACATGAGACCAAGGTAAATGATTTTACATTTTAAAGACACCCACTCCCCTTCTAACGAACTGATATATAACCCTTTTTCTATTTAGTCTCAGTAAATTTCACTTACCTTGGTCGCATGATCAGTTATCGCGCGATGTGCTGATAGTTAACATCAACCCTGTGTTCACATTAAAAAGATAATACGTAAGTACATTTTACAATAATTATAAATTACGTAAGTCCCTTCATATAATGGCATTATTATTTAATTAAAATATATAGTATAAAGAATGAGAATTGTGAAGGAAATGAACGAGTCGTCAAGTGTGGCTATCGCACGACTGCTTTCATTGCCGCCATGTTTTAGTTTCTGTTGAGGTTTCGATTTAGCGGGTATAGGTTTCGATGTATTCCAGTGACGTCAAAATACGCTTGCGCAGTAAGGCAATTTTTACTACTTCCGGCAAACTGACCCTCACCTTGTTCTAGATCACCTTGGATATTACCAGGGAGGACACATACCTGATGGCGGAAGATCGCGATCGCTGGAGATCCTCCATAGGGCTGCTGCCCCTGCGACCCTTACGGATAAGCGGGTTTGAAAAGTAAGTAAGTAAGTAATGCACGGCCAAGATGGAGCAGCCGAAAGTATCGATCAAAGAACTTAAAACAGGTATACGTTCTTTGGTGTCGATGTTCAAAAAGTTTCGGCCATTCAATTTTCGATGCTTTTGCACCATCGATGTTTCATTTCGATTTTCTTAAACCCTTTGGAAATCATTATCTATTGATATTGAATAAGTGTTTATGTTAATGAATTCGTAATGAAGAACACGTAATTATACCAGGACATTTATTATTTCCAAATCATATATGGACTTAAAAATTACAAAAAGTTGATGTTTTGCAGTTTAACAATTACGACGTTTGGTTGCAGATTAAACATCGGTGTTAGTTTTTCTGACGTCTCCTATCAAATTTCTAACGTTTATTAAGTCAAAAAATTATCACCGTATACTGTTTAACTTATAAAAGCAAATTATCCGTCTTTGTCGCTTTTGTAAAGAGTTTCACAGTATGAAATTCAAACAATCTTTTCACGTTTTCATCCGATCACATTATTATTTTTTTTTTTTCCAAATCTGAGATTACGATTTCGACACCTTATTTTCGCGAAAAAACTTCTTATTTTATTTAAAAAAGAAATTGCCAAATTTTTTTCGTAATAACCGTATTTTCATTAAATAATGTTAGTATTATTGGGGCAATTTTACATGTAAATTACATCGATGGGGTCTGGCCAGAGAATGATTTCGTATTAAATGGTATTTTGTATTAAGAGAGTTCGTAATAAGCAGGTTGGAGTGTACAAATCATACATGCAAACAGCTAAGTGCAGCTGAAAATTTACGTCTATCTATTTTTCCATATAGGCACCTTGTTGATTTAGGCATTATTTCTACACTGCGCAGTTTCAGAATACCCCACTCATAGAACTGTTGGCTGTGAATACAGTCAATGGCGCACGGCAGATTTGAGTTCCTCGTCAGTCTCAACCCTCTGACCATCCAGAAACCTCTTCATTTGACCAAAGAGACGGTAGTCCGAGGGTGCTAAGTTCAGACAGTAGGCTGGGTGGTCCAGAACCTCCCAACGAAACGGATCAGTTTTCATTGGATGACCTTGGCCACATGTGATTGTGTGTTGTCATGGGAGATAAGTCCTGCGTCTTGCACTTCATACCTGAGCCTAAAACTGCAAGCGTGATGTGGAAACGTCCACATTCTCAGATTTGCCAAAAATTCAAAGTTTTTCCTTCAGCTCAGAAAATTATGCTTATAGTTTTTTAGGATCATCCATCAGTAACACTACCTACTGTGAAACGTTGACTCAAATTCGGTATAAGCAACCAGAAAGAGGATACGATGTTTGACTCCATATCCAAATGTTGGAAGCCCTTCTCGCGCACCATATCCTTTGCAGATCCATGGGATATGTGGAACGTTTCACTCACTTCTTTCAAGGAAATGTGACTTGTTTTCTGATTGTGTTGTTAATTCCTTGATAATGACGGATGTTGCTACTGACATAGGCCACCCAGAACTGTTATCAGCAAGGCTAACTCTTACTTCCTGAAACATTTTACACCATATGCATAGTTAAACTTCTACCATATCCCCATGAATTTCCGTGGGTTTCTTCCTCTGTAGATGATGTGATAACGGCGGCTATTTTTTAAACAACTGGTACCACTTAGTGTATATGTGCAGGAACGATTCTTGTTGTGCAATGTTCAAAACATAATTTTCTTTTATTGCACACAAACTAATGCACGTTAACAAATAATTTGCAACCGAAACAAATTTCCATATAATGATTGTATATATTGAAAACCTTATTGTCTTTTATATTTGCAGGTTTTAGACGAAATGGAAGACCAGATTGAAAGCGGAGGCATAATTGTAGATTATCATGGCTGTGACTTTTTTCCAAAGCACTGGTTTGATATCATTTTTGTATTGCGCACAGATAATACCCTACTTTATGACAGATTAGTAAATAGGTAATTAGAATCTTTCTTCTTCCTGTAATCTTAGTTTGTAAGTAAGTTAAGTATTTGAGGAAATTAAGGCAAAAGGATCTAGAAAAGCAATGCGGGTTATTTAATATTTGCCAACACGTTTCAGGTGACTCGCCATAATTGTGGGGCAAACGAGGCAATTGCCCTCTTTTTGCCTGTGATGATTGTGAATGCACCAAAACACATCGGCACGTACAGTCGAACCCTGATAACTCGAATCTTCAGCAGACCAGATAAAAAATTTGAGTTATCGGTTTTCGAGTTAACCAGTAAATTGAAAACGAAGCTACATGACAACAAAAAAACACTACGTGACTACTCGCAAAGTTTATATGAATTCGATTAATTTTAATGAAGACCGTATACGATTACAGTAATGACCCAATAGAACGCGGTCAGTTTCAGTGCGAAATCGGCTCCAACGCCAATTTGATGTGGCTTCTGAATTCTACTTCCTACTTGTAAAATTTTTCGAAAGGAGTCTCTGTGCAATTTTGGACCATTCATTTCTCATCTGACGACATTTATGATATACAGTAGAACTCCATTTATCCAGACCCGATCCAGATAATTGGATAATTGACGGAAAAAAGGTTATTTCTTAGCAAAAAAAACAAACAAAAAAAAACGAAATTTGCTGATAATGTATTAATTTAATGAGTACTAAAACAATGTTGTTTACATTTTGTATCTGTGTATAGTGTATTAAAATGTCACTGCTTGAACATATCAGTCAGTCGGCCACACAATGCCTAAACATACACGGACAGTGGCAGACAATGCGAGACTGGGACTGTCAAAATGCATTATACGTTGAAGCTATTTCTTTGACGGAGATGCAGTTCTGTGTCGGTTATGAATCGGTGAACTGATGTGCAGATAAATGTGCAGTCGTTTCGTCATACGCAAATTGCAAATCTTGAAAAATTTCATTACGAGAGTGGATAGACGAAAAATCCATGTTTAACAAACAGTTTTTAAATGTATTAAATTTTCATTTTTGTATTTTTTGATTTTCATAAGAAAAATCGCAAAATCTTTATTGTTCGAGGGAAGATTTTGTTTGCGGATTTCTTTTTCCAGTGTAGGCGATCAGAAGTGTATGGCTACTTCTAAAACATTTGCTCGTGATCGTTCATGCAATGAATTTCATGGTCAACATGAACACTGCCTCTAAAAATGAAAACACACTCGTCATCATTTACTAAATTTAAAAATTTTTCTGTTGAACACTCGCAATCAACAAGTTTGATTCTCGTCAACATTAAGTTTCGATTTTCACAATGGCTTCCAGTGACCGTGGAAGACCGCTGCATAGTTTTCTTTGTGGACGTAAAATTAAAGTTGAAAATTGAAATAAAGTTTCAACAGGCATAGCTTTTCGGGGAGATGGCCTGGATTTAAAGGAAAACTTTGGATATAACTTGGGGGAGGGGGGAACATTGTCAAGCAGCAGATCGATCATTTCTTTAGTCAAACTGCATAACTTTTATTTTTATGTTAATTCTTCAATGCTTTTCATGTTTTTTTGTTTTTTTGTTTTTTTTTTCGAATGCCTTGTAATGCTTTTGTAGTATCTTTTAATTTATAAAAATAAAAGTTCTTGATCTTCTAATGTATAGTTGACCTACTTATTTGACAGCACGTGAGGAGGGGTAGGGTGTCGCTTGAGAGCTCCTGTATCTAATAGGAAAATTGATGAAGAATTGAATTTGGTCCATATTATACAGTAGAACTTGTATATAAAGAAATCTGTTAAAACGAAAAACCGGTTCAAACAAAATATTATACCCCAGCCCCCTTAGGGAAAAAGAAATTAAATATTTAAATTCTAAACAAACCATGGGTTGTCCCCCAACAGGCCGGGGAGCCCAGCACGGGGTTTTCTTTTTATAATAAAGGACAATCGCAAACATCCATGTTCCAAACAGGATTCAAACCCACGACTTGCTGGTTGCGAGAGCAATAAGACCTGTGCCTCAGCCATCTCTGCCAACAAGCCGGCAATGTTAGCTGTTCAGAACGAAAACATTTCTAAAACAAAACCGGTTATGACAAAGAATTTTTATCCTTAATAGAAGAAAATGCATCTTTTGCACCAGTTTTTAATTTTATTCACTTGTGTAAACGATGATTACGGCTCTATGTTCGTAAACTGAGTGCAGAGAGGGCGTTCGCTCCAAATGCGTTTGTAAAATCTTGTTCTCCTGAGCTTAGTGAGCATAGTTTATCAAGGCTCAGTTCGCTCGCTATGAAACCAATGTGGCGGCTCGAAAGAGAGCTTTAAAACTTCAGTGAATTTGCCTGTTTTTTTACATTATCTTTTGTCATCTTTTTTATATTTAATTGCCACCAGTTTAAAATTCGTTTCCTTTTACAGTGTATGTCATTTTAGAAAATCCTGTTCTTCGTTCTCTAATAAACTCGAGTAAATCGGCGATGATCACATTGGTTCGACGTAAATCGTTAGTAAATTACAAGAGCACTCCCTCAGACGGTTCTGGAAAGTTCGATCGATTACCCGTCATTTTTTTATTTCTCGTAAAGCACGCGTGGCCGAAGAGAAATTAGCAAAAATCACATTGTTTCTTTCTTTAATCTCGTTGATTTTGCCACTGTGATTTAATCGCTTATGGCTTCATCAAATCCATCAAAAAGAAAATGCAATTCAGTGACATTAGAAACAAAGCTAAAAATAATTTAAACTTTGTTTTGTATATTCATTATCTCTGACAGTAATACACATATAAAACATGTACAGTATTTGAAAAAACCTGATTTCTTGTATACTGTTTTAAAATTTTATCGGTTATAACAAAAACTGGTTATAACAAGCATATTTTAGGGTCCTATGGAATTTCGTTATGAGGTTTCTACTGTATTAATGTTTTGAAATATCCTTATATATTATTTGCTTTAAATTTACGAATACCTATTCACTAAAATCAAAAATTTCTTCGAGTTAACTGGGATTTATTAAAAAATTTGTCTGAGTTAACGAGTGAAATTTCTATTAATTAAATGCTCTGGGGGATTGGACTTAAGAGTATCTTTCAAGTTAACCGGGAATTTGAGTTATCGAGTCAGTTATTTGTGTTCGACTGTATTAATTGCCATATTGTTTTTCTAGAACTTTTTTTCTTACTTGTGTTAAGAGATTTCAGGACTTTAAACCTACCAACGTTTATCGTGGATAATATCAGTGTAATTAGAAGTGTGAAGGGGCAACAATTGTGAAACAGTGCAATAGTAGACCTCAAACTTTTGATACGGTTTCGATCAACCTACTTCTGTTGAAATTAACCACTTCATATAATATACGTGGTCTTCCTCTAGCTTGGATAGCCGATTTTTTACATGATAGGCAATACTTTTTGGTATATTTTGGGAAGTCGTCTGCAGTAATTACTAGGAATTTAGGGGTACCACAAGGCTCAATTTTGTCGCCACTCCTGTTTAATCTATTTATCAATGATCTCCCAGCGTTTTGTGCCCCTTTGAAAACTATAATGTACGCCGATGATGTTACCCTATTATTCTCCAACACGAATACTAACAATCTTATACAAGCACTTAATGAGGCATTGCATAAATTATATGTTTGGAGTAATGATAACGAATTGAGCATCAATGCTGACAAAACAATGGCTATGTTCTTTCATCAGCGTAATAAGCGCAATGTCCCAATTTCCCCGCCTATTTACTTAGGCGGCCGTCAGATTGCGATTACTAAATCTTTTAGATATCTGGGTTTAGTACTGATGCATGATTTATCTTGGGATTCACATATAGATACGCTTTTAATTAATCTCAACAGAAAGCAAGGGTTGATTTCCAGATTATATTATCTTCCTCACAACATTCTTTTGTTATTATACAACTCTTGGGTTCATTCTAATTTATGCTATTGTATTATTTTCTGGGGATCAACCACAACCTTTAATCTTACTAGATTACTGAAATTACAAAACTGGTTCTTGCGTACTTTATTAAATGTCCCAAAACGCTTTTCTGTCTCGCAAAAATTTGCACAAATAGGTATTTTAACAATCCACGAGATATACAAGATTCAACTTAGTTCTTTTATGTACAAAACTCAGAACGCGTTGTTGCAGATTACTACTCCAATAGTCATTACCTTAAGCCATGATTTGCACAATTATCCAACTAGGCAGGCGGGGGGTATTTATTTCCCTGTATCTAGGCTTGGCTATCGTAACAGGAGCTTATCCTATGCAGGTGTTAAAATCTGGGCCACTATTCCGCCCACTATACGTACTTTGATGCCTTATGCAATATTTCGTAGAGCATTAAAGGGTTACATCACGTCTCTATAACTGGTTAACAAGTATTGTCTTTTATATTTTTTTTATTACTTTTTCTAAGTGACTTGATTATATTGTTTTGTCACTTTGTCTTGTTGTAATTATATACTCTTCCTTTCCTATGAATTGCAATGTCATTTATACTACGGTTTTATTTTTAAAAGATTTATTATATGGTACCCAACGTTATTACTGTTTGCTTATTTACTGAAGGTCATTACTGGCAATTTAGGTTTTAGTTGGTCATAGTTGCCAAATAGGCAACTATTTTCATTTCAACCAAGGTAAAATGGTTATTAATTCCCTTTAAATTTATTCAAAATTTTTCATTTAAATTACGATTTAATCTTTGCCAGTATTGCATTTTAGCCCATCTTGTATGTTTATTTAGTTTAAGTTTTTTTCTTTTTATAATGCACTAACATGTTTATTATTTGTTTGTTACACTTATTTACTACGCCGCGTGGTCTAACTAGTCGGTCTAGGACCATACCTGACCCCGTAGGGCGTTACTGTAAATTTCTTAACCCTAATAAATAAATAAATAAACTCATTGATAAAGAAGCCAAGTCCTGCCAAGGACTGTTTTGAATAAGCAGGTTGTGTTCTGCTGCCAGAATAATTAATTCTGATGGTCTTGCCTAGACTAAATTATTTGAGCTTTTGCAACAAGGATGAGCAGAAAAGGAGGAGATGGAAGATATCTCAAGTTATGTACTAATATAACAATTTGGAAAGTTTAATGATCCAACAGTAGAGAAATGGTCAGGAAACTGTTCGGACCCTGAACTCTTGTTGCTGACCCACAATTTATTTCAATTGATTTTGTTATAAATGCTGATCAAGCAATAATTACCATATTTACCTGAATTTAACATGCGGACGAATCTAATGCGACCCCTATTTTTCCGTGAAGGCTTTTTTTTGGAAAAGACGTTTTCATAGGGAAAAACTGGAACCTTCTCTTGGTAAAAAAATTTTGCGTTGTGTGGTGAAACCGTAAAGTCTTGTCTAATTTCACATCTTGTGCTCTTTGGAAATGGCTAAAATAAGTGCCTACGCTATTTCAATCTCATGAGAAAAGGCCAAGAAAAGAGAAAAGGAGAAACTCCTAAACCAGGATGTCAATGTTCAACATTTTAGACTGTTTAAGGAAAATAATTTTTTTTACCTATGTGTGAATTTTTATTTAATGTGATTTTTATTAGCTTTAATGTGATGCTGATGATTTAAAAATGCAGTAGAATTTAGTTATAACGACATCCAAGGGATCTAAAGAATTGTCATTAGTAATAGAGATTCATATTATCAGTCTAGTCGAGTGGAAAATTACTGCGTCTATAGAACATAAACTTAATTCACTTTTAGGCACACAATGGTAAGCAGTTCTCGTGTCGTTTCAGTAATCACGTTATTGGCTTTGTTGCTCAATTTGCAGAAAGTAATATTTAGCAGCACCTCTTACTCATCTTTCCGTTCAGTTTTCATGACTGCTTATTTTTCAATACATTCTGTGTAAATGCGACAGCAATTTTATCTTTGCTCTTGCAAGAGATAATGTAATTAACAAGGCCAAACTCGCGACACACATCAGCTTTTTGTATCTCCATTTTCAGTTTGACAAATCACTTCGACTTTTACTTCCAAGGTTAAAACTTTTCTGGCCATGTTGCGTTAAAATGCTTACTGTGAAGACTGTGAAAATGACTTTTTATGCGAGGTATAGTCATTTTACATTTGTTTGTTGTACAGTTAGACCACGGATATTCGCGTAAATGAGTAGGATTTGCGGACGTTTGGTATAGTTACTAAAATGGTAATATATGCTTATTTCTATAGTTGAAACCTTAAATATGACCCCAGTCATGCTCCCGAACACTTTAATTTCATGTAAAATTTAGCATAATTCATTTCACTTAAAAAAACAAATGTTTTATGTAAAAATAAAGTACTTACTTACTTTTCAAACCCGCTTATCCGTTAGGGTCGCGGGGGCAACAGCCCTATGGAGGATCTCCAGCGATCGCGATCTTCCACTATCAGGCGCATGTCCTCCTTGGTAATATCCAAGCGACTCGAACCCAGATTTTCCATGTAGTCTAGCCACCTGGTTCTAGGCCAATCCCTTGGTCTCTTACCCACCGGCTTGGAAAATAACAACTGCCTAGGAAGACTAGTTTGCGGCATCCGTATCACGTGGCCATACCAGCGTAACTGAGATCTCTCAATGCGGAGAAGTAGCGGCTCAACACCTAAAGATTCCCTTATTGTGCTGCTGTACACTTTATCTAGTAGGGTAACACCTGCCACAGCTCTCGGAAATCTCATTTCGGCCGCTTGTACCCGTGATCGCACTCTTTCGGTCATTACCCAAGCCTCATGACCATAGGTGAGAATGGGGACAAAGATAGATTTGAAGACGGAAAAGTACAGTACAGCCTAATGCATATTTGTCACACAATCACATTTACAGTATGTTATCCTTGCTAATTCATAGAACAGGCATTGGCTGCAGTTTTCTTTTGCATTTACAGTAAGGTAAAATGAGTAAACGAATGCGGATGTGTGTGAAAAAATCATGGATGCAAAGAAGTTCAGTTCCAGTGAAGTTTTTGCGGATCTGTGAATTCACGAATCATGAAGCGCAAATGTCCGGTTCTGGCTTAATATAAGCAAGGCTGATGAATATGTTCATTCCTGCGCTAACGAGTAGTTGTTGAAACCGATGTCGCTATAACCAAGTTCTACTGTAGAAATCTTTAATGCTGCATTAGTCGATTTTACATACAGGGAGGTCAAAAAGTCACTCGCATCAAACCAAAAGTTGTTATAAATTGTATTGCAATTATTATAATATACTTCCTACTGCAAGATGATTCTTTAGAAGTGCTGACGAGTAGAAGCGCCATGTGCGTTGTAATGGTCATAAAACATCCTAACTATAAAATCTAAAGCGGTTATAGTGAAGTTAATTGAAGTCCCCAACTACAGGTTCATTGAAACTGTACAAATATTCTTTGGTTAAAACAAAATCTAACGAAAATACATACAACCCTAGCGTCGATGAACTTCAGACACCTACAGAATTTTGGATAAGTACAACGAAACTAATTGTAAACAAATGAAAATTACTTTGAGTGCACAGAGCTTTAGTACAACTGTGATATAGCATTTTAACATAAAAAAGAAAACGAGAAAATTAAATAAGCAACTTTTTGTAATGTTCAGTTTTCAACCTGTTGCAAT
Source organism: Rhysida immarginata (assembly GCA_023313115.1). NCBI lineage: Eukaryota > Metazoa > Arthropoda > Chilopoda > Scolopendromorpha > Scolopendridae > Rhysida > Rhysida immarginata. The sequence continues at coordinate 299,956 of JAHWFO010103031.1, forward strand.
GAACTTCGTACATCGTACCGTTTATTGCACATTACCACTGAGTGGCGTCACCTTTCCGACGAATGACGCTCCGAAGTCGTTGAGGCATGCTGGACACTAACTTTTGCGTTGTTTCTACTGGAATTTTGTCCCACTCTTCAGAAATACACGCTCTCAACTGCTGCAGTGTTCGAGGCTTCTGCTGTCTGACTTTTCGCTTTAAAATGCGCCATACATTTTCAATGGGTGACAGATCTGGGCTGCAGGCAGGCCAGTCAAGCACCCTGAAACACTGCTGTTGTAGCCAAGCCTTGGTGTTCCGAGCAGCATGAGGCTTCGCGTTGTCCTGCTGAAAGATACTTAGTCTTCTATTGAACAACTTTTGGCGGGATGGACGCAGATGCTGTTGAAGAATGTTTATCTAGACAGCAGAGTTAATAGTACCCTCGCAAAAGTGAAGCGATCCTGTCCCGGCTGCACTCGTGCAGCCCCACACCATCAGCGATGCAGGCTTCTGAACTTTCCTCTGGTAACAGTCGGGATGATTACTTTCGTGCTTGGTCCTTAGCACCTTGCGACCGTTGTTGCCATACATCACTGCAAAGTTGGACTCGTTGGACCACAGAACACTATTCCACTGGGCAAGGGTCCACTTTAGATGGGTTCTGGCCCATGCTACCCGGCGACGCTTAGCTACAGTGCTCATAAATGGCTTACTCTTTGTAGCGTTTAAGTAATAGTTGCATCTTCTGATGTAACGGCGGACTGTGCTTTCGGATATGGGTATATGAAAATTTTCTCGAGCCCAAACAGTCATTTCACTTATGGGAGCATGCCTGTTTTTCACAATGTAACGTCGAAATACTCGTAGGTCCCTAACAATCAATAATCGCTGCTTGCCTGGTGCAGTCCCTGGTTCTGTTTTTCCCGATTTATCTGAAACGCTTGATGATCCCATTAACAGTAGAGAGTGGAACTGATAATTCACGGGCAATAGCTTGCTGGGATTTTTTATTCTGGAACTGCTGTATAATTTTTTGCCGTATACACGTTTCTATTGGCTTACCACGTCCCATGGTTCAAAACAACACGAATACTGTGCTCTGTCGCGTGGACGATGCTTTTAAGCCTGATGCAAAGCATTCTGGGCGTTTCTATAGCCTTCAGGAAAGTTCTATATGCTGGCGACCCCTTGTGTACGAAGTTCTTTGAAACCTGTTGACAACGCAATTTTACATAAATTTGAATAAATTATCTGACACCATTAAATCGATTCTATATCGATGTTGATATTGTTCCATGTACACTGAGTATATGTATTTTGATTAGCCTGCAATCCTCTGTATGCACTTTTCACTGTGTTTTTAGCCAAATTACTTGGTGTCCGAAGTTTATTGACGCTAGGTTTGTACATAAAAACCGATAAGGACAGGGGCATGAACATTCAGACACAGCTTTGAAAAAGACCCCAGCCTGGATGCAGTTTGAATCGTCAACAATCGCCCAGACAGAAGACTGCATACTCGGACGGCAACTGGACCAAACCTGGTCTACTTAGTTCCCTATATAAGAGCCCATTTGTGATTTATTTATTTTTATTTTATTCTTGTTTTCTATTTCGCCTATTTGCTCTGTCATACGAGTTACTTTGTAAGTCCGCCAATCAGTGATAAGGGCCTTTTCCCTGATTGGCGGACATTTACCATATATTTCAGTGGTTGTAGTCGTTCGCTGAAGAAATGTTTTTCGAAACGCGTAGGTTCAAATAAAAACACTTATCATTTGCTATTCCAGGTCTGTTCTTTATATCTTTTGGTTCCATTTTGCTGGGACTCTCAATTTTCGAGAGAGAGCATATTTCGGAAATTCGAATTTTGGCCGATATCTCGGGAACTTTTGGCGCCATCGAAATTTGAATGCGATATTCGTAATCGGCGATGAAGGACGCTTTATTTCATAGATCCCCTACCTTAAAAAAAAGTGCGGGCAAACCGAAAGATAGAATATAGAACGAGGTGCGTTCAAGTTATAAGGTCTCCAAATTTTTTTCTCTGCAGTGAGAGTAAGTAGAAAGATCCGGATGCTTTTAAAATTTTGCGGGAAATATTTCGTCTTTACTAACATAGATGGCAGCACTATACCGTGAACGGCGGGAATGCCCGTGGCCTTCGAGATATTAGGCCTCCGCATCGCGTATCATCTCAATGCTTTCCTTCGTGTCAGCGGAAGTTTAACTTTTTAACGCTAGAGGGGGATCATCAGGGAAATCCTATGGGGAGTTCGAGGCAAAATTTTAAGTCGGATAAAGTAGCATGAGCACGAGAGTATCTTGTAGTTCTTTACCCCTGAAGAGCGCCAAATAACCCATAGAGATACACAACTAGCGGCCAAAAGTTGAAAATGCCTAGACTCGCGATTTCAAGCCCGATGCGGAGGCCTAATATCTCGAAGGCCACGGAATACCGTGCGCGTTGCCGCAAACTGTATCATATACTTAAAATGGCGAAGTTAGTTTACAAGATCAACGTGTAATAATTCGTTTTCTGCACTTTAAGGGTGAAACTCCCATCGAAATTCATCGCCAATTGAGTGAGATATGCGATGAAGGCTTTATGACTGTTAAAAATGTGCGTTCATGGGTGCGAAAGTTTAAAGAAAGTCGAGAATGAACCGAAGCAGCCTGGACCACGAACCAGCCAGACGAAGCCATGATTGCTTGTGGAACAAGTTATTGGAAGACTGTCGCTTAGGTGTACGTGATATTGCCTCTAAACTTGGCATTTCCGTGGGGATGTTGACACGTAATGCAGCAATGAATGGCGCATTCTTTTCATCAGTTGTGACGATGGATGAGACGTGGTTTCCATTTTTTAACCTCGAAACGAAACGCCAATCTTCAAAATGGAAACACGCTGATTCGGCGCCACCAAAAAAATTTCGAGTCGTAGCCTTTGCTGAGAAAGTTATGAAGGGGTATGTCATGAAGGACACTCTCCGTGGCCGCTCGTTTCCCAACCGAGCTGCCGTTGCTTCAGCGATTTACCAGTGGGCAAAACATACCCCTAAAGAAGAGTTCTCAGTTCTCTTATAACTTGAACGCACCTCGTATAATTCTTGTGAGGAAGTCGGAGGTCGTTCTCCCGTTCTGCAAATGTTACAGTAACGTTCCTCGTGTATTGGGACTGTCGCAACCAAAAAGATCGTGAAATGGCTGTTCTAGTCTCATTTTTTACATCGAGTTTTATACTATAGCGTTCGTTAACAATCTACCTTGGTAATTATCTGCGAAATAAAAATTAGTCCTAGATTGGGGAGGTGGAGAATATATTTAGCAGGAACAAATACTATCCGCTGTGTTGAAGGATCAAAAATAGTAGCTCCTTATCACTTAACAGGATTTTCGTTTCATATTGAGAACAGATGGTCGACATAAAGGTGCTGTTAAGTGGATGGCGAATAGTTTATGATAAGATGAGGTAAAAAAAAAAAAAAAAAAAAAAAAAAAAAAAAAAAAAAAAAAAAAAAGTCAAGTAGGTTTTTCCCACTCCTTCTGTGCAAAGTGATGGAAGGAAAACTGAGAGCAGAATTTTTTATGTAATTGACTGATTATTATTATTATTATTATTATTATTATTTAGTTTTCTGGATTTCAATATGCTAGAGTATATGCTTGTTTCGAAGTAGTCGGGTGTTAAATTTTTAATAGACTGTTTTCAAATTCCACTGTAATTGCTTCCATACTTCTCTTTTAGATTCTTTTCACTCAGTGAGTGCATTTTCCAACTTTTCTTCCATTGGCATGATAGTTTTTAAATTCGGTATATGTAAATCTGTTGACCAAATAATGTCTTCAAAATTGGATACTTTTCATTAAAATATGATGAAATTCTTATTTTATTTTTTAAAAAAAAATAATAATTAATAATAATAAATCGCTTAACCTGTAGCTTAATGCCATGTAATAAGCTGCATTCGATTAATCTATCCTGTTAAAAATATATATGCATACAGGGTGTTTTTGAATGGAGTACAGATTTTTTGGGAGATGATAGAAGAGGTCCTTAGAAGTATTTTTTGTCATATGAACATGGGGTCCCTGCAGCTCCGTTTACTTACAATACTGCATTGAACATTCAAATGACACCGGGACGCAGTGTGCGTTGGTAGGCCTACATTATTTTATTTTTAACAATTAACACAAGCAATCTACTGTAATAAATTTTAAAGTAATTGTCTGCAAAGAAATTTCAAGGTGCACGTGCTTATTGTTGAAAAGTCTTAGGACAAACTTCGTTAAGGAGATTCCATGGTATCCAACCAACCCCTTTGTAAAATACGATTAGTCCTTATGGAAATGAACTAATCGCATTCTGGGAAAGCAGTAGGTAAAGATTTGTTTTAAAAAGTTCACTTGATGTACTTTTTACCTGTGTAAAGTTAAACAAACAGTATGAATCGTTTTACATGGAATGATTATGCAGACATGCATCTGTGTCTAGGTGCTGCTGGTACCATGGATGGTGCAAGGCGTTGTATGCTGAACGTTATCCCAACAGAATTCTTCCCAATTCACGAACATTTGGTGCAGTAGATCGTCGTGTAAGAGAAACAGGCGCATTCGCTCATGATAATAATCAGCGTGGACGTCGTAATTAAACGCCTCTTTCGGTCCTGTCGACTTTCATACTCCGTTGGACTCGCATAGGCTTCTTCGACCTCCGCGATTGCCTGAAATTTTCGCTTCGTCGGCGCCATAACCTGTTCGTTAAGAACCATTATTAATATTCATTTACAAATAGTATTACATGCATCAAACAATTATTGAGCTATTTTTCGAATCTCCCCCACGTAGAATTGAAGTAGATAACGACTTACTATTGGTCACTCGTCTGAAGAGCCAATGAAAACTCCGAATTTGAAACTTTGAAAATTTTAACGAAATTCGTGATAAAGCAGTTTAATTTTAAGGACATTGCGTGATAAAGCAGTTTAATTAATATTAATTAACACTGTGTTATGTGTAATATTTTTATTGTTAAAAAGAAAAGAGATTTTTAATTGTTTACTTTGTTGCGTCACTTGTTTCACTTGCCAGTGAATAAGATTTGTCTTTTAAAATGATGACATCACAACGAGCAGGATTGTGCTTTACAGTCTAAAGCCAGGCATCTAAAAATAAAAAATCCCCCCCCCCCCTAAACTTCCGGTTAGTCTATTTTAATTCAACCCACTTCGATTAGCTTACTTCCGATTTCGTAGACCTCCCGATTTTTCATTTTCAATGTTGGCAGCTGTGTAAATCGCACTAAACGGAAAATGTTGGTCGAGATAGAATGGTACGAGAGTTGTTCTAGAACGTTTGCCTCCTGGTCCGTAACGTTTTTATTTGTTAACCGATTTTCAAAATTCTTTTTGTATCGGATACGTAGATTTGTCCTCTATGTAATGCACTATCCACTTTTTGACAGTCCTCATCCCTTTCCACTAATCGGGTGAACCCGTCGGAGAGGAATTCCGGGGTTGTTGTCGACACCAGGATTGAATGGCAGCTTTGGAGCCTCTTCTGCAGCACGATAACGCCCGCCCGCCCACGATCGCCACACACCACAGGCATTGCAGCGCCTACGGTTCAAAGATGAAAAACTAAAAGACTTTGCACCTTGCGACTTTCACCACGTCCCAAAGAAGAAAGAGCACCTTAAGGGACATAAGTTGCGTTCTGACAACGAGGTGAAAGATGCCATTCAATCTTCGTGTCAACAAATACCTCCGGAATTCCTCTCCGACGGGTTCACCCGACTAGTCATGCGTTGTCGAAAAGATTCTTGAACAACCCTCGTACAGTAGAGACAACGCTTTGTGTGGATATATGCTATCCATTCACAGTTTTCTAGGGAAGAGTGATAATGCGGTGGTTTCCCGTTGCCTTCCGCATGATGATAAAAGGGACAAACACAAACATCCATGCCCTTGGCGGGATTCGAACCCGCCACTCGCTGGTTCCGAGAGCGGAAAGACTTGCGCCTTAACGCTCTCGGCCACCGAGCCGGCTCATAAAGTTGCATACTTGCAAAAAATAAAAAATTAAAAAAAAGTATTTGCTTATAAATCCGGCCCATAGATATAAGCTATTGGATGATCACCACAACGAATGGCATTAGATAATCACCAACCAAGCCACTTTTCTTTATATTTTCAAGGGTGGGCAATTTATAATGATAACCTATGTTTGGTATCCATTCGTATTTAGATAATTTGGAAGCCGTATGAATGACTTCATTATAAGCAACGGTTATACATGTTATTCTGTGGTTGTACGTTGCAAGTTAGCTTTCTTGTGCTACCCCAAAATACTACCGTATAATAAAGTTCAAAAACTGCTCAAAGCAGACAGCCATTGGCACTTGCAACGTCAGTAGTTTTTTTAAAGACCTGGTGAGTGCTACCCCCATAACTCCGACCCCACTGGGACAGTTCGGCCCAGACTTCGTATAAATGTAATCTTGCTTAGAGGAATCTGCATATACCTAATTGCACTCCTTTACATATCTATATACCATATTTATCAGATGGGCTCCTCTAACTCCGATCTCAGTGCTCATTCTTACGCTACTTATATGGGCATTATAAGTTCTAACGCGAAATAATAAACAAAAGTTAGCTGTTGGTTGATATCAGTATCTGATAAAGATAAAAATCAAAGTTGATATCAGTTGTGTATGCGTCAATGTCGAGATAGAATAAAAGTGCGGTGGAAGAAAACTTTTTTAGCATTGAAATTATGAAATATTTAAAGCTGAGTTCCTTGTGTTGAAATATTGTTGGAATTATTAAAAATGATGGAAAACTGCAAGAATAGAGAGAATATGTTAAAAGGAAATGTCAGTATATGCCAACGACGTCTTTTGTCATTTTCAGTTCATGCGCCGCTTTCCTTTTCCTTTTATGAAGTGGAAAGCGCCCAAGAAGCCAGTGCGGCCGTGAAATCCGCTTGAAATGTTGATAAGCGCTTTTAGACGGTTTACGTTTTAAGTTCTGTTTACTATAAAATTCATTCAATAGTCGCTATTTAAAGAATCAAATCAGTCTAAGTGCACCGAAAACGAGGTAAGTTCTTGAAACGCTGTGAATAAGTAATTATCAACAGATGAGCTCTATAGCCAGATGGTTCAATATTTTGTGCTGCTGGCTCTCCCTGCTTCAAGGTAATGCTTTTTCTCCCGTTTACTTCAATGTTGCGTTTTAAGGGTTGAGGAGATGGAAAACGCATGGTTGGGTTTTAAGAGTTATAAAAAGATTTTTATGATCCATAATTCCAAACGATCTCTGCCTGAATTGTTGGTCTCATTTCTGTGGATGTTGTTGATAGGATGTGTCGACAGTCATTCGTTGTTCATCTTTCGCTTTCATGTCTTAGTCGTGAATCACGGAAGTGGAAAGGAATTCTCTCTCTTGCTGTGGAATGGTTTATTTAACTTTTAAATTTTCTCGTTTTGACTGCGGGTGCTAATGTATAAATAGCCTTTCGGGCGCTCTCCACGAAGAAACGTGTTAAAAGCTTTAAGCCCTTCCTCGTTGACCTACTGGCGCGGAAGATGCAAACGGACACAACGAGGACGGAGTGGCGCGGTATTATCAACAACTGTGTAAAATGGGTGGACGGGTTTTGGACGATGGATCGATTCCTGTTTCATCAGTTTCTTGCGTAATGGAGCATTGCGTGGTTTGAATGTTTGTGAATATCAACCGGATAGAAGAAGCATGGTTAATTTGAAGAGATTTGGCCAGTAAATCTCTTCACGTTGGCCAAATGTGGAATGATGTCAGTAGGAGTTAGGGAAGAATAAACACAAACATTCATTCCATTGCGGGATTTGAACTCTAGATCCGAGAGCCAGGGGACTGGTTTGAGTGACTTTCTCAGGTGAGTCTTCCTTAGCAATAATAGACCGACATTGTTATAACCACGTGTTTCTCATCTCGAGAGTGTCACACTATTATTATTAAGGAAGGACTCGTTTGAGAAAACAAGTCATGAAATGGGCATTAGTACGAGGGTAAGTCAAGATGTAAGTCGCAAAATGGCATAGAAATAGTTCTTTGTGTTGTAGCCAGGTGGTAACCTCCAGACAGACTTCCTCCATATTCTGGAACCGGTGACCATCCAGGTGATTCAAGTCGAATGGTGCCAAATCCGGACTGTAGGGCGAATGTTTCAGTTGTTCCCAACCTAGGGAGGGACCTTATGTGAACCACTATAGTGATATTGGCACTATGTGGATGAGTTGTTATCGTCGCAAAGCACCTGACGTTTCCTGCGAAGGGCTGGCCGTAACTTTGTCAGGGTACAATCTGCTAACATCTGCCATCTTTTACCCACTTGACACTCGAATGAGTTACCGCCGCACGAGAACATGACTACGAGCTGCCATCTAGATTCTTGCGTAATGGATCATTGCAACAGCCAATGTTCATAGATCAATTTCATTTTGCCACATATCTATTGACTTACCCTTAAGTATAGCTACATCAAATGAATTTCAAGCATTCAGTGCGGGAACCGCGTATGAACTACTTTTCAATCCCGCTTATGCGTTAGAGCATGGGGGCAGCAGCCTTATGGAGATCACCAGCTTCGCGATCTTCCAACAACAGGCGCATGAGCTTAATGGTAATGCCCAAGCGACTCGAACTAGATTCTCCATGCAGTGTAACCGCCCGGTTCTAGGCCCGTCCCGTAGTTTCTTACACGCTGGCTTGGAAATAACAAGCGACTGGGAAGGATAGTTTGCGGCATCTGTATTACATGGTCGCTATTATGGCTAGCCTAGTAAACGTTATTATAGTACTCTAGTCATACCAACTCGACTGAGACCTGTATGCGAAGAAGTAGCGGCTCAATACTTAGGACTCCCGTATTGTGCTTCTGTGCACTCTTTCTAGTAGGGAATCTTGGTTCAGCCGCTTGCACCCGCAATCGCGTGACCATAGGTTGCCGATTTCGAGTTTTCTTATTCACTGATATTTTACACGTTGTTCTGTATAATACTAAACACCCAATAATTGCATTCATTTAGAATTAGCTTATACGCTATATTTGGAGTATACAGAGATGGTGGTGGTTTTTATTGTGAAATCTCAGTTTATAGTTTTTTCATTAACTTTGAATTTGCATTATTATTATTTTTAACGTTGTTCAGTTGGTTTTACGTTTTACTCTTTTTCATTTTTTTAGGGGTCAAACGGGAAAAAAATTACAAGATAACATTCAGTGCGAAATATTCCAGAGCCTACTGGAAGAAGCACGCGAAGCCTTTCCCGCCGAAATAGTGCATGAACTGCCCAGCAATACACCCGACGACGTAGACGACAACGTAGCCAAGATCGTTCAGTGGATAGATCAGTGGAGGCAGGAACATGCGTGATACCAAATAATAATATAATATAAACGGCGTTGTAATACGTACTGCTCAGTTACTGTGTACAAAAGTTATTTTATTTCTGTATTGAAAGGTGGACAAATAAATTTCATCCATACCTCTTCCATCGTTATCAAAATTAGAGTAAGTGTTAATAGAGAAATGATGAATGTGGTGGTTGCCTTTGAATTGGCGGGAAACCTACTTGAAGTGAGAGTCCTTCTTTTTCATGTGGAAACTTTTGCTCAATGAGCTGGAAATTATTCTTGTGAAGATCGACTTTGCGTATGAGTTGAAGTTTGTACTCCTGTCCGAAAATATGATGTGCAGGGTGGGCATAAAACAACGTTCATAGCTTTATAATAACTAGAAGAGCTATCTCCACGCGGTTTGCAACAATGAACTGGTTCCAGCCGTGACCACCGAGAGAGAAGGCCTCTGCGATGAAAC
>JAHWFO010103031.1:320013-350698 GCA_023313115.1 Rhysida immarginata
TGGGTCTGGAAGCGCTTTCATCTCCCCCCCCCCCCTCATATTCTTGTGGAGGTGTAAATGCATTTTGTAGTGGAAGAAGGAGTCATAAAATTTTATCTTTTTAATTTAAAGGACGCTGAAATCAATATTGCGGAAGTTTTCCTGTTGCTATAGTTAACGCTATCACTCATCTAATAAAAGTTAATTTCAACACGCGGCAGGGATAATTGAAATAAAACAGGAGAATGGAGTGGGTCACTGTTTTATTTTACACAGCTTGTGAGAAAATAAAGGCATTTTGTTGTAACCCTTTACACATAAAGAAGAAAACTTTGGGAATCATAAGCGCGAGTCTCCTATTCTTTAACATGTGCAGGCGATTTCAAAAGGTGATGTGATATCGCTTACAAATTGCATATACAATTTACTTAACAAAATGAGAACCTCTTTCAACTCAGATCAAAAGGAATATCCGTGAGACTGCTGAAAAATACTCAGTCAGCAAGTCATCTGTACAAAAAGGTTTCTCAATGATGTGTCCCTAGTCGAATTAGAATTAAGTCAAAAGGTGGCCCGGCCTCAACGTTTGTCTTCAAAAGAAAAACAATTTTGCATGGACTGGAAACAACTTGGAGTTGATGTTTGTGACAAGGTAATGTAGTTTATCTTGTTTAAATTTTTGCTGTGTAAATTGTATATGTCAAACATTTGCTTTATTGACGCAAACAAGTCTTCACACCCTTGTAATGTACAGGGTGAGTCAAAAGTCGCAGTACACCCTGTTTTTTCGAAAACTTTACAGGAATTGGGAAATGTGAATATTCCAGTAAGATATGGGTGAGGTGAATAATCTTTTGCGGTATGGCCGCCATCTTGAAATCGGCCATCTTGAATCTAAGTCAGTTTTTTTAAATGGAAAGGGGTCGTGTGATATATCAAATAACATGAGCATTTTCTGACAATTTCATTCCTGTAAACAGATTTGAAGTAGCAGTTATGGTTCAAAACTTACAACACATTTTGTTTGGAATTACAGGCTAGACTGTTCTCCATAAAGGACAGACATGGTGTCCCTCTTGGTCAAGGCACATTTGAAGGCGCCAAAACCATTGTTGAGTTTGTCTCGTCAGTAGCACTTATTGGATGGCTACTCCATGCCTTGTCAACCACAGTCCCAGTAATTCCAAACAAAATGTGCTGTAACTTTTGAACCATACCTGCTACTTCAAATCTGTTTACAGGAATGAAATTGTCAGAAAATGCTCATGTCATTTGATATATCACACGACCTCCTTTACATTTAAAAAAATTAACTTAGATTCAAGATGGCAGATTTCAAGATGGCGGCCATGTTCGGTACATACCGTAAAAGATAGACCACCTCACCCATACCTTACTGGAATATTCAGATTTCCCAATTCCTGCAAGGTTTTCGAAAAAACAGGATTTACTGCGACTTTTGACTCGCCCTGTACTAACATTTTTTATTGAAATTTTATATTTTAAAACGCCGTATGTCCACCTTTAGCTTTAATCAAGGCCATTACTCTTTGAGGCATTGATTCCACCAATGACATAGTCACAGTAGGGTCCAATAAGTTCCATTCTTCTGCAATAGCCATTTCTAGTTGTTAGTCTACGTTTTGCAATGTTTGACTTGATAATTGCCTACAATGTTCAATTCCATTCATGTCTGGTGATTGTGGGAAATAGTCTACCACACGAATGGAACACAAAGTTCTTTCGTATCTCATTTTTTGTCGAGATAGTGGCAAATTTCTTTCTAAGATATCTTTGTACATTTTATTCCATCAAAAATACCGTTAACCTCGAAGCATATCGAAGATAGATTAGCATGAATCTGGTCACACATGAATTGGAAGGAGAAATGGGGGCGCCATCTTTAAACTGCTGCTGTGACGTTGTTTGCTTGTTTCTACTCTCCTGCCACCTACCGGATATTTCTACAACTCATTTTTAACAGATCTGCAGAATTACAACACTGTGGGGTAGAATTTTTGAATTTTAATTCAATTTTGCGGTTTTCATTTGACTCACCCTCGTATCTTGTAAAAGTCGATCTATCATTGTTCCTGTCTATAAAAGTGGGGATAGGAAAATTATTGTATAATTATTTTCCGATAACTATTACATCTCATTGGCAAACATTTTTGAAATGGCAATGGAGAAGAAACTTTTATATTTTAATTTAATGACAAATGATAATTTAGGGAATTTTAGAAGCGATCTAAAAGTTTTAGCACAATGGTTATACTACAATAAAGGATTATGCCTAAACCCTAAAAAAATCAAAATACCAGCTTTTTTCATTAAATTTTCATAAATTCTTATGTCAGGACAGCTCTTCAAATGGATGTGTAGGGTGAGGCATTTATCTTGAGACAATTGAATATCTCGGATACTAAGCATTGTACGAAAAAATGTCCAAAATCAAAAGTGAATTATTTCGTTAATTAATTCATTAGTTAAAAAATTACCCCCCCCCCCTTGTGAGGGGGGCTGGGGGGGAGGGGGTAACTTTGAAATCTTAAATAGGAACCCTTATTTTTAATGGTATATTCAGATTGTACACAATATTCGAGAAATGTTTTATTCTTCGTGTTTTTTCAATTGATCCAACACTTTAGGAGATAGAGGCCTTCAAAGTGTGGAACTTTTAAAGTTTTGAACCCAATTTTATCGATGAAGACAAAGAGATAGAGGGTGGGTCTTACAGACATTCCTATTCTACTTTAAAATAGGGGTTCCTATTTAAGATTTCAAAGTTACCCCCTCCCCCTCAGCCCCCCTCACAAGGGGGTGGGGTAATTTTTTAACTAATGAATTTCCCCCCGCGAAATAATTCACTTTTGATGTTGGACATTTTTTCGTACAATGCTTAGTTTCCGAGATATTCAGTTGTCTCAAGATAAATGCCTCACCCTGTATACAGCAGACTAATAATTTTAATTATCTGGGTGTTATTATTGACTGTAGATTGAGTTGGGATTTATATTACCAATCATTATTAAAGAACATTAAATATTTTGAATGGACCTTACCCAATTATTACAAGACCAGATGGATGTTATCATAGCCAACACAAAACCTCAAATCAACCATATCTTTGCCTCATACCAATATTATTTTCTTTCTAAAAGAAGATATGATCTCATTTCTCCGTAGAACAAATGTAAACCTTTGATTAGGAATTGGCGTATTGGACTCATTAATATTGAACACTTTTTTTTTTCCTTTTCCAGTCTAAATATTTTTATATAGAAAAATTTTGTAAATTATATAAGTTTTATAGATTTCTATATCAATTTATAAGTTTTATAAACTTTTATATTACTAAAATTCATAAATATTTCACTATTTTACTATTAAATATATTATCAAATGCATTTAGGAATAGGCAAGAAATAAATAAATAAATAAAAATTATAATATCTAATCAAATTTATATCTAATCGATTTTTAATATCGCATCTGTAAAGTTAACACTTTATCGCTTTTAAAAGGAATGTCTTAGAAAAATATTTAGCGAATTGAAAACATATTTAGGAAGATTACCTCACTAAGCAAATAAACGTTTCCTTATTTGGGACAAGAAAAAAAAAATCAAGTTTTCTTCCATTTTTATTATTATGGATTTGTTTTAATCCGATTTGTGTTATGGTTTTACAGACAGTATAAAGAAAGAATCAGTGAAGAGCGTGCGGAACCATGCGGATCGTAAAGCGGAAATCGCACGAATCATGCGGCTCTCCAGCGGCAGCGACGACGCCAAAGCCGGGTGACTCGTCGGTGGCAAACGTCTTCTGTTACTCGGATGTTTCGCGGTCGTCTACGAGGAGTTACGCAGCGACGAAGAGGCACACGAACGAGGACTGTGACGACGATAACGCCTTTCGTATGGCGACGATCGCCATGTATCTCATTCTAGGTTTCACGGCGACCGTCATCCTGGGTTTCCTCATTCAGTCGATACGAAGGACTCACGACTCCAACTGACTTCTGAGCACACGGAAGACTTGGCTTGCTGGTTTGCTTGATCCATTTAATTAATGGAGAATCGCCTCAAATTAAGGCAAAAACTGTTTCGTTCAGGGGCCATGGAGACAATCTCATATACATTAAGTACTAATAGTAACTTAGAAACTATTCTGTGTTAGTCTTTTTAGATTTATGTTTTGACCCTCAAGCATCCTTTCACTTCCTAACTTAATTAATTGGTAACTCGTATAATGTCTTACGTTGTTTAATAAAATTTTAATGCACTGGCTTATTTGAAAACAAAATACTTTTGGTTTTATACTCACATGTTGTTTCTTTCTTCTTGTTTTTAATCTATGTTCAAGTTTTAAACAAAATGCTAGACATCTCTAAGAAATAAATTGATGCCCTATGCATGTAATTTTGCTTTGGTTGGAGGCGAATGTATTCCATATAGCTTGGTTGGAAGTGGAATTGAATGATGGTACGAGGATACGATTACAGCTTGTCAAAATCGTTTAATTCAATCTTGGGTCATGATCGAAAGAGTGCGATCGCGGGTACAAGCGGCCGAAATGAGATTCCTGAGAGGTGTCGCAGGTGTTATCTTACTAGATAGAGCACACACCATCACACTAAGAGACTCTTTAGGTGTTGAGCCGCTACTTCTCCGCATTGAGACAGGCGCCGAATCTGGGGGGCATGACATTTTCTGCCCCCCCCCCCCTCAAATTTTGCTTGGGGGGGGGGGGGAGGGCATGCCCCATCAATATTTTTTCTATGCGCTATATTTTTTCAAATTTCTCACAGTATATTTCTTATTTTGGGTATTCTTCTGGATGGTTATACAAAAGTTGCCCTCCCCCCCAATATTTTCCTGAAGTCGACGCCACTGTTGAGAGTAGTGATGTCAAGATCCGGATAATTTAATATCCGGATCTTTTTTTCGGACTTAGGTCCGAGATCCGAGAACCGGATGTTGGTCAGAAATCCGAGATCCGGAACTTGTCTAGACAGGAAATTGTGTATATGCAAACTTTTTCTGAAAACAGTTTATAAAAGCTTTTATTAAGTGATAGCCTAGTCCTCTTAAGTCCTAATTAGTCTTAATACGCATCCAGCGAAAGGATCCGAAATCCGGATCCGATATCCGAGATCCGGATCTGATATCCGATATCCGAAATCCGGATCCAACGGACATCACTAGTTGAGAGATCTCGCAAGGAGACTCCAAGCACTCTGACTCACCGATTTTGATGAAAAAAAAATTGTACGAGTAGATTACTTCAAATTAAGCTCTCATGCAAAGCCATTCGACGCACTTCTCAAAATTTGCAGAGAAAAAAAATTCAGTAAATTTTTTACCAATTCAGATTAAGTAGATTTACTTACATTGTTGCAGGTACACTTACATTGGCTCAGCGGTAACGCGTTGGCTTCTAGGTTCGATTCCCGTGGAGGGCACGATGTTTTGTTTTTTTTTTTTCCTGAAACTTTCCTTAATATACCGGGTGATCCAAAAGTGTGTTACATTATTTTCATGAAATGTTCCTGTTTTGCCGTGACGAATTCTTATCCGTGACGAAGGAAAATTTCAGGGGGGAAAAAACACGTGATATGCACGAGAATCGAACCCAGGTTGCTGAGCCACTTTAAGTTTTTTTTTTCTCTGCAAATTTTGAGAAGTGCGTCGAATGGCTTTGCATGAGAGCTTAATTTGAAGTAATCTACTCGTACAATTTTTTTCATCAAAATCGGTGAGTCAGAGTACTTAGAGTCTCCTTGTCAGTTGCATTGGTATGGCCACGTGTAACAGATGCCACAAACTGGTCTTCCTAGGCAGTTGTTATTTGCCAAGTCGGTGGGTAAGAGACCAAGGGGTCGGCCTAGAACCTAGTTGGAGAATCTGGTTCGAGTCGCTTGGATATTACCATTGAGGACATCGCCTGATTGCGGAAGATCGCGAGCGCCGGAGATCCTCCATAGGGCTGCTGCCCCCGCGACCCTAACGGATAAGCGGGTTTGAAAAGTAAATAAGTAAAGAAATTGATGAAATACATAAACAATAAAATTTCAAGTTCTTCCAAAGAGATATCAATATTCACCTTAACAACTTCAAACACGCAATATCTTCTTCCAGAGAGTCGCCAGAATACGATATCTACGAGAGAACTTTGCGGCTTTCCTACTCCTCTCCCCCTCAGCTGGCCTTGACCTTCCACTTCCAATTTGTTTCGTCATCTTGCGTCACTGGAGAACTTTTAGCGTAGAAAATTCTTGATCTCCACGTGATTGCTATCCTCACAACTTCGACCCCACTGGAACAATTGGGCCCAAACTTCGTAGTAATGCAGATCTTGCCTAGCGCAACCTGCATACCATATAGATCATAAAGTTCCCTCTAATTTCCACCCCCGTAAATCTGATCCCAGTGGGCCAATCAAAACTAAACTAAATAGTAAAGTTATGATAAGCTACATTCCTAATTTCAACCTCAAAAAAAAATTAATAAAAATGTAAAAAATATACAATGAAATGAACTCGGTGGCGGCATCGACAATTTCAATAATCGCCGCGGCGTTTATTACCTTCAGTGCAGAGTTGGTAATAAGCGGCGCTTATTTGCGCTTTTACGGTAACTAGGAGCCAACTCCTTTGGGGGAAAATCAAGCTGATGAAAGAAGCCAAATATCTGAGAGTAATACTGGTAAGTTGAGTGGAAATCATCATCTTAACCAAGCTAAATTTGACTGCTACGTAACAGGATCAGAGTAGCTATCCAGCAACAAAAGATTCAGAGAATGACTGACATTTGCTCCTATTGTTTTTCGCAAGAATGGACGTCAAATATTAAATGTGGGGAGGTGAGGCCCATTTTAATCTGAATGGGGCTATAAACAACAAAAACTGTAGAATTCGGGTTCAGGCATCTCCAAGGTGTGCTAGAAATGATAAAGTCACTTGCATTTTTTTTTCACTATCTTAGTATGGAAAATTTATAATGGTATCATTAGCATAGGTACCTCTGAATAAAAATCGACCATCTTTAACTTATTAGCTACTCACATATTCGTTCAGGACATGCCATTCCAAATTGTTTGATATATTACATGACATATTTTAGCATTGAAACTTGTCAGTGGTACTAGGTAACCACAAAGTTCTTGCCGTTTTTAATTCCGGAAAACAAAATGATGTACACAGAAAGTAGCGTATCGCTAGTCCCCAAAGTAATCCCCATTGGCATCTAGCAGCTTCTGCCAACGTGTCTCCAGTTGATCAGTCCCCTGGATGTAAAACTTGCCGGTCTTGGACTCAAAGGAGCCCGCGAGTGCCTTTCGCAGGTCTGTATCATTGGTGTAGGATTTTCCACGAAGATGGTTGTCCAGAGAATGGAAAAGGTGATAATCCATTGGAACAAGATCTGGTAAGGTGGATGACACAAAGTTTCCCAGCCAAGCCGCTCTATGGTTTCCCTGGTCACCCGCGCCACATGTGGCTGGGCATTGTCATGAAGGAAGAATACCCCCTTTGCGATTCATCAATGCTAGCTCATCCTGCTGCAATGCCTATTGCACACGTTCCAACTGCTTGGAGTACAGGTCCCCAGTGATGGTTTGGCCAGTTGATAGCAGCTCGTAGTGAACCATTTGGCGTCTAGTCCACTAGACTAAGGGGTTCATCAGAAATGGCGACTTGATGACCACCTTGAAGTCATAAAGCAAACAACACCTAACCATCTCCTTCGATGCCTCCATTTGTCTTCACTTCTGCACGAGATGTGATTGATGTGAATGCCCAACAGCCCTGTATTTATGCAGGCTAACCTCCCTGACAGATTTTGGACCACACTGTACACTCATTTGCATATCTTCTATCACTTCCTTTTATGGCAACATAAAAACGGCAAGAACTTTTGTGGTTACCTAGTACCATAATGGTATCATTAAAACGTGTACTACTGAAGCACTTTTACTAGAAGGTCATATTAGAGGATTCAGAGGTGCCATGGGCCCAGATTTCATTCTCACGGACGATAATGCATATCCCGACAGAATTCTGATGGTGGAGGACTTTCTGCAAAGTGAGGATATGCAAAGCCCCGTGTAGCCGAGCTCTCGGTTTTCAAATCCCTTTTGCCCCCTTTCTCATCTTGGGTAATGATCGAAAGAGTGCGCGATCGCGGGTACAAGCAGCTGAAATGAGATTCCTGAGAGGTGTGGCAAGTGTTAAGGCAGAGTGCACAGCAGCACAGTAAGGGAGTCTTTAAGTGTTGAGCCGCTACTTCTTGAGAGATCTCAGTTGCGCTGGTATGGCCACGTGATAAGGATGCCGCAAGCTGGTCTTCCTAGGCAGTTGTTATTTTCCAGGTCATTGGCTAAGAGACCAAGGGGTTGGCCTAGAATCAGATGGCTAGACTACATGGAGAAACTGGGTTCGAGTCGCTTGGGTGTTACCATGGAGGACATGCGCCTGATGGCGGAAGAGATCCTTCATAGCGCTGCTGCTCCCGCGACCCTAACGGATAAGACGGTTTGAAAAGTAAGTAAGTAAGTACTCCAAATTTAAATTGCGTCGTTACGTCATTTATGAACTTTCCGCACCAGCAGAGTTCTTAAATTCAAGTTCGCAAACGTAACATGGGGATCGAATGAGGGTTTCCTCTACCTGCTCTTCTTTTCCAGGGCTGGTGGATGTCTGTGGTCTTCTAGAACGTTTCTTGTTGACGTTGTGAACGGTTTCATCTGCTTTAAATTTATCTCTGATGCGAGCAACGGTCCGGTGCCCTGGTGGCGGTTTATCGAACTCCCTTCTGAACCGTCTTTGCACTTCCGTGGCGTTTTTGGTCTTCCAATAGCATTTTCTCTCTTCAAAGCTAAATTGATCTCCTGCCATTCTGTTAATTGATCTTCTCTGCATTAGTTACACCTGAAAAAACAAAGTGTTAGTACATTTTTTGAGACACCCTGTATTTCGGGGCAGTCTGCTGATTATTCATTTATCTGTTACTATAGTGGCTAGAGGAATAGTGTGGCAACGGCTACTACTCGCAATGCTACGTGGATGATTCCCGATTTGATGATAGTAGCGGTGGCGCTGCGATCGACATAGATGCGAGTTACATGGTGGGAGATGAGATGGAAATTTTAGGATAATGGAGGTTTTTTTCAGCCATATTACGGATGATTATAGAATATAAGCATAAAATTTAATAATATAAAGCTGTGCACAGGTAGCCACCTCACAAATTATAGAAAATGAATTTTCACAGATGTTTCAAGAGAAAAAAATTCAAGAAATGAGGCGTTCGTCCCTCTAGCTCGGAAGGTTTCATATGTGAAATGCACAATATTGAAAAATACATAGATATGCAAAGAGAATGTCTTTTTTCATATAAAATTCATTTATCACATGATTAACAACCAAATTACTTTTTTATGTGAGGATAAAAAATTTAAATATCAGATATTTTAAGTTTGAAAAAAAAATTTCTTATTATTAAAAAAAAAAAAAGTAAGATATATAATACATTTGTATTTAAAGCTGCTTTGATTGTATTTTATTATTTAAAAATAAGGAATTTTTAAAAATTATTCTGATTTCTTAGATTTTACATAAAGAAAAAAATAAATGAGAAATATAGACAGTACAAAAAAAAGTAAAGTGGTTCTTGGAATTTTAAAATGCAACAGTAAGAGGGCAGGGGTGCCATTTTATTGCAAAACTAAAATCAGATGAAGAAATCGAAAAACTTATCTAAAGAAAATAACTCAGTGTGAAACCATGGATGAAGAATAACAGGATAACCGACCCCATAGGCAAGCCCAGTAAGCTCTCTCGTGGTGGCGCCATCTGGTTATTTCCGTGAAAAACCCCCTTTCTTAACTCCCTTTCCGTGATAATTAATTATAAAAATTGGATAAAATCAATTAGATGCAAGCTAGTTTCTGGAAAAATTTATTATAAATCACGTGGCTGAATTAAATTAGTTAAAAAAAATTATTTAGGTGAAGTTGAAGGTCTTAAACAAAAATAAAAATTTCTTTATTAAATGTTTATTAAAATGATTTAAAATGAAAATAATTACAAAAACAGTAGTAACGTTTATCATAAAAATGTTTTAAAACTTTTTTTAAATTTTTTTTACGATTTTAATGAGGCAAAAAATTATTTCCGGCATAACAATATTTTAATTTTCCATTAATGTTTTAAGAAATTACCCCCCCCCTCCATCAAAGATATTAAAATATTAGAATTTTGAACGATTTTAAAATTAATTTGACCACATGGTCATTCTTGATCTCCCTCCCTCCCCTTTGTAGTCATAAGTGGTCAAATCCTGACCCCTTTCCCACAAATGAGTATCCATTTCAGGCTCCTGATTAATAATAAAAGATATTAAAAATGCTATTTATTTGCATGTATGTGTAAAATTAAATCTCCCAATGTAAACAAACAATACGTGATTTAATACGTGTGAAATTCCTCTGGCCATTTCTCTAAAATAATCGAATTAAGAGCAAATTATACACGTTTTATGAAGCGTGTTACCTTTCCGGATCTGTAGGAAGTCGAAAAAAAAGACAAGTTGCGGTTTTTTGCCCTAGAATTAGAACAATTTGGTGCAGCGCACGCTTCACCTCCGTAGTAAGCAGCCATATTTTTCACGGAAATAACTGGAGGGCGCCACTGTTTCACAATTTACATGCGACGCATAGGAGTCGGTAATCCTGTTATTCTTCATCCATGGTAAAACGGTCGTGTATTTCTCGAACTGAAAACGAATAAAATCATTTGAAATTAAAAAATACTGCAAAATCATCTTTAAATTAAAAACAAAAAAGGGGGGGGGGTCGAAATATTATTAAAATGGTATATTATTTAATGTTCTGGAATGAAAATGAAATAATAACTCAAATTTATATATTTTACGAAGAAATTAATGGAGCCTTGATGTAAAGTTATCTACTATTTTGATGTAGCTGCCATCTGGCGGCATCATCATTCGAGGAATCGGATTTGAACGCTGTCACACTATTCCTACAACACCTTTTGCATAGCGCCATCTATCGATAATTCCTGGAATTTTTTTTTGCAAAAACCAAAACAACTTTTATTAATATATTATTAAATTCGGAGCTTTCTAGGCTTAGCTAAAGCTACAGAATAAGGAAACCGAGGATTCATGAATAAAACCTTTTAAGTAGTTTTTCCCCCGCAAAGTGAGGAACTTGCATAAGGTAGACGGTTTTAGCAAAACCCGCAAAAACGCTTCAACTACAGAAAAGCGAATTAATTGAACCGATGGACTTCTCGGAGTCTTTCGCCGGAGCTGAATTTCTCTGTGGATGACACGTGGTACTCCTCTGATCTAGCCCCACGAGAATTTGCACCAAGTGAGACAACATCGGCAAATTACCCTTAGAAAACTCAGTCCAACACTGCCATGGGTTAGTATCGTGTCTGTAGTTGTAGAAAATCTCTCATCACTTGACATTTAGTGGGGGGAAAACATTGCCCCTTAAATGTGGTAGCAATCTCTCCCCCCCCCATCTCCTAAACGTTTCTTAGCAAACCGTTGGTTTGTTTGTTTCATTTTTACAAATAAATTAACCATTCACTTTTATTTATTTTTTTTGTGATGTTTTTAAAGCTGTGTCGAGCAATATTTCGTTCGTGCTGTCGTCTAGTCTCGTGGTGGTGGTGTTTGCAGGGATGCAAATCTACAAGTCCTTTCTCACTTCGAGTCAGCTGATGACAATATTTGGAGGTTACATCGGATCAATTCTCTTTTTATTAACACTCACGGTAACATTCTTTCTTTCTTTCTTAGTTACTTACTCTCAATTACTTAAAAATAACAATAAATATTGAGAACAAACAAAAACAATGTTAACCGTTTCATTAAAGATCTCAATGCTAAAACGATTCAAATGCTTCAGCAAAAGCCCCTCCCCCCCTCATTTAACATTGATATCATCATCATCATAGTGGTTAGTGTTACTTACTCTCCTCCTCCTCACCATTCTTAAATATCAGAAAAGTGTGCAATTTGTTTCAGGGGAAAAAAAAAAAATAATAATAATAATTACGAATTTTGCCACCAGAGGGCGCTTTACGTTGAATACTTGTAGTAAAAATGTAAATTTATGTGCCATGACACAGCAGCTGTTACCTACTATATCAAAACCAAGGAACATTTCGCAGAGATCCTGTGTTCAATGTACGAGGCCTGTGAGAAAAGTATCCAACCTTATTTTTTTTTTTTTGCGAAAACCTGATGGATTTGGATCGCGCACGCTTGCATGAGCCGACCTTGAACCTTTGTGCATATGCGTGAAGTTTTTCCCGCCTCTCAATAGCGTCAGTTGCTGGCAATCAGCATTAGAGGGAGATAGTGTGCGTTACTGCATCAAATTTTGCCAGAAACTGGGCGACAGCCAGGTGGAAACCATCCGGAAGATTCGGACTGCTTACGGTGACGATGCTATGGGCATCACACAGATTAAGGACTGGTACAACCGGTCGGCCATCAGCATGCCGAAATGACCAGGTCATTGCCAAAGTGAACGCTGTGGTGATGCGGGACCTTCGTGTGACTATCCGAGAAGTTGCGGAAGAGGTAGGCATCAGTACATTTTCGGCACATTCCATTCTGATCGAAGATTTGGCCATGAAGAGAGTGGCGGCGAAATTCGTGCCGAAGCTGCTGACGGTGGAGCAAAAGCAACTTTAAAAAAAAAACTGGTTAAGAGATATTTGAACAGAAGCTTGACTTTTTTTGATGTACAAATTGTCTGTAGCACTGATGCAAATTTCTTATTCCTCTATTTACATGAGAATTGCATTGCTCGGGATAATTCTCTTGAAAAATATCCATATCACCTCTAAGTGGTTAAAAGCATCAGAAAGCATTACTCTGGTCCACGCTTTGACTGGCACTCCCTCATCTTCATCAGCAGACACATCTTTTCCTAAAACCATCTTTTCCCTCTACCATCACAAGATCTTCATTAGAAAGATCATCTGAAGGAGAAAGTAAAAGTTCATCGACATCTTCAATGCATATATCAAAATTTAAACCAGTTTATCATAATTGGCTAGTTTGCATGATGATTCACGATAATAACCGAACACTGTTGCATTTTTTATAATTTTTTTTTTTGAGAAAGAAAATCTCATATTTTGAGGTAAGTGCAAAACACACATCATAACACCGAAACGGTGGTGTAAATTTATAAAAGACGTAAGTGCGAAACAACGTAAGTCGTCGAAACTATGTAAGTCGGCGTCTTACTGTATTAGTGAAATCGTTTTATGAAAATGGTAATTCCAAAATAGCTGCTCTACGGAAATTCAGACTTTGAAGAGGATGCAAAAAGGTCCCATGAATGTGAAAAATCTTCAGAAAATAAGAACAAAATTTGAAGAAAGAGGATCATTGTCAGCATGTCCTGGCAGAGGAAGAAAACCTGTGTTTGCAGACACATTAGAGGAAGTTTCACTTCAGGTGGAAGAGGACCAAGCTTAAAATTCCCATGATAGCACCTGTGTCTGGCATGTAGCGCAGGCATTGGATAGGCAATGTTCAACTGTCCATAAGATCATGTGGAATGACCTCTGATATTATCCGTTTAAACTTTCACTTGTGCAGCAGGTAATACACACAACTGCTGCATTTGGGAACCAGAAAATCCGTACGCTTTCTTAGAGGTTTTGTTGCATTCCCCAAAAGTGACACTATGGTGTGGATTTACGGCATCATTTATTTTTGGCCCGTATTTCTTCGAGGAGTTAAGTTCTAGAGGTCCAGTGACATGCTCGATCACTGGGCAAGGATATGCTTCGCTGTTAGAAAACGAATTTGTTCCAGCTCCTCATCGTCCTGCATGCACAATCTTTATGCAGGACGGAGCTCCTGTGCACATTGTACTGTGTGTTAAGGATGTTCTTAGACGACGTTTTACAGAAGAATGTGTCATCAGCCGTCGTCGCTTCCGTCATGTATGCTGCCCGATACTCATACCTCACTCCATGCAACTTTTGGCTCTGGGGACATTTGATACATCTGGTAAGTTGTGACAATCCAAGAACTTTACCTGATCTTAAAAGACAGCATTTCGGTCAGCTGTGGAACATGCAATCTTGTGATTTCTGATGGTATCTGAAAATATGTGGAAAATGCTATGTTGTAATTTGTTATGTTTTAAATGTTGAACTATTGTACACGTGTGGCTAAATGTGTAATTAGTTATTAAAATACCCTCTGGTGGCAAAATTCGTAACTATTTTTTTTGCTGAAATAAATTCCCGTCCATTCATTCCATCCTCCACACAATTTCACACTTCTCTGATGCAATAGGGTCCTTTAATTATGGACACCCGGTATTTAGGGTTGTCAGATTATGGTTTGAAGACTGGTCTCTGAAGTAATAATCCAATAACAACAATAATGTTTTATTCATTTACAAACTTAAACGTAATCACTATGTTTGTTGAGGCATTGCTCCCGTCGTTTACACAGCAGATCAATTCCCTTGGCGTAGAAGGATTGTGCTTGTTTTTTGAAAAAGTCTTTCACAGCATCCATAACGAATAGAATACGTGTGATTACTTGCGTAGGTTTCTGGTTCATTCGCAAGATCTAATTGCGTGCGTTTTTGACCAGCAAAACGATGAAACGTTAACAGTAGTTTTAAAAATTAATTTTCAAACACTATTTCTTTTGTCGTCTTACTGTTTCTTAAAGATAAACTCGACGGAAAAATTTGACTTTATTTTTTTTGCATCCAGGGTAATAAAATATATATCATTCAAAACTTTTTGATTTATCCTAATACATGTATTTTATTAAGAAAAATGCCTCAGAAAATTTAAAATTGGCCCTCTCGTTCCCTCAGGAGAATCGGTGGAACAAGAAGTAGTTTCCTGCCTCGCAAACATCTTTCGATTCTAGCCTGGTTTCGACCCTACATAACGCAGGCCAGCCAGGTGGCCGAGAGGGCTAGGGTGTAGGCTTTCTAGTTCTCGAGCCCGCCTAGTTGTGGGTTGGAATCCCGCCGTGGGCATGGATGTTTGTGTTTGTTCCGGACTGCGTACAGATATAACTTGTGTAAAAGGCACAAAATGACCTTAGTAGTCGTGGCCAAAAATTCTAATAAACCAACCAACCAAAAATTCAGGTTTTCCTTTTCATTTTTTGAATTCATTGTTGTTATTTTAATAACTTATCGATGCTGCTACGTTACTATTCAAGTTTTGCCTATTCAAAAAGCAGGCGACGTGAGAAACCGGAAGTAAAAACAACTCTTGATGTCACATCTTGCACTCTGGTGGTAGATTTCAGAAGCTAAAGCAAAGAGTCTCCCATTGGTATGAATGTTCAGTTCTGTTTGAACTTATTCTTTCGTTGGTAATAATGACATTGGCTAAAACGCCGATCGCCTTTTCTAATACTAATCCCCCAGAAGGTGACGATCGATTTAGCTCGTCGACTTACTCGGGCGACGAAGCGTGACTGCGTCAGCGTCACTTGGCAATAGCAAACGGAAGTAGTCGATCTGATGAGACTAAACAAACACAGTCATAGGCAGTGGCGGGTTTAACGTTAAGCGGACTAAGCAGCCACGTGGGGTCCCGGGATACCATAGGGCCCCGAATGTTATACAAAAATAGACTAAATTATCGTTTAACGGGTAATTAATTAAGTAATTGAAAGGAGGTTAAATTGTTTTATGGAAGGAAACTTTAGCCATCGTTATTATTATTAATCCCTTAAAACTTAAAGCCTCCTTTTAATATTAGCCCTTGTTGATGCAACATAGAAACACAAACAGCCGAGTGTTGATAAAAAGACAGCGTGCTGATTGTTGGCACAAACTTTGCCTTGCTTTGTTGGTTCGTGCATATTGTTGGCGAGATACCTCCTATTGTTTTGATATTGTTGCTATCTGAATATTGACTAGAAGAGCGTAGGAGGCCAATGGGAGGTCAAATGTGAACGGGATCTAGCCTATGACACCCCCCGGGTCTTCGAGGTCCTCTGTGCAAAATTTCAGCCCCGGGAGTTGCCCAGTTCAGAAGTTATGCAGGAACAAACAAACAAACGGACATCATTTTTCGACATACGTCTCCATACTGTGGAATGCAAGCTCCCAGTGCTTTGGAAGTGCATGGGTACCTTTTGAAAACCATTCTTTTGGTCTTGAGCATAGCCATTTGTGATTGCCTGCTCCAACTCTATTAAGCTGCAGAACTTCGTGGACAATATGGTGTGCTGATTCAAAAATTCATACACAAACAGGTGGCTCTTTCATTTACTGATTTTCCTTCATTATGGCTTCCACTGCTGCAGGCGCTTCTAATGTTGCTCTTCAGTGTACAGGGTCAAGTATAATCTTTTACAGATAGCCCTTTCGTACATTTGTTGTAATGACGGACAGTTTCGATGGGTTCCCCAAAAACAAATGACTGCACGCTGCTTCTCCTTGTTGCATGTTGCACTTGGCAACCATCTTTACATTACTGTTGCGTTGTAGTATGCGGTTTCTATATCATATTGATAACTGTTGGTCGATCTTAAAGCGAAAAGTAATACTTTTGTCAAGTTGCGACTAACCAGAAACAGTAGCAAACTGAAAATGGGAGACCAAATATGTAAATAAATAGTCGCCACCATTCATATTGCTCTTATTCGTTCTCGCCTACCTGTCGATGCTCAGCATCACGCCGGCTCCCTCTCAAGATTGAGGTGGAGGATGTAGTTGCAGTAGCTATATTATTAAAAAAAAAAAGAAATATAAGGTGATCCCCCCTATTAAAAGAACGTGGAAATAAAGGCATGGTCGAAATTTTTTTTGTGGTCTTGCAAAAAATGTGACAATAAATTAAATGAAATGAGATAAGGGGGATAATGACAAGGTCCAAGAAAAAGCAAGGCCTCATGTAAAATGCTATTTCTGGGCATACTTGGTACATAATGCCAAATGCTCTTGCGGACCTATTTTCATAATGATTAAAACTACTCGTTAGTTCTATTTGTTATGATAATTGCAACTTGGAAAATCGAGGTGTGTGGACTTCAGATGCACGGGACCTATTGAAGCCGCACCATTAGCATCAGCCTCGAGCTGGCCGTGATTATTTATTTCAAAGATATAAGAAATAAACACAATCGAGAAGGGGTGGTTGCTCGCACAGCACGTAGAATCAATAGAAGCAAGCCATCCCAGTGGTTGCGCAACTTCCCAATCACCGAATGTGTTGCTCTTGATAACCCCCTTTTATTCTTTTTTTTACCTTTTTGGTATTGAAAATATTAAAGAACCATTGGATCAATTTGAACTTTAACCTTGCAGTGGATCAGCCTATTGAGGCTTTGATTGATCCTCCAAGCTTGTTAGTAACGAGACAAGCTCAAACATCCATGCCCTCAGTGGGATTCTAACCTGCGATTTGTTGGTCTTGAGAGGGCACGTTAAGCACTTTTCAGCTCTTAATGGTTTGGCCAGGTTTAAAAAAAAATTGTGGTGGATCAATTGTCCTGAATGTTGCAATTGTCATACAACATCCACTTTTCGTCATACGTCACAATTCAACGTAGGAAAGGGTAATTTTTATTCCTCAAAACAAGTGCAAAATAAATGGACAAACGTCGTGCTTTGTTGTCTTTACTCAACTCATGAGGTGCCCATTTATCCAGCTTGCACACTTTACCAATCTGCTATTTGCACAATCAGTTGCAAATGGACGTCTGGAGCGGGGTTTATATTTCCAGATTTAAATTTTGCGAACCATCTTTGGATTCCATGCTCGTAATGGAGTTCTTGCCCCGTGCTTTGTTGACATTTCTTGTAGCCTCAGCTACACATTTGAACTCTTACGGCAAACTTAGTCGAATCTATCAGTTATAATAGGTGTGATCTGCAATAGCAGAAGAATTAATCAACGGAATTAGCAAACGTAATTGTTAATATATTTGCATTGTTGTCAGAACCGAATTTAAACTTCATACGCTAACGGACATTACTTTCCCATAACCATGCTTCTACATAATTGGAAATTTCTTTAGTTCTTTCTCTCCTAAAAGTAGATTATATTCTTTTCAAACAAAACTGTTCCTTTAAAGGTGAAAACTATACAGGGTGATTCACAATGAGTGTAAGTAACCAAAATGACATGAAAGGTTGGTTAACTCTGGAAAGTTGCACGCTTATTCAAAATGGTGGTATCATGAAAGAAAAAGCTTATTGTATGTTAGAATATGTAAAAAACTTCATCAGTAACCATTGTTCAGAAACATTTCAGGACAAATTTGATCTGGAAAGTCTCTGAAGTACGCAGTTAAGCTTTTTCTTTCACTGATGCTTGGAAGGTTATTTCAGTTTTTGTGAAATAAATTCATTATCCAGGGTAGTGCCGAGCCGACTGACATGTTTCAAATGGTCATAATAATAGTAAGCAAAACAAAAATAAAACAATACCATTTGATACACTTAAATGTGCCTAATTTTTGACAATTACGTTGCTAAGATCTCTATTGAAATCGATGCATTGTTGAAAGCATTTCTGGAAGTTGCGATGGAGTGCTGTGTAGTTGACCGACATCTTTCAAATTTGAAGGAAATTATTAAAATGTTGGAATCCTTTGTCGAACCAAATTTATGACATTGATCCCAGAATTCCTTTTCAACTAGATGGGTCGACAGCACAAAAAGCATGGCCACTGTTCATTGCATATACGGATGTTCTCTCGTTTCGGAGACATCGCTTGGCCTGCTCGGTCACCTGATCTTACCTTTCCAGATTTCTTACTCTGCGGTTTCTTGAAAGAACGTCGTGTTCTGAAGAACCTTCCTGAACTCGGACAAGCCGTTGTTGACGAAGTTGCGACCATCGAGGAGGATCTACGGAGTCGTGTGTACGACATCTCCCAAAAACGCTTGCAACAATGCATGGATTGAAATATAGGCAGTCTTTCTGATGCAATTGTCAAAAAACAATTTTGGAATTTTTGTAGAACACTTTGTAAATGGCATACAGTCGAGCCCCAATTAATTCAAGGTTCCATGTATTTCGAGTGAATCAGACTAGAGTGTCATGCTACTTGTTGCTGATCTAATATATGTTAATTATACAATATCCAGTTCATTGTACAATACATTAACAGGGTTCGCGCTTACTCGCAATTTACGCGTAAAATGGGCATTTTTGCTAAAAATTGACTCGTGAATTTTTGATCCGCGAGTCAAAATTGACTTGTTAAATTTTGAATATCATCAGCCCATATCCTTCTCAACACATTTTAGCCGCGCTTCATTTTGTCATAAGCGATTTTGTTTAAATTTCTAATTAACTATAGCAGCAACTATAGAGATCGTGAATGCAAGTAAAAATATAGAATTTAAAAAGCATTTAAAATTTGACTCGCAGTTTTCAGGCTTGGGAGTCAAATTGACTCGTAGATCTTTTGTCCTGGCGCGAACCCTGCATTAATTCATATTTTATTTGAATTTATTGTCGTCAGAAGCTAATAAGAAAATAACTTCACAAAAAGATCGCAACTTCAAACCTGCCTCATGAAGTTGCATTCTGTCCTAATGAACTTCAGATGAAATTACTGTAAATTGGGGACAGCATTATACAATTACAGCGACACCATACGAGCACATTAAGCAACTCGGCGGTCTTCTCATGGCGTGTGGACACTAGTCAGAGTTCTTCTAATTACCTCAAATTATTTGGGGCTCTACCGTATTGCTTATTTGTTTTGTTTTGCAGAAGGTGAAGTGAGGTAAGTGTATCTGGAGCAAATGTATTCAACAGTTAATAAATTAGTAAGAATAGCATATTTCAAAAATATTTCTTTTGAAAAGGTAATAGTAACTTTTAATAGAACTCTACATACCAGACTCTCCAATTAACAGGACTCGTATGCTTTGCTCGACCTCAAATTCCAGGCTTTTCCAGACAAAAAATTATGATAGCATACAGAGTGCTGCAAATAAATACACGGCAGTACTGCAGGGTAGCCTATCTGCTCAAAAAATGTTAATCAAATTTAGGCTACCCAGTGTACTGCCCTGTACTTATTTGCAGCACCCTGTACATGCATAAATCTAGCTAGAAATTGTTGAGTGCTGATTAATTTTTCAGAGGAAAAAAAAACAACTTACAACAAGAGTTGGTCTATTTTAAATCTTACACCGTATAATGCATAATTACCTTACAATCTGGCTTGTGAGTAAGGCTGCGTACGAGTGTTAAATCGAGTCGAATAAGGGTGCGGACGAATTCATTTGAAAACCACAAATTCTGCTTCAAATGAAACAAATATAATTTTAAATGGATTCGGAAAAAGTTCAAAAACACTTGAATTGAAATCAAATCCATTCGATTAATTCGATTCAAGGAGGCTGATCACTCCTGTAAGCTCGAATTGGTTTTATCCGAACAACACCATTCGAAACCTTCGAATACATCCGAAAATAAGCTTATAACTACTTACAAATAATAGCTCATTTCGGTGTTTATGGCGGACTAATCCATTAGAAACCTTCGGGGACATTGTAAATGCAGTTTCAATTAGTTAAAATACCTAATTGAAATTCAAATAGTTCAGAACCACGCGTACGACTGCAGCGTTAACTTTAACGTTAGAACAATAGAAATGGAACCTAATTCATCATCTAGGTCTTTCATACGGAAACATTACAACAAATATGTTGAGAAAAGTGAAGAAAACTAAGGTATGTTCAAATGGTTTCGAAAGGAATATTCAAAGGCCAGTCGAATAGGTTTCGAATAAGGTATTCAAAAGCTGTTGAATACAAATTAATTGAATGAATCACACAATTCGTTACAGCAGCCAAACTTCAATGCTAGTTCAAATGAATTCAATAAAGGCTCGAATGACTTGAGAAACAGATCAATTCATTTCGAATTGTTGTAATGTTGATTTGATAGCATGTTCGAATGGTTCAAATCAAAGTTTTCTTGAAATTATTCCACTCGCATGCAGCCTTACTTGTGAGTGATGGTCGCTATGCAATAATATTGGTTATATGTGATCAGTTAGGGTGGACAGCTTTTCATGCCGAAATGAAATTTGAATAAAATTTTCCAGTAGATAAAGCTAATTTATATGGTTTTTTCAGGAATTTAAGGCCTACGAACCCTGAATTAACCTCTTAAATTAATAGTAATCCACAAAATACACTTACCCCACTCTACCTTACCTTTTTTTATGACCACTTAAATATCAGTTGGCTCGGCACCATCTGTCGGTAAGTTTTCTTTTTGTGCCATTCATTTTGAACTACCCTGCATCAATTTCATGCCTGTTGGAATTGTCACATAATGCATGTGCATTACGAGATATACAGGGTTATTACAAATGATTGACCCGATTTCATAAATTCACTGTACGAGGGTAAATCAATAAGTAAGTTAACAATCGAAGTTGCGACCTTCATTTTTTGATTAAGTGTGGGAAACTGTCACCGCTAGATAGCAGCAGTATCTAGTTTTATTGTGATGCACAAGATGGCGGCACCCCTGAGTACATGTACCACAATAGAATAACGTGCCATTGTGCGTTTTCTGTTCTGGGATTGCCAATGCATACTGCTCACAGAATTTCAGCAATGTGGCCACACAGTTAAGTCTGCCTTATACTGCACGATTCTGAAGAAACTTCCGTGCCGCCATTCGCTGGAAGCGACCAATAAAGGGGTGTTGCTGCTGCACGATAATGCCAGTCCTCATAGTGCCAATCAGACCACGCTGAGGTCATTCATGTGGGAGGTCCTCCAACATCCACCTTACAGCCCCAAGCGATTTCCACTTCTTTGGTCCTTTGAAGCGGTTGAAAGAGCAGTGCGCGCGTGGTTCCAATAGCAACCAAATGAATTTTACGCCACAGGTTTCCAGGTACTTGAGAAATGGTGGGACAAGTTTTTAAATTTGTACGGAGATTATGTTGAAAAATAAATGTCTGTACGCCATTATCACGATTCGTAACTTACTTATCGAATCGCCCTCATAGTTTTATTTTTTGACATATTGTCACAAAACTTTCCAGACATGGAAAAACTCAGTTTTTTTGTTGCAGGTTTGCTTCTGATTTATGCCACGAGAGCACAGCAGTGAGCTGTTTTGTTGTTCACGAGTTTCATTCATATCGATCTCTAACTCCTTGCGATTTTTTTTGTATGGGGTTATGTCAGAGATGAACGAGCGTTTATGCCTCTTCTACCAGAACTGAAAGCTCGCATCAACCGTGCTTTTCAAAAGATTGATTGATAGGGACCTGCTTCACAATGTCCGGAGAATCACTAGAGGGGCACATAGAGAGTTTTTCCATACATCTGCAAAGTTTGGTCACAACATGTCGTGAATTTAAGAAATCGGGTCAATCATTTGTAATAACCGTGTATACTATTCATAAAATTTGTCTGTTTATCCATTTAAAACATAAAAAAGAAGGAACTTTGTTATGGGGAGGGAAGGCAAAGGCAAGTTAAATGAAGAGATTTTACCCCCGACGCAATACGAGCACCCCGATTGTCGTGAGTTAACAATGTTTTATTTGTCCATTTCTCAATAGTTTGCTCCATTTTATGAAAAAAAAATTTCAAATCAACAAACACATCTATTATTCACAATAAATAAGTTTTCTTTTCTTAAAAAAAAAATGTAATCTATTGACAAATTTCAGGCAATTGGTAATCTGGAAACTAGTTTATTTGGATACTCTTTTCAGACAAAACTATTCCCTGAAGGTAAAAAGCCAAATGAAAATTCATTATTAATAATAATTTGTTAACTTTTACATGTTTCAAAAGTAAAAAAAAAAATTATGCATTCATTATTAAATGGTTGTTTGTGGTTTTCCAGTTGTCATATGTTTAGTGTTTGCGATGATGGCGTCTGCTATGGTTCACAATGTCTGCATCACAACGTGGTAAGAAAGCTTTAGTTTTTATTTCCTCAATTTAACAAAAATAATATACAGGCTCGTTAGGAGGCCTGACTATCGATAGTGAAATTGACTAATAATATATTTATCATCATTATTTTTTTTTTTTTTCAGCTTCATCTTCTCCCTTGTGGCCTTGTACTACATCAGCAGGATTTCCCAAAATAAATACGCCCCTCCTCAACAGACTTTTACCAATGTCGTTCACAAAACTAAAAAAAAATAAATGATTATCTAAACTGTGTTCTCTTTGATACTAAGACTATAGCTGGATAGTTTGTTTTTTTTGATCACTAATAAAAAAAGAAACAAAATTTTTTTCTAAATTTTGATACAGGCCGTGCTTGTTTTTTTTTTTTTTTAATCTCTAAAATAACGTTACTGTTGAGGAAAGGCTCTTAGATCGTTTATTCTCCCCCCCGATTTATTAATTATAATAATAATAATAACCAGGCATGATTTGAATGGTTCTTCCGTGCCTTCGGAAATTAATCTAGTAATACATTGCTTAACTACAATCACACATTAAAGAGAAAAAAAAAAAAGATTTTTTTTCTTTCTTTAAACGAAGGAATGGTGCAAAAATTTGAGCAGGAACCCGTGTATCATCAATTTTTTTTTCCCTCGGTTAAAAAATTGATTCTTACAGAAAACTTCTTAACGTCTAAATATTTTTTTTCGATAGGTATAAAAAATTAATATTAGAAGTCATTCAGTGAATCTAAAAAGATTATTATTACGATTTCTGTTTTAATGATAGACGCATAGAAAAAAACAAAAAAACTCTACGCATTCATCTAACGAGACAAAGACATTTTCATTCAACGTTTTTTTTTTTAAACTTTCTTAAAAAAAATAAATAATAAATAACTTTAAAAACGAGAATAATGAGATTATCGTTTCGGGAGCAAATCTAAATAATAAATAAATAACCAGCTACGCGATCGAGGCGTTGCAGCTGCGAGAAATAAAAAAGGCGCAAAAAGGAAAACTAAGACTCGATTCAGATGTTAAAACTTTTTGTCTTGAGAATTTTAAACTGGATGTTTATTGGCCAATAGCAATAATGACGGAAATGGAAAGAAAATTATTACTGGTGAACAATCCTAGACAGAACAGGATCTAGTATTTCGAGCGTTACCAGGGTTGTTATTTTTTTCGTTATTATTAATTTTTTTTCTTTTTTTTTTTGGTATACACAATTTCTGGTGGTAGTAGTAGTAGTAACAACATTGTTGCATTTGAAAAAAAAATATATAACTCGTTCTAAAAGTTTTAAACGACGGAGTAAAAAAAAAAAATCTCCGAGAATTAAAACTACAACGTAATTTACACAAATCAAGACTTTCCAATCAATAATAATTAAGTAGAAGGAACTGATTTACAATTGAATTTTTTTTATTTTGCTTTGCATCCTTAACAGAGCACATTCTCAGTGATTTTGCTTGGAATCGTAGCAGCATAACCAACAAACAGAAATAAAAAAATAAAACAAAATCTAATCGTCATCATCATCAAGTTGCAAAATGCATTAGACACTCGACTGCCTAGGCAAGGAAAATACTGTGCAATCGTGTATAGCTGTGGTGTTCGTTTATCTTCTAGTTTCAGCACTCAGAAAAATCGACCAAAGAAAGATGGTATCTAAGGAGGAAGTAATAAGGAGGGGATAAACATAAAAAATAAAAAAAACAAAAACAAAGAAATAAACAAAAAGTACCAACAATGATACACTGGCAATGACTTCTGTACAATGAGTTTCGTTTGCTTTGGGTGATTCATTTACAGAAACAGCTTAATCCTTAAATTTATTAATAAGAATAAACTCGGCCCAATTCGAATTCATCCGCAACCCCGCTCCGTATTTTCAACCTCCCAGTTTTTCTTGAAGTTCAAAATTGATAAAAGGTAGAAATTTGATAATTAGCTAACAAATGAGAAGAACTCGTCCCTTCTTTCTTATTTTGTCTCAATAGTTTACAGACCCTTGGCGTATAAGATCACAGGCTTTATATATATAATATATATATAGTATATACATAGTTTTTAAAATCTAATAAACTCAAAATTCTGCACTTGGATTACCCAGTTTAATTTTGTTTCCTTTTTTCATCTCGTTTTTCATTTTTTTTTGGTTTGCTTTATACAAAGGATATTCCAGGTACAACCTGTATAGAAATAGACTGAAAACTGGGACTTTCCACCAGTTCATAGACAACACACAAATACACAAACAAAGAACAGAAACTCAATCACAGTCCTCATTAAAATCATAGACCGAAGGAGACGCTGAAGAATTAGCACTGTAGGATGAATTATTCGTGGGCTGTTGGGTGTTTGGCGAAGCGATCCCCTCGTCTTCATCGTTTAGCAGCTTGCGACATATAGGACATGTACCGTGCTAAGAATCAATAAAGAGAAAAAAAAACGGACAAGCTTTTAAGTGTCGAAAACTGAACGAAATCCAAAAAAAGAAACGAATGCTTTCATCCTTACCAATTCCAACCAGGGAACTATACATTCAGTGTGAAAATGATGTTGGCATGACAGCCTTCGCACTTCTTCACCATTTTTAAAATCTTCCATACAAACTGTACATTGAAGGGTTATATCTAAAACAAAATGCAAACATACCTTTAAAGATGTATCATAAAATAAAAAATGCATCGACCACAGTTTCTTACAGATACTTTTATACAAGATGGTACCGAATGTCCCAAAAATGAGCGACGATTTGAAAAAACGAAATGCAATAGAAATGTACAGTTTGCTGCATTTGCTTGTTCTGCTTAGGAAACCAGGGAATTTATTCGCACCAAGTTACAAAGTTCGTCAATAGATGGCGCTGCTGACGAGAGAAAAACTAAAAAAAAAACATAGTCTTCAAAATAACCACCATTTGTCTGAGGACAATATTCGCAGATGCCCATGCAAACCTTTCAGGCGAGGTATAGAATGCCGATTTGACGGGACGGAATGAGGTAGAGAATAGCAGCGCCATGTGTATCTGTTGATGGACTTTGTAACTAATTTTGAAATTTGATGCGAATAAATCCCCTGGTTTCCTAAGCAGAACGTAGCAAACCGTACATTTCTATCCCCTTCCGTTTTTTGGTAATTGATTTTTCAAATCGTCGCTCATTTTTGGGACACTGTATCAATATAAGGGGTGGTCATAAAGTCATTACAATCAACATGAAAGAACGATCACTTTTGAAAATGTGTGGTGCCACTGGGAAGTGAAATCCCTCAAGTGCTGAAGGATACAAAGCGTCACTTCATGCAATACCAAGCGTCAAAGCAACGTGGTGCAGCCCATCGGAAAATTGGAGGTGCGAGTCAGATACGGTTATTGCATTTAAAGGGGAACAACGCCAAACAAATGTGTGAGGAGTCAGTGGCCATTTATGGTGACAATGCCCCATCTACTACCATGGAACAGGTCATGGGTCAGACTTTGCACAACAACAACATGCCAGCGCATTCCGCACATGAGACCATGGTTGCGGCAGAGCTCAGGTTCAAAATACTGCCCTATCTGCTAAATTCATCTGAAATGGCCTCAAGTGACTTCTTCCTCTTCCCTCGCCTGAAGATCCCGCTTCGTGGACGTCATTTTCAAGATGTCGTCAAGGTCATCTTCGAGGAGGAGCAGTTCCTCAACAGTCAATAGGGAGATGCAATTGGGAAAAGTATAGCCCTGGGTGGTGCAAATTAGGACTGATGCTATCAGCATGCAGCGTCACCCCATATCTCAGTCTTCCAGCTGATTTTAATGACTTTATGATTGCAATATGTTAGGAGACTGTGCCAATATCTCCAATTAGCACTCTGGTGGCGAAATTCGTAACTAATTTTCTTTTTCCCCCCACTGAAAGAAATTTCCATCCATTACGTCCTCCACAAAAAGTCACATCTTTCCGATGACTGGTTTCGCCTGTAGGCAGCTTTGCAACAGGATCCTTTAATTATGGGCACGCGGTACATAGGTCACCTTACCCAGGATAATCAAGAGATAAGAATATGTTGTGTGGGAAGTATTGTAAGCAAGGAATGGCCCAATTATCCTTTGTTTTATTCATAAACTCTAAGCAGACTTATAAATTTGCTGACTACCGAATAATACGAGCAATTGACATAGATTAAAAGCACATCTTACCAACTTGATCTTGTGTTATGTTGACCAATGGAATTTCGTTGATTTTCTCTTTTGGAAGAGGAGGTGGGCCAGTTCCATCCAGCTGATTTAGTAACTAGGTAATAATGAAAAGTGTATTACAAATTAACAACGCTTAGGAAGAAACGAGAAAGCTTCTGGGTATACAAAATTTTCATTTCATTTTTAACCTTTTAAAACTTTTTGCTGCATACGAAATGAACATTTTCTTAGTGAAATAGAAAAATCTATTTTAACAATTTGAAAACATTATCGAGTACAGGGCAATTCAACATGAATGGTACAAAAAAGAAAACATACTAATGCCTACTATGATAAATCTCACCAAAACCAAATTAACATGAAAGGTTATTTAAGGTTAACTCTCCAAGTTTCATTACACAACAATGAAAAGTCCATTTCCAAACGGCTCACTAGAGCAATGTTAAACGAACTGGCAGCATCAGCAAAAGAAAAGGCTTGTACTAGAGAACACACAAAAACTTCCAATAGTTGTTCCGAGGCATTTCCAGACCTCACCATCACAACATCCCAGGGTGGGTGAAACAGTTTGAGGAGACTGAATCCTTATGCAAGCAGAAAATTTTCAAGGAACACTGGATTGAATGTGCCCTTGATGTTGTGACCTTCCAGGTTGCCTGATCTATCTCCTTGCAATTTTTTCTTTGAGGATATGTGAAGAACCAAGTAATCAAACAGGCAACACAATCGATTCAATCAACGCTAAAAATGTCCGAGGTATCAAAAAGGCTGCTCACATCAAACATCTGTTAATCTCCCTAGAAACAAGGAGAGTTTACCTTTCATGTTATTCTAGTTTTTATGAATGAAATAAGTTCATTATAGCAGTTGGTATGCATTCTTTTTGTACGTTCAATTTGAAATACGCTGTACCACACATTTCTCTGACTAGTAGTATAATCTACCGCACCAACCTCGCGAATTTACGAGGCCTGTGAGAAAAGTATCCGACCTTATTTTTTTCTGCGAAAACCTGATGGATTTGGATCGCGTGCGCTTGCATGAGCCGACCTTGAACCTTTGTGCGTATGCGTGAATTTTTTCCCGCCTCTCAATAGCATCAGTTGCTGGCAATCAGCATTAGAGGGAGGTAGTGTGTTGTGCTCTCGTCGGTTTTTGATTTGGAGGCTTTCGGTGACGATGCTATGGTCGTACCCGTACACCCAGGACTCGTCACCAGCGATTATGGTGTTCATGAAGTCGGGGTCACAGTTTGCAGAGGCCAGCATGTCCTGTGAGACGTCGACACGAAGTTGCTTTTGCTCCGCCGTCAGCAGCTTCGGCACGAATTTCGCCGCCACTCTCTTCATGGCCAAATCTTCGGTCAGAATGGAATGTGCAGAAAACGTACTGATGCCCACCTCTTCCGCAACTTCTCGGATAGTCACACGACGGTCCTGCATCACCACAGCGTTCGCTTTGGCAATGACCTGGTCATTTCGGCATGCTGCCTGCTGACCGGTT
The DNA here is from genome assembly GCA_023313115.1 of Rhysida immarginata. Classification (NCBI taxonomy): domain Eukaryota; kingdom Metazoa; phylum Arthropoda; class Chilopoda; order Scolopendromorpha; family Scolopendridae; genus Rhysida; species Rhysida immarginata. The sequence continues at coordinate 348,633 of JAHWFO010103031.1, forward strand.
GTACCAGTCCTTAATCTGTGTGATGCCCATAGCATCATCACCAAAAGCCTCTGAATCTTCCGGATGGTTTCCACCTGGCTGTCGCCCAGTTTCTGGCAAAATTTGATGCAGTAACGCTGCTCCAGTCGTTCCGTCATTTTCCTTCAAATCAAAAACCGGTGAGAGCACAACACCCTACCTCCCTCTAATGCTGATTGCCAGCAACTGTTGCTATTGAGAGGCGAGAAAAAATTCACGCATATGCACAAAGGTTCAAAATCGGCTCATGCAAGCACGCGCTATCCAAATCCCACAGGTTTTCGCAAAAAAAAAAAAAAATAAGGCCGGATACTTTTCTCACAGGCCTCGTACTTACAAGGGAATTACACAATCATGTACCTCACAGATTCCCACCAAACAGAAATGGGTTAACTCATCTGAAGCTACTATTGATGCTTGCAAACTAAGAAAATGCAAAATTTTGTTTCTTTCAAAGTAAACCACGAAAACTAAAGAATTTGGGCATACGTGGCCATACAAAGAGTCCACCGTTAAAGCTATAGTTAAAGCAGTATGTGTGTGTGTATTAATGTGCTTGACGGAACTTCTTTCTTCCACTAATCAGCAATAAGCACGAATCCACTTCACATGAAAGCAATGGAAGTAGCATCAGACGACAACTGAATGGAACCACAAGTTTCTAAACAAAGTTTTTAAAAACAGATTATTAAATTTAGCTAATTGCCTTCCAATAAAAAAATGTGTATAGTAATTAATAACCAATTTATCATTTCATTTTATTAATTAATTCGGTAATCTTCGTAATGTTTCCATTATGGGGCTGGCTTCATGTGCAACATCGAGTGATACGTTGCATTGGTGAGGGGATATGTATCACAGTGCTTTATGTATCATTGTATTCAAGGATGCTTACCTCATCTTATAAATTATTTCGAGACGAATAATAGTACAGCAAAATTAAGGTTTTGTGCTTAACACTGCTCTAACTGCAATTCTCTAACGATTATGCTTCCCCTCATACCACCATGTTTCTTGAACTTTTGATTTCCGGAGCGCTACCGCCGCCGTGCAACGCCATCGGTTCCAAGGTATGGAAACTAGGCAATTCTGGAACTTAATTTTCCCATGCATTTGTTGCAGTTTCTTTTTAACATTAATTTGCATTTATGATTTATGTTAAAAAATGCATGACTTAATGCATCATATAAGAAGCATTCCTTGGGGGGTTTTATTTGTCTGTTATCCACAACTAATATTGTTTTCTTTACTACAACTAAGCGAAACTAACAAAACTCTATCGTAAGATGTTTCTTGAGCAAAAACTGGTCTTTGGAAGGTTTCTGATTAATTTTTACAGAGATCCAAGCATTATTGTTAATTTGGTCACAAAAAAACCCTAATGAAATATACGAATGGGACATCTCTAGTTCGTTGGCAATGTCTTATGCCTCTCACACTTTGTCGACTGGTTGCTTACAACCTCGACACATAAGTAGGATAGTTATTGTTTATGCACATGGTTTCAGCAATCCGTCAGTTGCCAGAGGTCAGAAAATCGAGAGCAATGCGTTCGGCAATTGGGAAGTTCTGCAACCGTCGGGATGGCTCGTTTCTATTGACGTCTACACACTGTGTGAGAAACCACCCCTTTCCGATCCCTTAATTTGTTTATACAGTCATCCCTCCACAAGTCGGGATTCCACTAGTCGGGAAATTCCACAAGTCATCAATTTTTCCCTCAAAGCCAAGATGGTGGGCACTACTTCCATTCAGGCATTTTTGCTAACAAATCAAAATCGGTGATGATTAAAATATTCAAATTAACCAATTTTATTGTTCCCCTAAAGCATACAGTTTGTTTTGGGGGCTATGAAAGGTAATTATGGAAATTAATGTGAGAATCAAGATGACCCAACTTTTTACAAACTTATTTTCCATGAATCTCGAAATGATGGCCAATTAAAAAGAGGCACGACGCCCTGCAAAAGGGGCTACGTTTTCCCGTAAAAAAATAAAAAACGCTGACTTGTGATTAACGCTGTCTTAATTTTAGAAAAATATTACAT